>VZTD01001598.1:145851-208640 GCA_013397725.1 Rhagologus leucostigma
GGGCAGCGGACGGGCATTACCGGGGGGGTGAAAGTTTAGCCGGCGCTCGGCGCTCCGGGCGGCTGCGGCGCACTTTGTTGAACGGCGGAGCGGGCGCGTCTTCCTTTCCCGGGCGGCTTTGGGCTGACTTTTCTGCTGGCGTCCCTAAACTCTAGAAAACGCTGTATCCCAAATGGAGTGAGGGTTATGGCACAGTGTTGATACCGTATGTTGTTTGAAGCCAAGACCCGAACCGTATACCCTCTTAGGATAGTGCATGAACCACTCAAATAATTAAATATGTACGTATTTATATACATGCGTATATTGGTGGAGAGTGTATTAATAAAGAACATGTGACTACAGCCGAATAGAGGGTGTAGTTACTTTTTTAATATTTCACCAAAATGGAGCACCACCTCAAACTACATCATTACGGCCCATTGTTCAGTAAGCCCCTTTGCTCAAGTAGCTCTCAGCGATGAATGTACTTCCTTTCTTTTGTTTTCTTCCACATCTGCTATTTCAATGGGAGGAGGGTGAAAAGGAAAGCCTCCATACATTTGGGATCGTTATTCTTAAGTAACATAAACTCCCATAAAGCAGTTAACATGCACTGAACTTGCACAGTTCTGAACTTTTTAGGACGACACCCTTTCTGATCAGTGCTGTCAACTTGGTGCTGATCCAGTGTGACAGTTTCTGTTAGACAGATGTACACAAGTAGAATCTGTAGCACATGTTGTTATGGAGCATACAGAAGTCCTGAAATTCTCTTGGGCCTCTTAAAGAATCCATTAGCTTTTCTTTAACTTCTTGTGTGATAACACTTGCCTGTGGAAAATGAATAACTTTCATAAAAAGATTTTGATACTTTAGTCAGTCCTTGAATGCTAAATATTTTCTATTAATTGTTTGCCAAGTAGGAAGGAGAATCTCTGCTGCAGGCTGAGACTGCAGATGACAGCTTTTAAGGGATGTAAAAGTTTCAAGAGGCAGATCTTCGTAGCGAAACCGGATTTCCTTCTCTTAAACCTGCTCTAATCCATTTAGTGGTGTAAACTGGATTTCTGCCTTTTGACAAGAATTGAACAGCAGTCTGGTCTGATTAAGGGATAACTTAAACCTCTGTGTGAAAGAAGTGTGTTGAGTTCTGCAGTTGTTATTTTTATTTTATTTTCTGTAACTTTAACACAACAATTTTGAATGAATACCAGAAATATTTCACAGAACTGCTTGCAGTCATCTAAGAGTATTGAAAGCTATACAGTGAATAATCCCAGTCCCAGAGAGGCATATTCATACTTGCAGTGTAGGCTGGTTTTGAAGATATGTACTTCATGGCTGTCCTTAGAATCTGGCCCTAGAGTGGAGAAAATCAGCCAGTGGTCAGAAGTGTTCAAGTTGACATGCTGTCATTTATAAGAAGATGAGAGGGGGAGAAATGCTGTTTACAGTCAAGTTGTATTCATTAGACCTTTAAAGTGAATGCATCTTCATATTGTTCTCTTGCTCTCCTTACATTCTTCTGATGCTTTGTTTCTATCTTCATCTGCAGCTAGCCTAGAGACTGGTATGATGAACTTGTAAGGTGGAAAGCACGTTATATGACAAGGGGTGTAGCTGCTGTTTAAGTTCTGTTAATAAATATCGAGTGTCTGAATTGTTTGCTTTGGTGACCTTTTGATTTTATAGTACATTCCAAAATAGTGACTTGGTTCTTTTATAGTGGCAGTATGTGTTTTTACTAGAAAACTAAATAACTCTCCTGTCTTTGTTTTCTGTGGGAGTAATCCGTGTATTTTGTCCCTTCTTCTTTTTCATATGTTATTGATACTCTCTTGTAAAGATTATTGATTATATTCTGAAAGGGATTAACAAAAAACCCTCAAAAAATCAAAAAACCAAAACACCCCAAAAAAACCTCACCCTCAAAAAAACCCCAAACCCAAACAAACAAAACCCCACACAACAAAACACCCTCCCCCCCGCCCCCCGCCGAAATAGCAAAACAACAACTCCCCAAAAAAACAGTGGGGGAAAAGAAAATGAAATTCTCTTGAGTTAAGACTGTTCTGAAATACCTGTGATCTTCAATATAGGGTCAGATAACTTCATGTGACTTTTTCAGTTCTCTTGGTTAGAAGTAGAAATGTTAAAAGCAGGTAAATCTGCTTAAGTGCTGTGTGCTTTCTCAGGCAAAGGTGCATTTAAATTAAACCGAATATATAATGATAAATAGCATATGTGTAAATGAAAAGCCAAGTTGGTATAACTTCTGGGTTTTTTTTCCTCTTTGTACACACTTTGCTTCAAAGCTTGATTTACAGGACACACAAACCATTTCCTTTTAGACGGGAACCTGATGTAGTTGTGTTTAATGCCTTGTACCATCGTGCTGTGTTTAAAAAAAGCCAGGAAGCAGCTTGAATTGAATCTCAAAATATAAGCCTTAAGTAAATATGTAGACTTGGATAAATCTTGTTTTGGCTTGAATGTAAAAGATTTTTCTGTTGCTTAGGCTTCTGGGAGAAACTGAGCCTTTAATTTGTTGCAACCTGAATACATACATCTGTTTAATCTTACTACAACCTCTTTCTTGTGTCCAGTTACTTGTGTTGTTTGTATTCATAGAAGAATAAAAGCATCTGATGCTGTAGTATGTGCTCCTTTTCAGTGATGAGATTCTGAAGGTTTAATTGCAAAGAACACTTTTTTGGTGAGAAACATCAGGATAAAATTGACCATTTCTTTCAACTTCTGAGTTTTTTAAGTGCAATTTAGTATGGATTGAAATAACAATTTCTTGAAAATAAATTTGAAAGAGGTGAAAACACTAATTACTTCTTGCACATTATTAATTACATTCTTAATTGCAGTCTGCTAACAGCCTATGTTTGCAGTTGCTTGACCAAGCAGTGTACTTCATATTGCCTTAAACCCAGTCTGAACCCACACGATGGTGGGTAAAGGTAGCGCGTATTTCCCTGAATCTGTAAGAAGGATATGGGAATGTGGGAGAAACCTTACTGCTAGATGCAGCCAGCTTCAGTCATGCTTCCAGGGCCGATTAAGCTTTCACTTTGTCAAACAGATGCTTTGGGCCTTCACTTTTCCTTTTGCTAATTTCAGTTTGCCTCTAAGTGGCTGGTAAACAGTGTCTTGTAAATCTTCGAGTAATTACATGAGCTTTTTAAATTAGACTTGAAGAGAAATTGACCAACAGCAGAGAAACCGCTCAAATGTCAAAGGAAATGCTGTGTTTATTTATTTTCTTGTCTCTAGGTATAGATACACAGTTTTTTCAATGCTGGAAAATTTTTTTAGGGAATCTAATCCTTCTTTAAATTCAGAGTGACTGCACTGCATTGTTTGCTATATGATTATAGCCAACATGGAAAATTCCACTTGAAAATCTAATACATGCATTGATTTGTGGGGGGAAGGGTGTGAGGTAAAAATAATTTAATCACAAAATTCAGACTTATTGCTGTAGAAATGGAAGTAGGCAGTGTAAAGGAAAATGCGGTGCAAATGGAGAGTTGCTATTTTTGTGGAATTGAGGAAATCAGTTTATACCAATTCCATATGTTTCTAGAAAAGATGGCGAGGGGCACAGTCATTTTGTAGCCTTGACTACTCCTTTCTTCTATCTTCAGTACAGGAAAACACTTATTTCTGTAGATAGATGTTTTGAAATTTGGTACATAAATTGTCCAGACCTTTGCAAAAACTCAAACTTTACAGATTTTTCTAAGTCCTCGTTTATTGGCTCAACTGAAAATGCATTCTGAGAAATCAGAAAGAAAGGAAATAACTTCATGGAAAAGATGGCCTTATTTGCAGCTCCTAAGCAGGTGACATTTCTTTGGAGTAGAAGGTTTAATGAAAATAATTCTTTCTGAAATACTGAAAATTGACCTGTGAAGTAAAAAGTCGTCTTGGAAGCCACACTCTACAGCAGAGGAAAGGGAAGAAATACACTGTAACCATCTCTTTTCTAAATGCAGTTCATGTTTGGGAATGTGTTTGTTGGGCGTCAGCTGAGGAAAAAAATGATAAAAGTTGGAGAATGTTAGTTGGTATTTGGCCTGGTGTCTGTTGCAAAGTGAAGAAAAAAGGGTGGAAAAGTCAGTCTTACAGATCAGGTTCTGGAAAGGTTCTTAATTTTCATTGTTTTGAATACTGTGTATGTACATCAGTGTTCTCCTCTAGGCAGTAGAGACCTAATCCATTGTTTCTGCTGGTGTTTCTGTATTGGTGGAAATGGTTTTACAGCATCAAAGAGGAGATGTGTAGTTATGAATCAGGTCTGATGTATCTCTCTGCCTCTCAGTGAGTGTGTGTAAGAAAAAGTTTGTGGAGGGCATGGAATCAGAGAAGATTAAAAAAGTATATTTGCAGTTTGCAGTTTCCAGTAGATTCAGATTAATCAGTTAAGAAGCAGATGGGATATAAGTCTTCCAGTGTTGTATGGGAACAGCTGTGTGTCTACACACTGCATTCATCCCCTGCTTAGCAGTTGTGCCCAGTCCTGCCTAAAATGGGTCACACTTGCAAACTCAACTTATCTACATTTACTAACACCTCAAAAAATTTGAAGTAATTGAGCTACTCAGAACTACTTAAATTGTGACACTTGCTCCTTCATTATATGAGTTTTTTACATGAGCAACATACATAGATGTAAAATGTAAAAATACCCCACATTTTGTATAACCTTGCTAAATTTTTTTTTTTCTGGATAGAGCCGTTATTATTTTTGAGTTGTTTTATACACTGTTACAGAAAACAGGGCATTTTAGGTAAAGAGGTGTGCAAGTTAGAATAGATGTTTTCTTGGCTTAAATAGTGATAGGCAGTGATAGCTGCCTTTAGAAAGCAAAGGACCAGCCTTCTGAGAGAAGAGACACTGAGATAAAGAACATTTTTCCTCTCCTTCTTAGCTGTCACTTGTGCAGGCCTAATAGAGTGTACAATCTCTTGATCAGTTAATTCACCTCTATTTTCCAGACATTCATGCATTGTTAAATGTTTGTCAGGTCCTCTAAAATGCTTTGTGTCAGACATATCTTGCTATTATTTGAGCTGTGAAAGCTTTTCTGAAAGGGTTAATATTTTTTTTCCTCTGTCTTTGCTTTTCTATATGTTGTGGACACTTTTATTTCAGAGTCCAATTCAAAAAAAGAAAAAAAGAAAAGAGAACCCCATGCTGCATTCAGAGCTAAAATATTTGGCAAGTGGCCAAGCTTGGTGTCTGTAGCCCATATCGCACTTCTTACTAATGCCTTCTGATAATTGTAGCAACATTTCTTGATAACGTCTACAATATGTCGCAAAGCTGACTGACTCTTTTATATTAGGTTTGGAAGGCAAAACATAGCATTTCTTTGTGTCAAATCATTTGGTGAGCTCAGTGGTAGAATCTGTAATGATTTTAACTGATCTCAGTTGTGTTCTAAGGGTCATAAAATAAAGCAGCTTTGGCATCCTCTGTGTACTCGTTAGCTCCTGTTTCTGAGTCACTTGGCTTATCTCCAAAATCTATTTGTGTGGATTTTTTAATTTGTTTTTTTCTTTGCCCGTTTTGTTGGTAACAGTAGGAATAATAGCTGCGTGAAGGACAGTAGCTTATTGAAACAGGATTTTTTTTAAAGTTCCGTGAAATGTCTTTGGTTTGACAAATGGTTTTACTTACTTTGTCACAACTGATGAAACTAGTAATTGTCTGTATTTTCTTTTCAGATTTTTTTGTAAGATGCTTCCTTTGAGTTTGATGCAGTTTTGATTGTGATGCTGCTTCATGTGTCATATTTCACCTAATAATTTTAGATTTGTTTTCACCGATACACTACATTTGCTTTAAAAGTCGAAAGTTTTAGATTTGTTAAGTTAGTGGTTTTCTCAAAATTGCCCACAGGCTTTGAGATGCTATTAATTCCTTCTATTAGATTGAAGCAATACTTGCTTCAAATTGCTTGTAACAGTACCAGTTATTTATTTGAACATTACAATTACATAAAAATCCATAAGTTATTGTTACGATCTCAAAGCAGAACACTAAATACTGCAATTTCATAATTGTTTTTGGTCTTGTTTTCTTGGCTTTACTTTTTCCCCTATACATGTAGCACTAACTTCTGCAACCCTAACCGTATTCTCTGTAGGATCCTTGCTTCAGTCAGTGTAAATCAGAACAACATTGTTTCCTGTCAACAACTCATGCTTTCTGTAATCTTATTCAATTACTTTGTCTCAGTTTCTAACTTGTGTTCCTCTTGGATTCCCTGTGCCCCCTTGATTTTAGGTCTAAAGTTTAGTGCTTCTCAGTGACGTAAAACAGCTGGGGTTAGAGACAAAAAGGATACTTGCACTCAGTGTCTGTGCCCTTGAGAAAAAACAAGCTCTTCAGAGACTTTAGCAACTAAACTCCAGGTTTTTACAGTGCGTGTTTTGTTTGGAGTACTTTGTCCTTTTTGAAATTCCTTTGTTTTGTATGTATGCTTAGCTTAGTTTCATAAGGATGCCAAGTAACACTTGTATGTCATCTGGTTATCCTCCCCAACCAAGACACTATTTCGAAGCAATGGAACATGCACATTGAAAAGTATTACAAAATGGAAGATTTTTTAAGCGTTACTATCAGAAATAGGAGATTCAGTTTAGCAGCACTGTATCAAAAATTCCATCCTTGTCTAGGTGGTGTAAAAGAAAATGTTGCAAATTTGAAGAAAATGTTTTTGTAATCAACAAAAGAAAGCATGATTAATTAATTAAACTAATAGATGGCCCTTGGTTAGAAGATGGGCTTGTGGTAACTGGTATTTCCTGTTAGGAAACAATGTATGTTTTTCTGAATTTCACTTTCATCTGTCTGGAACCTGGAAATAGTTCAGAAAATCTACACTGTAGAATTGACTGAAGTGCATTGATACATTTTGTGGAGATAAGGTCATGTTACAATTTTTCTGATAGTGTTTTAGCCCTAGAAAGGTACAACTTGAAGTGTGCATGTTTTTGCATGTGTTTTGTGTGTTTGAATATTCGTGGTATTCTCTACAGATGACTAATGCTGTAACAAATACAGAAACATATGTGAAGATGTTTTTCAGCTAATGTAGATTCCACTTCTGTCCCACAGTGTAACTGTCTCTTTCTATGTGAAAAGTAAGGAAGACATGCTAAAAAGTGTATGAAGTATGTGCTTGCTTTAACTTCTGTTTTGAGTTCTTTTGATGTTTTTGAAAAGGTTTTTTTTTAATGTATTTTACCACTTGGCTTTAAATTGTGCCACTAGAAGAATACAATTTCAGTTGCTCTAAAAAAACCTAGTTGTTCACAAGTTGTGCAGATACATTAGGGGAATTTAGCAGTCAGAATTTGTGTGCAGAAGAACCTGGAAGTATTCCCCAAACTCATGTTTTCTGAATACAACACTCATGAGCACAGCTGGAAAATTTAGGTTATGAGTGGAAAATTGATTTTAGGACTTCAATGTCGCTTGGGAACACAGCTTTCTAGTTTCAAATTACTTCAAATTTTTTGAGATTTTAGTAAATGTTGAGAAGTGTAATAAAGGAAGGAATAAGAGAAATGAAAAATTGGAGCAAATGTTTATGAGAAGGGTGAGAGCTACATTTCATGTTACTCTGATTCTGTATTCATGCAGTTCTCTTTCAGTTCTTCAAGACAGTAGTGTGTTTTTGTTTGAACATAGAAGATTATCACAGTTTATTTGGTGTAAGCAAGGTCTAGTAATACACCATACTTGATCACTGTCAAGTACGGTGTCTTATTAGACTGGCAATGATAAATAGAAGGCTTTAACATTCAAACATTTATAGCGTTCTCGTATTTGTCACTTTTGCCATGAGTATTTGCTCCTGTCTGGAAGCAACAGTTCAAAATTGTTCTTAGGACAGAGCGGCCAGAATCTACAATTTTTTGGGGTTGGTTAGCAGCAGAGAAGATCTGAGGTAGGGTGTATCACGTTTATGACTTGAGTAGGGGCTGTTGCTGCATTTACATGCTTTGCATTGTTGTTGTGATAAGAGGTTTAATCGTTAACAGATGTATTTGTATGAGGTAGGTGCAAAGACCTCATTGTATTTGACCCTGATCATCTGAAGAGACCAGTGCCTGCTAAAATGGAGCAGCGTCTTGACTCACTGTTGTTTCAATTTAATTTCTCAAATGATAGTTGTTTTTCTCATCCATGCTCTTAGGACCCTGCACAGCTTTACCCCTCATATTTCTGCATAGATTTTTTTCATGAGTCTTTGGAATTTGTTTTATGTTGCATGCAATTTGCCTTACCAGTAATGCCAACTTTGTTTTTCTCTTTTTTGTCTTCTGGCTTTCTTACATTCTCCTGATGATCACAGCAAAACGCTAGTCTTATCTGATTGTGATTGCAGCTCAGGACTTGCATATTTTTGAGCATTTGTGACAGGACTTTGGAAACACTGATTTTGTCTCATTTTTATGGTGTTCGGGGGTTTTAGAATAGAATCAGGAGAGAACAACCACCTTTTTTGTGCATGCATTTTGTTTTCTCCATTTCTGTTCCTGTGTATTTATTTGTGTATGTTTAGGGCTGATGTCTTTTAATGGTTTCTGTAGCATCTTATGCCCCTTCCTTTATTTTAATAGTAAGAATGGAACCTTCCAGTTAGTTTTTTAGCACTGCTGCAAAACACAGTAGTGTATGCTTTTTGATTGCCTGTTTCACCCTAAAGACACCTTCAGTTATTTCAATATAATTTCTTTCTGATGTGGAGTCTATCTGACAAATCAATACTAACCTCTTCTGATGCTGAATCCAGTAATGCTGGTCTGGCTTATAGGTTCATGAAGTGTGTTTTCCTGTCTTCAGGCTCTCAGGAGATACATGGAGAAGATTCAGTAGCTTTTAAATGGATGCCTTTCTGCAAAGGAGCTATTCTAGAAAAAAGATCTTATTTAAAGCACCCATTTTTCATGTGTCTTCTCTTTAGTACCACTGAGGAAATGCAGTAATCAATGAGGAGCCTGTCAGAAATTAGTTCTTGCCCTTTTCTCCTTTAAAATGACCCAGTGTTGTTTGTTCAAATGGTGTAATGATTGTCCACGTAGAACCAGATCTGATTAGGGACAAGAGGGTAGTGCTATAACTAGGAGTGCTAATGGGAGAGTGTCTGGCACACTGGTATGTTAGACTGCCAAGTACTTTCAGCAAACATGGTAATTACACATTTTTGTTACTCAGAATTTTACATCTATGGCTGTGCTGCGAGAAGGGGATACAGGAAGTTACCTGAGATGCGTATTTCCTCTGCCAGTACTTTCTATTGCTAACAGCTTAATTGATGCAAGATGCAGTCCTGGCCTTTGGTTTGTGTTCTGTTTGGGAGATAGCTTTCAAGGGTTTGTTTTCTTACCATTCAAAATTGAAGCTGCACATGTGCGTTGCTTTTTATTGACGTGATTTCTTGCCTTGGCTATAAGGATTGTCAGATGTACCATGATGTGACATTATTTGTCAAATAACTGACAACTTACGACTTTTTTTTAAATTCCATAACTATTTAGAAATCTTTCTTACTTAACTATGCTTTTTCTCTGATGTGAGATGCCTCTGAAGCAGAAAGAGCTTTCTTCATCAGCCTATAGAGCTTGGCTCAGAGCCTAGTTAAGTATTACACTGAAATTCTAAATTTGGGGTGGTGGGGATCAGCAAGAAATGAACATCTTACTAGTTAAAAACCAAGCCAAACCAACACACCCCTCCCCCCTCAATAAATCCTAAAACATTTCACACTTCCCTGAATCTGAAGCTGAGAGGGAAGAACTGTATATTGCAATTTATAACTTGGTCCTGCCCCCACACTTGACACACTGAATTGCCTAATGTCTATTGCTCGGTTTTACAAAAAAGAGTAATATGAATTCAGTGTACTTTGAAGTCACTGAGATTGCGATGCAGGAGTATACTATGTTGTTTGTTACCTCTTGCACCAGCACAAGGGCTTGCATACATTTTTGGCTTATACGATATTGTCAGAAAGGAAGTTCCAAGCTTCTGAACATCTGCTGGAGTTGTTCGTCTCTGCCTGAATTGATCCTCATAGTTTTGTCATCAATCTGTTGCATTATTGGCATGTCACCTTGAGTGATTCAGTTTTTCCACACTGTACATCCTTTAAGTGGTGGTGAGTTTTCAGTATCACGTCATGTAAGCAGAGTATGTTTTGCTATCTAGTTTCGTGAGTTTTTGTGGGAACAGAATGTGTGCAACCTCCCTCCCTCTCTGCACATTCCTGCTACCTCTATCTCTTATGAAGTATCAAATTGTTTTAATCAGTTAAATTACTCTGTATGAGAAAAAGGCCCCCAGTGCCTGTAAAGACTACTCTTTTCCCCTTTTTCTTAATTATGAAAAGCTGATTAACCAATCTGCACCTGCACTGAAAATTTGAAACTGATTTACCTTTTGAGTCTCCCTAGATCTTTTGTTTTTTCCTCCTTCCTAGTGTCATATTATTGTTGAAACAGGAATAGCATTTCATTATCTCTTTGATAAGTTTAAACACAGAGAAATTTATTTGTACTAGACTGCAAGGCTACTGGTGACCTTGAATTTACTGATTGGGTCTTGTTACCATGAACTCATAACTTTATAACAGATAGAATGTAATAGAATAAAACAGAGATGTCAACGTTTTATCTACTAATACAGTTCAAGGGCTAAGTATGAAATTATCGTAATATCTGGATGGACCCTGTCTAATCACCAGTAACTTTTACCAAGCACATATTGGATAGAGATGGCCTCACAGATCTGTTCAGCAGGTGACCAATGCCAGGAAGCTGTGCATAGGAAGAAATGCTAATGCTGATGTAGCATGCTGATTTTCTGAATAGTGTCATATAATTAATAAAAACATAACTGGGTAATACGGTGAATCAGTGTTGCAGTGATGCTATTCAAGGTTTTAGTAATGTGAAATGACTTGATTCTGTAGCCATCCCACAATATTTACTGCTTGCTTTGCTACATCCTAAAACTATTGAGTAATCAGAAGTTGAATGGTGTTCTTTTTTGGTGGTGTCTTGACCCCTTTGAGGCAAGAAAGAAAGAGAAAAATCAGACCAAACACATCATATTCTAAAATATCATTTTTGTTTCTAATTTTCGTATTTGCTTTGTTGTTTCTTGTGTTTTTGCTGTGCTCTCACAGCTGTATTTACATAGCCCTCCTAAATAGATGAATAATAACAGAGTAACATTTTAACTTCATTTTACATTGCAATTAAAAAGCAAGAAGAAAGGAATCTTCAGAGCATAAAAAATACACAGTGTAGTGGTTTGGTAATTGAATAGAACAGCTGCATCTAGAGTGACACACTATAGAATAGGAGGTAGATTGCCACGCGTAAAGAAAAGTAACAAAAAGTTTAGATACGGTCTTAGCTATGACAGCAGGCCTTGGCCACAAGCTTTGCTGTAGCTTTTGCTAAACTCAAATGCCATGGTGCTCAGGCTGGACTATAGGACACTTAAGGATGTGGCAGGGACTTGAGTCTTGGGTGCAGATGTATTTTGAAATAGCCGAGGGCTAGTCTTCGGGGAGGAAGCGTGTTTAGATAGATCATGGTTTGAGATGGGTAAGGAGGTATTCTTCAGTATGACACTTATTAATGTAAAAACATTCAAATAGCCTTGTCAGCATTAGGATTTGCCCAGCTTGATGTGAATGGAGTTGTTGCTGTGAATTATTTTCACTTCAGTGCTAAATACTTGAAGATCTCTCAGGGACCAGCTGTGATGTTTGTCAGTGAATTCAACTCCTCTGTGTGGAATTTTTACCACTTTTTTCAGATCCTGGTCTGGCAGCTAATAAAAATGGAGAGGGAAAAAAAGGGCTCTGTGGCCACTTCAGTCTGGAGGTAGAAATCTCTTCAGATAAGACCACATGCTTGTGTCACTTGCTATTCTCACTTGCTTGTCTCTTGATACTGCCATTTTCATGAGCACAGCCATACAGTAAATGGTAGCTGTTCTTTATGGAAACTGCTTTTGCTATCAGTATTGAAGCCTGTACATTGTTGAATTAGCTACCAGCCTCTGAAGCCAAAAACCTATTTTCTCCTTACAGCTGCTTTCAGGCTTCTGTCACTTCAGAAATGAACTACATAATACATGCAATACTTATTGCCCTGTCTGTGTTGCTTTTCTTTTGTGGGGCATGTATTTTTGGTTTTATGTATTTGTTTGGGTTTTTTTTTCCCAAAGTGTGTTTCCCACAAGATTATTTCTTGGGTTACTCACCTGTTAAATAAGTCGCTGTCTCTTTCTGCTCTCATGCAAATTTTCTGCATGCCAGCTAACTAAAATACCTTACCTCACAATTATTTAGGATCCTTCCTAAATGGGATCCTTTTCCTTTAGCTGTCCTTCTTGATGAGAATCATGTTGGCCTTTGCAAGGAGCTGGTTTTCTGGCTGTAGTTTTATTATGTCAACTTATAATTGCAATTGACCGATTTCTCTCTAAAGGGCATTCACTCTTCAAGGGTATCATGGACCCACTGTATGTGCTTTACTGGTAATAGCTGCAGCCACTCTGAATGCATAGTCTTTTCAGTGTGTAGATGATTTTTTTAAAATTTTTTTTTATTTTTTGCTTTTCAAATGAAAAATTGCCGTGTCTCTGTGACATTGACCCTGGTTTGTCTGCCCTTGTTAGACAGTCCTGTATGGAACAGTACCTACAGCTGACATTGGCAGAAGGTTTCTGTTTTTATCAGCTGAAATGCATACTGAAGAACATAATGGTCTGATGCAAAACCTGTATGCATACAGTCTTAATGTCTCTAAAGGCTTCAAATGCTCTATTTTGAACTTTTTCTTAGTGAAAGAACCAGCTTCTTTGCAGCTTTTTTAATCTCCTATTGATCTCAGTTGAATCTTCACACGTCCTGATGATAAACTTTCATCCCTATGTGGGGCAGTATTGCATCAAGTCTACCTATCTGCTTATTTTGGGCTAAAAAACGAGCTGTTAATATATTCTGATTCAGAATGTTGTACTGGTGCATCAGCATGGCTGGTGTCGTTGAAGGCACAACCCACGTAAACATTTAATAGTCTGAACACTGACTTTCCTTTGTCATAGGAGTAATCACATCAACTTAGGTATACATTTTTCCTTCTGAAATGGTGTTGGTGCTGTATTGGGATTTTTCTATGTGTTAGCGGTGTTGTCCCAGCTCTCAACTGCTTCTGAAATGCATTCTGAAGGAGAGACAGGAAAGAAAGAAAAATGCCAATAAGAGAAGAAGAATTCCAAGTTTCTCAGTTAAGTAAAGGATCCCATGTTAGATTGATTAATAACCTTAATATGGGAGAAGGTGGGGCCTCTGAAGATCAGCACTTTCTTTTGCTAGCTAATGTCCTGATTATGCTGACCCTACCACCATTGTTTCCAAACTGTGATATAAAGGAGACTCTTTTCAAGCATCCATTGTTAACTATATTAAATTTTGTTAGATTATAATGGGAAGGGCATTGAGAAATTTTAAGAAGAAACTGTTAAAGAAGAAGTGATAAGGTTGTCCAGCCCTAGTACTTACTGCTAATTTTAGTCCGTTACACCAGTAATTTAATGGTGTGTTACCAAATGACATTACCATCAGCAGGAAGGTCCTCTGTTTAAACAAGTGTTGGATAACTACTTCTTCTGTAATGCTGGTTCTATTAATTAGAGCTAGTTAGCCCTACTACTGTTTTGGATTTGGTGAATTATGGTGTAATCTTCCCATGGTGGCTGTAATCTTTGATTATTTCCACTAGATCTTTTTGAGTTACAGAGCTGGTTCTGTCTGCATGGTGTCATGCTAAAAGTAGAAGCCTTTTTGTTAAGGAGGTATAAAAACTACTTTTATAAAAATACTTTTTGAAAAACAAGTCTTGAGATCTTGAAAAATACTTGCCGAGCTGAGTAGCACTGTATTTGCATTTAAAGAACCCTGTGAATATATTTTCAGAAATAGGAGCAGGTCTGTCTTATATTTGTAAAATATTGTGACTTCTTTTTCAGAGAAGACTCTTAGGAGAGTTGTGTATTGGTTCTGAAAGAAAAAAGAAAGAAAAAAAGAAAGGAAGTAAGAAAGAAAAAAAGAGTCTTACAAATTTTCATCCTCTGACTCCTGTGATTTGGAGCAGGCTCTTCACCCATATCTTCTCCCCTTCAGACGCATACCGGAAATAGCAGACTGTAGAGTTCGTACTTGCTACAGCAGTGAGAGGCTTTCCGAATTGGAAAGTTTGTGGAGAGATTGAGACAGAGTGTTTAAAGTGTCTTGGGGAAGAAACTAAATGCAGGTCTTCTGTCTCCTGGATATTAAGCAGGTAGAGGATTTTGAACCAGTATCTCATATCCTGGAAAAATCTCTTGCTGTGTTGCACATGTAATGAATACTATCATGTTTCAAGTTTTTTTTCAGCTGAATGCTCTTTCAGGTTTTGCTTTCTAAGAGAAAATACTTACCTTTTACCCGTGTGAACCTGGTCTTTCTGTTTTCTCAGGCAAGGACATTAATCTCTATTAGGTAAAAGTCTCTAGAATATGAAGTGATTATTGAAGGTCTGGGTGGAGAATGTGAATCTAAAAAAATCTTATTTTCCTAGAGGCGATTCTGGTGTTTGTGTTAAAGAGTAAATCCAGATGGGTGGATGGCTAGTGGATTGGGGTTTTTGTGTGTAACTCTGTAAGTTGATACAGAAAATGTAAGGTAATACTTATACTTTGGGAAAGTGACATGAATGTTTAACTTTAATGTGTGTATCTAGAAGTGAAGTAGGCATGTGTACATGTGTACGTGTGTATATATGTGGATTTATAGGAGACAGCATCATCAAATGCTTGTGAATAATACATATATAAAAGCCTTGAGAGGCTGCTTTTTAAAGCAAATGCTTCATTTTCTTTCTGATATTTGTACAGTGGTATTACTGAAATTGATTTAATAAAGCTTTTTCGAAGTTAGTAAAAATACAGTTCAGTTAAATACTCTCCCTCTCCCTTCTCCAACATCCTCCATTCCATCCCCTCCACGATCCATTGCCCCCCTTTTCTCTGTTCTTCCTCCCCTTTCTTCATTCACTGTCAGGAAGGGACGCCTCAGAAGAGTCATTTCAGCTCAGCACGCCACCGTCAGAGACTAGTGGAACCATCAGCTACAAAAGTGAGTGCCTTTATTGAAGGACCATTTCTAAAATGGAATGTTAGAATGTTAGCAGAGGATTTTTTGCTAAAGAGAAGCTCCTCTACTTGCTTGGTGGGGGATTTAGTTATTTTTACTCATCTGCAAGTGATATAATCACTATCTCTAAAGGTGAACTTCAGCACTGAATTGATTCCTACTCAAGTGCAGCAGTTGTTGTTTAACTTTTAAAAGTTGGGGGGAGTTTTTTTTGTATCTGCAAAGTGTAATAGAAACTGTATGAAAAGTTCCACTTTTTTTTGTCAGTTTGTGTGATGTCTTTTTGTAAATCCATGTGCAGTTCATTTGTTTCATTCTTAAATAAAAGGCTTTCATTGGGTAAAAAAATTGGCAAGGATACGGAGAATAATCAAACACTCTATTACCAAGCGTTTTGAAGCACATAGAAGTTTCAGAGTAAAAAAATAGACTGACATCAAAAGATGATATGAGCAGATACAGTAGCAGTACTTGCTAGTTCATGAGCCTGTTCCACCTTTTTAGAGATGTACTCAGAAAACTTGATAGGCTCAGTGAGGGTGACGTTATTATGGAACTTTAAATAGAATGTACTGTAGTGCATATTTCAGAGCATCAATGTTCACCTGTATTTATTTTGTGCTACTTTTTTGTGAGAGTCCAGCAAAAATGAAACTGCATATCCGTTACTACCACTGCCTAGAAATCCCATTTTTCACTTTATTTGAGATATTGGAGAATTGATTGCAGTATTTACATACAACTTTTGATACAGGTTGAAGTAGGTCTATGATAGCAGTCCTGGTCATGAAAGAAAAGCCCTGGTTTTATATTTTGCCTTACCTTCTAATGAGGATTCCAAGTGATGCCTTGAGTGGCTGCCTAGAAACAGAGACTAGACAGGAGTAAGAGAATAAGGGTAGGTCTTTATTTGAAAGGCCTTCAAAGGTGCACCCTGGGGAGCCAGAGGCTACTTCCAAAATGGACCCAAGATGAACAACAAGTCACGAGTTCTTCCCACTTTTATAGGTTTGGTCCATTTGCATATCAGCATAAATTCGCCAATTAAAACTTTAGCTAATGATGTAATTTCTTCAGTTTCTCCACCTCTCTAAGGGCTCTAGTTTACACTTTTTGGGCCTAGGACAATCTGAGTGTCTTTGAATAGCAAGCTCAGAGAAGCTTTGTTGTGTCTATCTGGCCTAGGAGAGCAGCTAACAAGCTACAAGAAACTTCAGTTACACACTAGGCAATACAGGATTTGAAAAATATAAAAGTTAAAACCTAAGACATCACAAGCACTGTTGTCAGGCTGATTCTTTCTGTTGCTATGTGTATTCGTTCTTTAGGTATTAGTAATGTTGACTTCTACTGTTTCTTCCAACATGTAACAACATTATCAATACTAAGACATCCTTTTGGAGATCTGGGGAAGGGCATTTTGGGGTTTAAAGAAGCAAAAGTAAGGGAAACACACACACACACACACGTATATATGTATCTATATATATCTCAGCCTGTTTTCTTGACCACTTTCTGTGTGCATTACTGTTTACTAGAATCACTCCAAGTAATTACCTCAATGTGTAGAGCCTCAGTGTGTAAAGGCAAAATGTCTACTGAAATGCAGTTCTGTGGACATAAATGTGCTAGGTTTTGCTCCCTCCTCTTACCTAGTTTTCCTGCATTTTTTTACCATGCCCCAGTGCCCTACTGTGCCTCTGGATATACTTTGTAAAAGGTAGGTGTGCTGTCAAAACCTCAGTGTGGTATCTGCAGAGTAACCTTAGTATTTGCTCTTCTGTTTTGTTTGGGACAGAAGGACCAGAAAGGGTCTTGACTGGTATTTCTAGAGTCCTAAGCCACTGTCCTTTAGTGTCTTTGCTGCTGGGAGAACATCGTGATGCACTGAGAATAAGTCAGCAGCTCAGCACTGCTGGATACCAGCCCAGCATCCAGAGGGAGCAGTTTCAGAATGACCATCTGCTTAGAAAAGACTTCTCAGCACATAGTAAGAACATTGCTCTGGGTTGAGTATTTTGTTTTGGTTAAAGTGTGTCTGAAGAGAGAAGAGAGGAGAAGAGGGAAGAGAAGGGAGGGGAGGGAAGAGAAGAGAGAAGGCAGATAAGAAGCATCTTCTTCAGTGCCACTGGGAAAGAAGAGAAAAACTGCAAGTTCCTAATAGTTCTCTGTGATCTGCAGGTCACTCACATAATCTCCTCCCTCGCTGTCCAGGCAAGAGACTGGCGAAGATCTGGAACGGTAGTTTTCTGAGTCCTGTTCTATGGTAACATTTCACTGAGTGGGCAGTACTCACACATGGCAAGCCTATAAAACTTGCAGGCACCTGTACCCATCTGTGCTGACAGCCATACCTTCTCTGCTTCACATTTCTCAGTGAAGAAGAGATGCCATACTTTATGTCGTAGGTATTTATGCCTTTTCTTCTCATCCACCACCCTTGCTGTGTTCTTGAAATCAACTACATCTGAAAGAACTGTGCATCCCTTGTTTGATTGAGGTAATTTGAGGTATTAATTTTTGTTTGTTTCCTGCCTCTTCCTACATGCCTTTTCCCTTCTTTTGTGTGTGGGTCAAATGGACGGACTTGGATGATTTTGGGCTCATGGAATCATAGAATTGTCAAAGTTGGAAAAGGTCTCAAAGATCATCAAGTCCAGCTGTTTACCCAGCACCATATAAAACATGTCCCCAAGTGCCATGTCTACATGTCTTCGGAACACTTCCAGGGATGGTGATTCTGCCGCTTCCCTGGGAACCTTGTTCCAATGCCAAACCACTCTTTCAGTGGGGAAATTGTTCTTAATACTCAGTCTAAACCTCCCATGACACAACTTGTGTCTAATCTAACTTCTCCGCTTTTCAAGTGTGGGAAGTGTCGTGTTAACCTGTGGTCAGACCCCACTCAGGCTGGTCCAGCTGATGCAGTGTAGAATCTGGATTTGGCCTTGGCAGCTCAGCAGAAAGTTTTGGAGTAGGGATATTGGCTAGTGATTATAGGACAAGGTGCCATAGTTTGCTGCTCTACACGGGACGTGTCCTGGAAGTGGACATGAGAGGTATGAGAAGGTGGTTTTCAGCATCTTTTCTCAGGGATGTTGGGGCTGTACTGGATTACTACTCCATGGACTGAGACTATTCAAGAAAAGGAAGGAAGACAAATCTGTCCTGAAGCAGTTACTACAGCTGATTGTATGCTGGTTGGAGGAGAAACCCTGAGCACATTTGTTTGGGGAGAAATATGGCACACTGCACTGTATAACAAACGGGGGGAAACACTGTGTTCTTCAAAGGCGCATCTGTGTTCCAGGGACGTGCTTCAGGCAGTGTGAAGTTATCAGTATTTGCCATTCAGATCACTATGAAAATAGAGTAGGGAAGTGCTGTTAGCACAGAGCCTCTGAGAGACAAACAGCGTCTTTCCTTTGTATTCCTGCTTGCACTTGAAGAACTGTTGTTTTCTGTCATTCACTGCAAACTGCTGCAAGTCAGTAGGAGTGTCATCAGAATCCGTCTTTCCTGTTGTGTGGCATGACCGCCCTTACGAGTAGTTGCTGTGGCAACCTGACCAGCAAGCACTCTGCTTGGAGGAATCCATTTGCAAAGCAGCTGATGAAGAAAGCCCATGACTTTCTCTCATGAAGTTGTAATCCGGCTGGAGAAGTTAAAACTCCAGTCATCTCAAAAGGCAACAGCAGTGCAGCCTGTCTCCCAGTCCTACTAAACACTTAAGCTGCATGCTCCTTGTCTCTCTGCAGACACACCTGCTGCAGTGCCTTTGGACAGCCTCCTCTACCACTCGGGCCTACAGATCATTGATCATTAGTTCTTGGGCTCTGGGGGAGTGAGAATGCTCTCCTGATCAAGGCTAGGAATATGAGTGAGAGTCAGTTATGCAGGTGATTCCAGAAATCCAGAATCCAGAAAGGCAAGACTGGCAGAACTTCTCCAGCTGCTTGTTGTGTCACGCTCATTTATTGCCTCAGGAAGAGCTGCCAGTTGTTCCTGGTGGTACAGGTGCACAGAAGCCTCATGGTCTTGTTATGCTAAAACAAGGACTACTTTGCCTGCTTTTAGACCAAAGATGGCAAATTGCCATCAACAAATCTCACATGCTTTTCTTTAAGCTTGTTAGTTCAGCTCTTCCTATTTTAGGAAAAAACACCACACACAAACACACACACACACATAAACACCCCCCCTCCCCTCAAAACCAAACAAAAATCCAAACCAAACAAACTTGTTACTTTGAAAATGTTGTTTTATATCTTGGCACTGTAAAGACTGCTGGGATCCCTTTTATTCCTTTTGCCTTCCTGTGCAGCAGCTGTTTGCCCAGGTGGCAGGATGTAATGGAAGATCAGGCTGCACAGCTTGTGAGGGCTGTTGCCTGTATCAGGGATGCTATTTGGACTTGGGGGAAGACCATCACAAACTTGTAAGGGAGTACGGGTTTTGTGCCTGCATTCTGCTGGGTTTTGTCCTGGCATTTCATTCTGCATGTCCTGGGTTTCCTGTATCTGCCTCCTAACCTTGTGGTTATGGGAGAATGGTTGTATTTGGGAGATTTGGAAGCCAGGTAGTGTGTCTCATGAGAGCAGCCGCAGTGCTGAGTCAGTCAGAGGACACTGAGGTACAAATTGCCCAGAAGATCCTTCACCTGTGGTCAGCTGACTACAACAATTCACTTGCGTCTGCTTGTCCTGGACCCTGATGAAGTGCATTTCTGGGTCAGTGATTTGGGTGACCCAAAGCAGCAATGCACATGCTGTACTGACTAAGTGAAACTAATGTTTCCTGAGGGGAGAGGATCTTGGCCTGCCCTGTCAAAAGAGGGTAGAGTTGTTAAGATACGGTGCTGTGAACTTGGCCAGCTATGACCTCATGTTTGATCTGATGCAAATCAGGGAAAGCTAAACTTCAAACAATTGTACAGTCATAGAGTGGCTTAGATTGGAAGGGACCTTGAAGATCACTAGTTCCAGTCCTCTTGCCATAGGCAAGGATGTCTTCTGCTAGACCAGAGGTCCATTCAGCCTTGAACAAGTCCAGGGATGGGACATCTACAGGTTCTCTGGCCAGCCTGTTCCAGTGCCTCACCAACCTCATAGGAATGAATTTCTTCCAAATATCCAATCTAAACCTGCCTTCTTTCAGTTTGAAGCCATTGCTCTTTGTCCTCTCACTACATGCCCTTGTAAAAAGCTGTCTCCATCTTTCTTAGACTCCCTTCAGGTACTGGGTGGTTGTACTTTGGTTACCCTGAAATCTTCTGTTCTTGAGGCTGAACAATCCCAGTTCTCTCAGCCTTTTTTTCATATGAGACGTGCTCCATTTTTAATGGCCTTCCCTGGACTCACTCCAACAGGTCAATATCCTTACTGTGCTGAGGACCTCAGAACGGAACACAGTATTCCAGGTGGGGTCTCACCAGAGCAGAGCAGAGGGGCAGAATCCCCTCCCTGGCCCTGCTGGCCGCGCTGCTTTGGATGCAGCCCAGGACACGTTTGGCTTTCTGGCTGTGAGTGCCCATGGCTGGGTCATGTCCAGCCTCTCACCCACCAGCACCCCCAAGTCCTTTTCAGCAGGGCTGCTCTCAATGTGTTCATCCGGAAGCTTGATACTGGGAGTTGCCCCAACTCAGATGCAAGACCTTGCACTTGGTCTTGTTAAAACTCGTGAGATTCCCATGGTCCCACTTCTCTAGCCTGTCGAGGTCCATTTTGATGGCATCCTTTTCTTCAGGTATGTCAACTGCACCACTCAGCTTGGGGTCATCTGCAAATTTGCTGAGGGTTCACTTGATCCCTTTGTCTGTTTCATTAATGGTGATATTAAATAATGCTTAAGGACCACTGAGGGACACTGCTTGTCACTGTCCATTGGGATTCTGAGCCACTGATCACCACCTTCTGCAAGTGACTGTCCCAACCAATTCCTTATCCACATAACAGTCCACCCACTGCACCCATTAAATCCATCTGTCTCCAGTATAGAGAGATGAGTGTTGTTGGGGACTGTGTTGAACTTAGAGAAGTGCAGATAAATGATACCTGTAACGCTGCCCTTGTCCGCTGATGTAGTCACGCCATTAAAACAATGTGAAGTATAAAACACGCTGAGACACGGGATTCTGACTTGTCTGCTCAACCTGCAAAGCAGGGTTGGTTCTCAGATATACATGAAAGCAATATAGATGTAGTCTATACACAGCTTTTGCTGTATTACGTTGCATTAATATATTTACATTAGCTGGTGGTGCCTTGAAACAGAAGCTTAATATAAAGGGTTGTTGGTTAATTTGTTTGCTGGAACTTCTTAGTGGGTAACAAATGTGGACAAAGGTAGACAAAATTAAAGGAAGTGCTCCAGGAGTAATGATCTGAAAGACAAAACATGCATTTATAAAGCCATGAAAGTTAACAGTTTAATAAAAATCAATTTGATATGGGAGCATGGAATTGAGAAAGAGCTACAAGGGAAAGCATTCGGAAAATTTTCAAACTTTTTTTGTGTTTTGGTGCATAAATAAAGCTGTATTCCGGTTAGGCTGCAGGTATAAATTAGGAACATCTGTCTGTAACAGTTATGAAGATTACTCAGAATTTTGTTAGCTTGGGAAAAAGCACTGTAGAAGAATGAATTAAATAAACTCCAGACTGGTTGTGAAGAGAAAAGACAATTCAGCACAGATAGTTTGTTAGCTTTTAGAAACATTCTGGTGTGAGTACTCTTATCAGTTAGTTACAGAGCAAAGTAGTCTTCCTGCAGCTCACATTGAACAATTTCTGCAGAACTTTTAAAAAAAAATCTGATACTTTCTTGCTTATGAAGTAAGTTCTGAATTTAAAATAGTAATTTATTGTACTTTTTGAGCTAATAAAATTTTTCTACAACTGTTTTCTCTGTCTATCTTAGTGGCTCTTGATTTGTAATTGTAAAGAAATAGTTTGCTGTTGAGAACCATATCTCTACCTGTTAAAACTACGCTGAAGGTGTTAAATAGTTGAGAGGTCTCATTACAAATAATGATTTATTTATGGGTATTGGTAATAAATGGCTAGATGGATCAGCTGCTATTTTGTATCTTTCTAGGCTCCACCTTAAATAAGTTTTGAACCTACACTCCTAAAATTTTACTGCTTTTTTCCATAAAATCAACACAAATCAGGGAGTCTTATTGTAAGAGTAGGATATTAGTGTAACTTGTTCATCACAGCATCTGCTCATGTGAAAAAGAAATCATCTAGTAGGCAGGGGAGTGCAGAGAATGGAGCACTATTCCCTAGCACTCCTCTCTGGCAACAGCTGACAGAAGGTTGATTTGATGGCCAATTGATGGCTAGAAAGTTATGTTTACCAAAGGTTAGAGAGTCTGGCAGATGTATAAATAGAAGCAGAAGATATGATACAGTCAAATATTATGGATGTACCCTCCCTGGCAAGTTAAGATTGTGTTCCTTATAAAATTATTCTCCTGAAGAAGTCAGTCAGTAGTGTAATATTCATTGCACTAGATAGGTTTTGTAGCTTTCTACCCCAAACTGGGGAAGAAAAATCCACAGTACTCCATTTTCTCCTTACTAAAACTTTAGTTCTATACAAGGCAATACCAAGCTATAATTAGATGTTTTCAGCTGTTGCTTCAGATGTGTGATCTCCATCTCAGTGTTGCTCGCATGCTTCCCAGCTGATTAAAAATAGAAGTAGCTGTGGCAGAAATAGTATTATAAATAGTTTGGCTAGAATAAATGCTAGTATGTATGCAAAAGAATATTACAGAAATGTAGAATCAGTCTTAAAATATGGTTAAATTAGTCAGCATGCATCCTCATTTAGCTGTGGAATGGCTGCATAGTACAGACACAAAAAAAAGGGGTGGAGTGGGACCAAATTGTGAGCTAGATTTTGAATTGTCTACCAAGAACTGGTGTGGGGGAAGTGTTGGGTCATACCAGTGTCGGAAAGTATTTCAACCATACCGAGATAAGACAGGTGTTTTTTTTTTTCCACAGAGAACTATGTTATTCACAGAGTCATGTAGTTTGGAAAAGACCTTTAAGATCATTGGTGCAATCTTTGACTGATCACCACCTCCTGAGCAGCTAGTGCTGTGTGCAGTCATTTCTTGAACACCTCCAGGGATGGTGACTCCACCACCTCCCTGGGCAGCCCATTCCAGTGCTTAACAACCCATTTCTTTTTTATGTCCTCCTCTGGCGCAGCTTGCGGCCAATTCCTCTCATCCTGTCTCTTTTTGCCTGGGAGAAGAGGCTGACCCCCACTTGGCTATACCCTCCTGTCAGGCAGTTGTGGAGAGCAATAAGGTCACCCCTGAGCCTCCTTTTCTCCAGGATAAACAATCCCAGCTCCCTCAGATGCTCCTCATAGGATCTACTATCCAGACCGTTCACCAGCTTTGTTAGCTTTGTTGCTTTTCCCTGGATACACTCCAGTACCTCAGTGTCCTTCTTGAATTGAGGGGCTCAGAACAGCACAGGATTCAAGATGCAGCCCCACCAGTGCCCAGTACAGGGAGACAATCCCTGGCCTGGTCCTGCTGGCCACCCTGTTGCTGATCCAAGTCAGGGTGCTGTTGGCCTTCTTGGTCACCTGGGCACATGCTGGCTCATGTTCAGCTGCTGTCACCACTGTTTCCTTACGAGCCACTCTGCCCCAGCCTGTGGAGCTGCCTGTGGTTGTTGTGGCCGAAGGGCAGGACCCAGAACTTGGCCTTGTTGAACCACCACTGGCCTCCAGCCTGTCCAGATCCCTCTGCAGAGCCTTCCTGCCCTCCAGCAGATCAACACTCCCATTTAACTTAGTCTTATCCATGAACTCATTGAGGGNAGTCAGGGTGCTGTTGGCCTTCTTGGTCACCTGGGCACATGCTGGCTCATGTTCAGCTGCTGTCACCACTGTTTCCTTACGAGCCACTCTGCCCCAGCCTGTGGAGCTGCCTGTGGTTGTTGTGGCCGAAGGGCAGGACCCAGAACTTGGCCTTGTTGAACCACCACTGGCCTCCAGCCTGTCCAGATCCCTCTGCAGAGCCTTCCTGCCCTCCAGCAGATCAACACTCCCATTTAACTTAGTCTTATCCATGAACTCATTGAGGGTACACTCGCTCCCCTCATCCAAATCATCAGTAAAGATTTAAACAGCACTGGGCCCAGTACTGAGCCTTTGGGAACCTCACCAGTGACTGTCTGCCAGTTGGTTGTGGCACTGTTGTCCCTAAAATTGTTGTCAGCTGATGTGCGGTAAGCCAGTCTCACACACAGAGCTGAGGTACTTGTTAATTTCATATTTGTGCATAGATGAGTGCCGTGTGGTAAATCTGCAAAGCTAACAGCCATTCTTGAAACTTTACACTATATATCCACTTTAGCAAACAAGTAGAGGCATATTGGCTACAAGTTACCTAGTTCTCTTATTAATTAGTATTCTACGTTCTATTGGTTGAATGATTCTCTCGCTTCTCATGCTAATTAGTTTGCATGCTCAGTCTTGCTCTTCTTCTGAGTCAGTGGGTTCCTTGTTCCATGAGTCGAAGGTCACAATCCCCCCTGCCGAACTGCCTTTTACCCAGTTGTCTCAGTGTGCAGATGCTGATTTAGCTCGAGTTCACGGGAGCCTGAGGCCAAGAGGCTGTGAACTGGCACCAATGCCTTGCACTACAAAGTGCACAAGGCTCTGTGGCACGAGCCAGGTGACAACAGAGAACAGCAGGAGCTGATGACTCAGCAGAAAGGCCCCAGACTTGCACAGGGTATAAAAGTCCAGGTGGTCCTTTGTTCAGGGTCCTTCCTTTGAGGCTATGAGGCCTGTTTCAGTGGTAAGCCAAGACCTGTTTCACAACCATCTTCTCATTCTCTGTAACTCTCTGAGTGAAGCATTATTTCTGACCCCTGAGATAGCAGCACCATTCATCACCACTCTCTGGGCCCAGCCGCCCAGCTGGTTTTTAACCCAGTGAAGAGTGCACTTTGTCCAAGGCATGGGCTGACAGCTTCTCCAGCAGAATGCTTTGGGAGACAGTATCAAAGGCTTTGCTGAAGGTAGACTATGTCCACAGACTTTCCGTCATCCCCCTGAGTGGGTCACCTGATCATAAGAGATCAGGTTGGTCAGGCAGGAGCTGCCTTTCCTAAACCTATGCTGGCTGAGCCTGGTCCCTTGTTGTCCTGTATGCTGTGTGGTCACACTCAAGGTCGTCTGATAACCTTCCTGGGTACTGGATACATCATTGTGCATGTACTTATTTTACCTACTTATTGTAGGTGAGCTCAGGAAGTGTGGTTTAGATGAATGGACGGTGAGGCGGATCAAGGACTGGCTGAATGGCAGAGCTCAGAGGGTCAGGATCAGGGGAATAGAATCCAGCTGGAGGCCTGCAGTCAGTGGTGTTCCCCGGGTCTCAATACTGGGTCCAGTCTCACTCAGCTCGTTTATCACGGACCTGGATGAAGGGATACACGGTTCCCTCAGCAGGTTTGCTGAGGATACAAACTGGGGGAGTGGCTGAGACACCTGAAGGCTCTGCTGCCTTTCGGCTGGACCGTGGTAGGCTGGAGAGCTGGACGGAGAGAACCCCAGTGAGGTTCAACAAGGGCACGTGCAGGGTCCTGCCCCGGGGCGGAACAACCCCAAGTACAGCACAGGCTGGGGCTGCCCCACTGAAGAGCAGCTCTGCGGAGAAGGACCTGGGAGTCTTGGTGGATCACAAGGTGACACTGAGCCGGCAGTGTGTCCTCGTGGCCAGGAGGCCCAGTGGGATCCTGGGGTGCGTCGGGAAGAGTGTGGCCAGCAGGTCAAGGGAGCTGATCCTCTCCCTCTGCTGGGCCCTGGTGAGGCCACATCTGGAGTGCTGTGTCCAGTTCTGGGCTCCGCAGTACAAGAGAGAAATGGAGCTTCTGGAGTGTCCAGTGAAGGGTCACAAAGATGATGAGGGGTCTGGAGCATCTCTCTTATGAGGAGAGACTGAGAGAGCTGGGCCTGTTTAGTCTAGAGAAGAGAAGACTGAGAGGGGATCTCATCAATGCATATAAATATCTCAAAGGGGGTGCCAAGAGGTTGGTGCCAGATTCTTTTCAGTCGTGCCCAGTGATAGGACAAGGACCAATGACACAAGCAGTTTCACCTCAACATGAGGCAGGACTTCTTTATGTTGAGGGTAGCAGAAGACTAGAACAGGCTGCCCAGGAAGACCCTGGAATCTCCCTCTCTGGAGACATTCAAAACTCAGCTGGACCTGTTCCTGTGCAACCTGCTCTAGGTGACCCTGCCTTGGTGGGGCAATTGGACCAGATGATCTCCAGAGGCTATCCAACCCTAACTATTCTGTGATTCTGTCATCTTCACTAATGAAATTAGCATGGAAGATATACTGACTGAAATATCTTGGTGGCGTGACTGCGAAAAGGTGAAAGCTGTTGCATTAGCCTGCCAGTTTAATCATATAAATCAGTATATGAACTGGGAGGAATTTTTTATACTATTCCCTCTTGCAGACTCAGTTTAGGACTAGCTTGTCTCCTTTGGGTTTAAAACCAGCTAGGAAGTGTAGAGAAAAAACTATTGTTGGCTTTCTTTTACTTTTGTTTCATGTTGAATAGATACAAATCTGAAGGTGTATCTTCTATTGTTCTTTTATCTTTTTATTTTGTGAGTATCTTTTAGACTAGTCGCACAAGAAATCTCTGTGCCTTTGGAAAGTTCTTCCCATTAATTAGCAGCTATTTCATGACAGAAACTTGCAGCAAACATACTAGACAGAGATATAAATTTGAGTAACCTTCACTGATCCTGTTAGACCTTATTAAGCTGGTATAAATAGGATTATCAGTCAAAGGTAAAAGGAAATTTAAGAAATGTAATGCTTGCAAAACTTAATACAGTTGCTGATGTGATTTACTGTAGTTTCACTTGAAACAATCATTTTGCCATATTGGACAGGGAGGGGAATGAAACTGTCTATAAAGTGGCAATAAACCAAAAAGACTATGTGGGTCCTAATCTCATTTGATCTAGAGTGTTAGTAGTCCAAATAAAAACTATAAAATATACCTGACTTTATCGCTAGCACATACAGAGGGACCAGGTAACGATATAAATTGTGGAAAAGGATTTATCGCAGTTATATATTTGCTTTTTGTATGTAAGAAAGATTGTCTGTCCACTGTGTTTTTTGGCTGAAAACCTTGTTTAGGCTGAAACTGTGCTTTATGTCAAGAGTTCAGAAATTCTTACACACAGTGGTACAGCACTGGTCTAGTAAGTTGTATTGTTTTATCAACAATTATTCCACTGAAATTGTCAGTATTAGGAGGCTGGAGTTGTGCCTCAAGGTAGTTGTTCCTAGACATCAGCTTCCTCTCTGCATCAGAGATTTTAAACCTGAGATTGGTACGGTAGATATGTGTGTTGTTGCACACATTTTGATGCTTTCAGATGAAAATAAAAACAGCAGACTGGCAAGGTTTGTGTTGTATTTCCTTTCTGACAGGGGAAGGAATACTTAAAAAGAGCATTGAAATTCCCAAATTACGTTTTTTCCTGTCTTCCTATGGTGGATACTCAAAATTGAGGTTGCAGTTAATTAGAGAGCCTGGATAACATCAGCAGGGAGAGCAGTGTAATTTCAATATGGATTATGGGATTTTTGTCGTATTATCTTTGGAGAGGTTGAAATCAATTTTTCTTGCTTTGGAGTGTATGTTGACCAGTAGTTGAATATTTGTGAAGCAATTCATGCTGGGGGTGTCCTCTTGCCTACCATATAGGAAGAGGAATAGTGACAGTAGCCTTCTGCAGTTCAGCAGCAAACAAGTGTGGCACACAGGCAGGACAAGGTAGGATGTGTTGAAAAGGGCCATGAACAACTATGTTCAGATAATTGAGTTTAGGGGATCTTCAAATTTTTCAAGGCATTTAAAGCCCTATAAGAAACCAAGCTTCAGCTGGAATTGAACAAGCTGAAAAATCAGATGTTGGGAGAAGCGTGTGACTGGAGTTTTGAAGTGAAAAAATGAAGTGTGCATTTTGACTAAGCAGTTTTCAGAAATGGGATTAATATTTACCTAGTTGGTCTGCAGACAGTCTCACTTTTTCCAGTGTAACCCTTGCTTAAGAACTTGAAACTTTCTTTCACATCAGTGGAGTATATTACTAGTAAGTTGTGTGGGATCAGCTGAACTGATCAAATGTGAATTTATAAAGACTGATTAAAATGTCAACATTAAGCAAAATCTCTAATTTTGAGACCTTTAATTGCATAAGGGGCAGAAGATCTGGAATAATAAACAGCAAATATAAAGTATCCTTTTTCTGCAAAAGAGGTATAGCTGTTGAAAGGGAAAATGTAGTGGTTTTTCACTGCTGTTTCATATGATTTTTCCGGGTGAAAAAACGAGTTATTTGTGCCCTTTGTTTCTGGTTTTCCCCAAGTATTCGCCTTATGTGTGAAGAGCAGCTGCAGAGCTCAGCTCTGCGGGTCTGAAGAGTGGGCATTGTGGGCACAGTAGTGCTTTGACCAGACTCTGTGACTCAGTTCCACTGAGATTAAAAGTTAGTTCCAGTGAACTTTCCCCTTCTGGCTTGGTCTCCTCCAGCGGATGATTGTGAACGTGTTAATGCAGAGGAAAGCCTGTATTTTTCTAGTTCTAATCAGTCCTGGAAGAAAGAACAAATGTGTTTGGACTTTTTTTGCCCCTTCTATCCTGTGCAAAATGACTAACAAAAACTGTTGCAATCAAAGCCTGAGTGTAGGCAAGTCTCTCATGCTAAAGGCAAGCTTAATCATTTTATGTTCTAGTTACTCATTTCAACAAAAGTCAGCAGCAGCTTCTGAATTGTATAATACAAAACATGACTGGCAGCTGGGTAAAGGAAGGCATCTAGATTCTTGTGGGCGTAATGGTCTTTAGGAACTATGTTGTCAAGAAGTATTGATGCTGGCCACTGTGTGCTGTGGTAGTGTTTTTTTGTTTTGCTTTTTAATAGTAGACAAAATCCTTTGTGGGTATGCCCATATAAAATTCATTGCTTTCGGTTTGATGAAAGAACCTACAGATTCAAACAGAACTTAGAGAAATCACTGGCTTTAGTTAAACTGTGGATTTAGGGTTTTCCTGTTCTGGTTAACTGTATAATTATTTATATTTGTTCAGGTGAACAGTGGTACCAGCAGCTGGCATTTATGTCTTGTGTGACTTTTTTTTCTTTTTCTTCTCCTTTTCCCTTAATATATGACAACACTTTTAAACTCTAATGATGGGAATATTCATGTGAACTTGGCAGCTGGAATCTGTTGAGTGTTGGCGTTTCAAACACTTTGCAGTCCATGTATTTTCTCCATTAGTCATGTGGTGATGTACTTTGCCAAGGGGTGAAATAAACTGTAGGACAGCGGGTCAGAATGAAGCATAGATTTTTTAACACTGTGTTAGATGAAGTGATTTTGTGTACTTGGAGGTGGAGAGTTCATTCAGAATTTTCACACTTTTTTCTTAAAGAAACATGGTTATTTATTGGTGTTTTTTAAAAAAATTGAGCTGAGTGCAACATAGTGGGCAACAATCTGTTAAGTAGTACTTTTCTGCTGTATTTTACTGTGAATTGTTTGAAATAAGGAAAGATTACACCACTAGAAAATGAATGCAAAGATTTACAGAGTTAATGTTGGCAACAGTCAAATTGCTCTCTTTTCAGAAGGGTTTGTGCTTCTCATTAAAAGGGGGTTTTCACCTTTTACTAATTATGGTAGGTAGCTACTCTCCAAATAAGATACGCTGCATTATTGTCATAAGGCAGTGGAGTTGATGTGTTCTGCCACTGCTCCTTTTTGTGGAGAACATGAGATGCAGCAGAGATAATGTTGTTAAGCATAGTTTGAATAATTCTTAACCGCATTCCTGCTTCTCATTTGAGCAGTAGGTTACTGATACAGTTTGGTAGGGTTTTTTTAATGATGGTTTGGTATGTCCCTGAAGCATTGAGTATTATGGACTCCACTGGGGTAAACTAGGCATGTCTCATTTTCTATGCTGATGAATTTTATTTCCATAAATGATATCTTCTTAGCACTTTGATTTACTTATTTATTTACTAGCTTTCTTTTTTTTTCTGTGGCCATATCAGTTTGGTTATTTTTTCTGTTTCCAACATATAAAGATGATACACAAAACTGGTTCAAGTGACTGACTCTCTTTTCAGGTTCTTGATAGTTTCTCTGAAGAAACTGTTGTACTTCTTTGTCTTCTGTAAAAAAAAACCAGGTGTAATTGTTTTTCTTTGTTTTCTGTTAATTTATTTCAAAATTACTTGGGAGTGTTATTGTATTGTATCCTTAAACAATGTTTTACAAGGTAAACAAAGTTCTTTTGCTTACTAAATGTTATTACCAATCCCTTAATTGAAGAGTTTTCAGACTATAGTGTATTTCATAGGAAAATCCTTACTGTTAACTCATGGAATCCTTCTGAAATGTTTCATCTTTTTCCATGTGGATCAGTGTTTTTACTGCTATATGAGAATTTCTAGAATACTACACAAAGCCAAACACATTTAACTGCTGTTTACTTAGCTGAGTCTAGTCTATTACAAATCTTAATGTTGTATCTGGTTCATCTGTATGAAAATAAATTATTTAAATTGCTCTTGTACGTGATAAAGTGATTGTTTTCTTTTTATTATATGGTTTTTATATGTAGCCAGTTTGGCATTCTTTTTGATCCAGTTAATTTGCATTTAAATTGATAATGCCCAGCACCTGAATATTCCTTTCACATCACATCTCAGAACACAGAACTGACAAAGATACGTTTCTCCTTTGAAGGATACAGTCAGCAATGCCTGTAAGAAAAGCAGGGAAAGTTAACTAGGGAGATAAAAATTAATTGCATAGAATACACAATATTGAATTAGATAAAATGTGGCTTTTTCTGGCCAAGTCTGAGCTTAAGTGCCTCTTCAGTTCTGCAGTATATACCCATTACAATCTGTTGTGCTGTTGCTCATTTGTGACTTGAAGTCTGGGGATGTGAGGACAATAAGTTATCATACACAATAACATCTTTAAATTTTGAAATGCACAATTAAGAATGTGTAGAATTAAGAATTAAGAAGCATCATGTCTTGTCTCAAGGAGTGTTCTGCTGTCACAGGACAGTTGTGAATGGAATTTTCCTTGCGTAGTGGTAACTACCTTTCAGAGCTTGCCAGTGCAGAAGTGGCAATTCTTGTTCATGGAAATGCTTGTAAAGAGATGATCTTTGATTTAATTGGTGAGAATACATGATAAGCAAGCAAAAACCCTGGTAAACTGGTGGCTGCATCTGAATGAGTAGACAGAATCTGTAAGCCTTCAGCTGAAAGGCAGAACATCAGACTTTACTGTAAGGCATCGATAATGCCTGGCTCCTTGGCAGCAAGTGTGGAAAAGGAAAGATAGTGATCTTGACTTACATTACCAGTGAAGAAGGTACTGGTACAGTTTTCCTGAGAAAAGTGGATATAGAATTGCATCTTGGACAAGACTAGAACTCAGACTGCTGAGAAGGAGGTGGTGCAAACAAACCCACTTGGGTAATCTGAAAAGAAGAACAGTTTTATAGTTATACCTGTTTTGAGAGAAATCAGATCCAAGTGAGAACACCTTGACTGACAAAGAAAGGCCTCAACATATTTTCTGCATCTTTTTGAAAATTGGTTAATTCTGTACTGCCCTGAAATTTTTAGGGTCAAGAGCCACTCCTAAAATTCCACCCTGATGTTAATAGAATACCATTTCTGAGGCAAAGGCTTAATGTTCCTGGAACCAGGAAACACTGTAAGTTGTCATAGAAACATAAGATAGCTTTGCCAGAGAAACAAACTTAGAGCAGAAGATGCACATTTGGTGTGAGACACTAACACTTGTCATTTGTTGTGGTTGATCTGTCTCCACACAGACCTCACTGCTCTGTGATTCTAAAGAACCGAATGTTGGCAAAGTTGGAAGCAATGAAATAAAAAGCATAACTGCCACTGCCTTGCTTAGAAGGTGTTTAGAATGGATTAGTGCAATGACTCGATATATTAATCTTATAAAGAGGTCAAGATTAGCTTGTAAAAAGCTCTTGCACTTGTGTAATACCTTTCTCTGATAGATCGAAACAATACTGTACTTTGTTATTTGCACTGCTTTCTTTCCTTATTCCCCCATCCAAATGGAAGATCTGCTGTCATCCCCTAGCTTATCTTCAGCAAAAACATAGTAATTACTTAAGAAGAAATGGTTCAGGTTCGTTCCTCAAAGCAGTAAGTCTTGCTGTCATTGATGATGATAAGGTGAACTGTGTGCCATTGCTAATTTTTTTTCTTTCTACTGTTATTAATGCAGTGATAATGTTACAATTTTAACTTGTTAAGATCTAACACAAATTGCCAGAAGCTGTTGGATGTTTATACTTTATGATGGATAGGTAGAGCAACAGTGTTAAGGAAAAAGAAAGCTCCTCATATTAATCTTATTATACTTAACACCTCACCAGCTGAAGAATGCATAACCAAAATTTGTTTTGAAAAGATGCACTTTTCCAGACTACTTTTATGAACAACTGTGAACTCTGAAAGACTTCTTGAATATTTGAACATTGCAATTGTTGGAAGATGAAGCAGATTTACTGTGGTTGTAAAACCAACCTTGTATTAACAGTATTGGCTGTGTCTTTGGTAGTTTATGAATGTAGAAACTTTTTATTGGTTGTTTACAATTGAACCCAGTAACAAGCAATAAGTTAATGACATCATTTCATCCTTGCATATAGGGGATTAAATTCACTATTTTAAATTTTCTGTAATTTGCTAGTAATCTTTACAAGAAATGTGACATTAGTGTTTTCTAAGTCATTTCTTTCATTCAATTCTATTTATATAGTTTTGTTTTTCAAACCATATTTCTAGTTAGTAGGGAGAAGGCTTTGATCCAGAATAAAGTTGACTATGTTTTATTTGTTCAGTGGGGTTTTTTTAAAAGGCTGAATATCTGCACTGTGGTGAAGATACTGAACTTGTCCATACTGAAGTGTCTTAGAGGTGTGTAGGACCAGAAGAAGAATCATAATTACTGAAATAATCAAAAAGCATTGTTCTTGTAAAAACATGTTAATGATAGTAAAATGCACAGAGTAAAGAGTTTGAACTGATTAAGGACAGCTGCAATTACATTCAATATACCTGGTTCTTAATGCTACATCACAGCGATTTGGCACGGCTTGCACAGGTCTCTTAAACTTGAGGCAAGGTTTATTATATTTTGTGACAATAGTTTTTGAGACACACAGGGCCTCAAGGGCTAGAGTCTCTGGTCCATTAAATCTGCTTTGTGTTATTGCAGTGGAATGAAACAGCCCTAAAAACAGCCCGACTTGAACTGGCTAGAGGAGGATTCCATGTAGGACAAGGGCAAAAAAGCACAGTGTGATTCTCCAGGGCAGAGCTGGTGACTGAGAACCATGCAGAGTCAAAGCGAAGGCATCTTTTTCTCTTTTTAATGCCCCAGGTGCTTGCCTGCTAAGTATGTGAACCGAAGGTCCTGACCCTGCTAAGTTTTACCTTCAGCAGTCTGCATGTGTTGGGTGCTGAGCAGTGGAACTAGGGCAGACAGGTCTTCTGCGTCTTCTACTGAGGCTTTCAGAAAGCAAACACTGTACTGCCAGAAAACTGAAGTTGTTGCAGGTCATGTGGAGTTTAACTGAGATCTGAGCTGGAGCACTGCAGGCCTGAAGAACTGAGTGATTTTTGGTTTTGTATCATTCATCCCTGTGTTAGTGGCTGTGACTAAAACAGCGGGAAGAGGAAGGGTAAAAGTGTAGTCTTTAGCTTTTTATTATGAAAAGTGTTTTATATACATAGGAAATAAATGATTTCTCTAATCTCAGCTATAAACTAGATACAAGCCAGATGTAGAGCATGTTTATGCTTTTCCCACTTGTTTTGTGTAGAGCCATTTGTGGAGCTGTGCTGTACTATTGCAAAGCTAGCATCGTGTTGGTGAGCCTTATCTGGAGAGAGAAAATCTGTAGTGACACAACCAATAATCTATAAATTCCTTTAAGCTGTGAAAAAGTCGTTGGGGTGGGTGAGTCCTAAGTAACACTAAAAAAATCACGTAGGAGCTGTAATAATTTAGTCTGATCTGAGAAAGAAAAGCATGCTTCAGTTTACTATATTTTAGATTACTTTTTTTTTCTTAGAGGTACTCCAGCTGGAGAAGCATGAGAGAAGTGTTTTAATTTTAACATCACTGCTGTAATAGATAGGAGGAAAAATAAAGATAGAGATATTATCCAGGAAGGATATTTGTTTTATTTCAGTCCTTCTTTTGTTTATATGTAGATTGTTTTAAAATCCAGCCCTAGAAATGCAATGTTTTGTAAATCATCCTGTATGAATTACGTACTTAAGGTTTTGCTTCATTTTTTCCATTGTATGGAGTGGTCTTGGCAGTTTTTTAACATCTTCATCAGTGAGCCGTTATTCTTTTGGAATTTCATTCTGTAGTCAAAAGTGGTGCTTCAGGATGGCATGCATGACAATGTGCCAAGAGATTAATGTGACTTCAGGTGTCTGCAGAAGCCAGTGTCTCTCATTTGCTGTGCTGTTACAATGATAAACTACAACCAAAACACTCCGATTCAATAAAACAAAAAAAAAAAACCGAATTTGTAGGAAACAAATTCAAAGTACATGTTGCAGCTCAAACCCATGTATGATTCTTGCTTGTACTGTTTGGCAGTTTGCCCACAAGCATTGTCTATTACAGTATGACAGTGCCTACCATTACAAGTAAAGTTATATGTTAGAAATAGAACACAATGACATTGTAAATATTAAAGAAAAAAAATACAAAGGGAAGTACGTGAGCTCTAACTTGCAGTTACATTTTGTTCATGATGAATGTGACATTTTAAATTTAGGGGAATTACTCAGCTTCATAATGCAATATTGTGTGCAGGTGTAACTGTTCTTTTGTATATAAGCACATGTTATGCTAAAAGATGTTGTTTTAAAATGCAAATTCTGAACAGTTGCTGGAACTTCCTAGGAAGTACCAGAATTTGTTACCAAGGCCCCTAATTCTGCTCTCCTATGCCTTTGCATTACGATGTCTAATTGCATTGTTTCACACTATTTTTTCCTTCCTCATTCAGTGAACAGGATGGGTGGTGCTCAGGAATTGAGCTGCTACGTGATATTTTAGTCCTTATCATTCAGTTAGCAGCCCAGGCTTTTTTATTTACCTTTTTTAAAACTTTTTTTTTATTTACTGCACACCATTTAAAACTTTCTAAAGAATACATAATTATTCATTCCCTTATGGCCTTTTATCTAAGGTGCCTAGCTGAACTATTTTTGTCCATTTGATTGTATTCTCTTATGTGTTTTCTGGTCAATACCTGTAATTTTACTTTCTTTGCTGTGTGAAATAAATGTGTGTGCACATACACAAAATGCATACATATAATTTATTTACTTTTGAAAGAATATTTAATTTACTCCCTTTGATAACTTCTAGAATGGAAAGTGAGTGTCTGTTACATACTTTAAAAGTGTCTGTTACATACTTTAAAAGAGCCTTTTGCGAGGTCATTGTAAGTAGACATAAAATAATGCAGTTGAATTACTAAATGCATCCAACCATGTGAGTTGAACCATTCGCATATGCAACCTTGTCTTTCAAGATGCCCTTCAACTTCAAATGTATCTTGACTGTATATCCTCTAGGTGAGACAAGTTGTCCTTTTATTTGAATGCAGTTGATTCTCCTTGCTGGGCATGATTGCAAAGAAGACTTAATTAATGTAGCATTCAGGTTCATGTGAGAAATAAAAAGAAATGAGGATAGTTGAACACTGGAACAGATTGCCTGGAGAGGTTGTGGGTGTCCATCTTTGCAAAGTGTTCAAAATGATGTTCAGAACCCAGCTGGATGTAGTTTTGGGTAATCTGTTGCAATTGGCTCTGCCATGAGTAGGTTGGACCGGAGGATCTCCAGAGATGCCTTCCAGCCTCAGCTATTCAGTGATTTACACAAGAGATGATAATATATACTTGTGGGTATATGTATTTTGCTTGTTTCTGATGGGCAAGCCTTTATGGACCTTGTGGCTTTCTTCTACACTAAAATAATAGTAAAATGTTTGTTTTGCAGTTTCCATGTGACTAGCAGGCTTACTTGTCAATCCCATAAAAAGTTGTTTAATGGTTCAAGTATAGTTTGACTATTTAACTGTTCTCAGTAACAGCTGTAGAAAAGTTTAACAACGGTTTTTCTGTTGTTATGCCAGCAGTTTGCAGAGGATTGTAATCAATTGTAATTATTTATCGTGGACCAAACTATTATGTACCTAATCTTTTTTGGGTTTAAGAATATAGTGTAGAAAGCTTGGTGGTCACCTGTTCAGCTCATGATCCTGTAGAAAGCAATGGTCACCAGTTCAACTCGTGATCCTGTTACTAACAACTTTTGCAAACGATGAGTATTGGAAAGAACTTAGTTTATCTTTGTCACTGACTCCTGCAAATTTTAGTAGTGTTGCCAGTGCATCATAGCTGACTGCAGGGCTTTTCCATAAGATCTGTCTATTGCTTGAAATATTTTAATATTGCTGTTACAGAAAGGTCTAGACTTTTCCAGTTGCTAATGTTAATATTTAAAATAAAGGAAGGTGGTACATGTAAAATCTGTTACATCTTTTACTGTCCCAGTACACCGCTTCTGTTTCTCTGCTACTGATGGGATGAGATGATTACAGTACTTGTCTCAAGAAGACCACTTCCAATTAAAATATTTTATTTCTAACACAGTGTAACTTTTTTTCTGTTGCAGAAAGAGTTGAGCCTTCCAAGAAGAGGAAGTTTGTAAGTATATGAAGTGTTTCTCTATTGTGCTTAGATTGTAGTATGTATTTTTGATGGTTTTAGACAGGGCTAGTCTTGTTTTCGGGGCAGTTAGAATGGAGGTTAAATGTGGCAGTTAATCTGCCTTAGAATACATACAAAGAAATGAAAATTGTAAATGAAAACCTGTGAGTTCTGCAGTCACCATTTTTATGCCCATCTTTTAGAGAAGCTATTGTGACGGATTTCCAAAGGGATAAAAAGTTCTTATGTTCAGGTTTTTGTTTCATATTAAAGATTTTTCATGTTAAAAATCAAGGAAGAAATCTGATTTGTTTGTGAATGGTATAAAAGAAACTTGTCATGCTTATGAAATTCTGTAAACAGTCCTGTGGATGAGAAGGTGGGAAAAGAGAATAGATGTATTCTACTAAATGTGTAGGATTGTTAAGCTGCTATTTTGATTATGGAAGTAAAGACCATATATTCTTGTATAGATTGTTACTTAGTTATAATAATATGTACTCAGATACTGAGTTTAATTGTGCTTTGCTCAGATTTCTATACCTTGGCTTTGACTTTCCAGTGGCTTTGAGCTGTTAGGTTTTAAAGCTTGTATGTTTTATTTGCATCTGTCTAATTTCTTATTCTGTATTAGTAATTTATTGAGAAAGTATTGGGATAAGAACATCACAAGATGTCTTAAGAAACAAACTCTGTTCACTTACTGCTTTCTTTCAAAAATACTTTAATACTTTAAGATGATCTATAGATTATAGGTGACAACACATTGTGAGTAAAACCCTTGTGCCCTTGCACAAGAGGCCAGTTACTTGGCTTCAATTTGATAGTGCTGTGTAGCTTTTGGTGATGGTAGGTGAGATATGTGAATAACTGAAACTGCAACTGCTGGGAAAGTGCAGTGAAGTGCTCTGTTGTTCTGAGTCAAAAGGCATACCAGAAGTCTGTACTTCATAGGATATCTGCTGTCATGGAAAAGACTCTTGTTTTAGGTTCTGATGCATGAGAAGTCTTATGCTAGACAGTAAGCAAATCCATTAAGTAAGGAAAGTCAAGAAAATAGAAAACTAATTTCCTGTCAAGTATTTCATTATTTAAGTATTTCAGTGACAGAGAAAAAAATAGTTAAAGAAAATGATTTTTGGTGCATTCTCTTGGTGTCCTTGGTGCTTTATATTAACCTGAAACTGTTGTGTGGGTAGAAGACTGCCTCTGTTAAAGTTAATGGCTAAACTGCTGTTCACTTCAGCCAGAGCAGAAAGTGGCTCTTGGAACTTGACCTTGCTTACTCTTGCTAGGATGTTTGACATTGAATGTTATTAGTTATTCTAGTCCAAATTTGAGGAATGACTGCAGTACAATCACCTCAGCTGCATTCACATACATGTTGTTTTAGCTGATCACTGAGATGTAAGTGCGCTTTCTGTGATGTTGCTGAGGCTTTAATAAAGTATATCGTAAAGAATAGCACCTTGTCAGCATAATCCTATCTAGTTATTAAAGTGCTTAGGTTTCTACAGATGGTTTTAGTGGGCCAGGCCCACCAAAAGCTTCTTTGTCACTCCCCTCTGCAACTGGACAGAAGTGAGAAAATGCAATGAAGGTTTCATGGGTTGAGATAAGGATGGGAAGAGATCACTCACCAAATACTGTCACAGGCAGAACTTGAATTTGGGATACTGATTGAATTTATTACTAAAAAAAACAGAGCAGGATAATGAGAAGTAAAATAAATATTAAGAATACCTTCCCACACAACTCCATCCTTCCCAGGCTCTACCTTTCCCCTCTCAGTGGCACAGGGAGACAAGGGAGTGGAGGTTACGGTCAGTTCATCATATGTTGTTTCTGCCACTGCTCAGGGAGAGGAGTCCTTCCCCTAGCTCCAGGGTGTCTCCCCAGTGGGAGACAGTCCTCCATGAACTTCTCCAGTGTGAGTCCATCCCATGAGCAACAGTTCTCCATGAACTGCTGCAGTGTGGGTCTCTTTCCACTGGGTGCAGTCCTTCAGGCACAGCCTGCTCCAGTGTGGGTCCCCCACAGGGTCACAGGTCCTACCAGGAAACCTGCTCCAGCACGGGCTCCTCTCTCTGTGGGTCTGCAGGTCCCTGCCAGGACCCTGCCTCCCACGGGTTCACAGCCTCCTCTCAGGCATCCACCTGCTCTGGCTTGGGTCTTCTTCAGGGGCTGCAGGTGGATTCTGCATCCCCAGGGACCTCCATGGGCTGCAGGGGCACAGCCGCTTCACCATGGTCTGCGCGACGGGCTGTAGGGGAACCTCAGCTCCAGTGCCTGAAGCACCTCCTGTCCCTCCTTCACCAGTCTTGGTGTCTGCAGAGCTGTTCCTCTCACATACTGTCACTCTGCTCTTCTCTGGTTGCAATTATATTTACACAATAACTTTTTTTTTGCCTTCTTAAATCTGTTGTCATGGATGTGTTAACATCATTTCATTGGCTCAGCCTTGGCCAGTGGTGGGTCTGTCTTGGAGTTGGCTGACATTGGATCTGCCAGGCATGGAGGAAGCTTCTGGCAGATTCTCACAGAAGCCACCTTGTAGCTCCCCTGCTGCTAAAACCTGACCATGCAAACCCAGTACAATGGTACTTAAAAATAACTTTAATAGTGCTTAATTAAAAGGGCTCATACTGCTGAGGTTAGCAATGGCTGTGGCATCAGGGGTTGTGTGCATGGGCTGTGTTGGCTGCTGTATTTGCATATTATATCCGTGTTGACATGAAGACTGAATTTCAAAATGTGAAAAGTCCTATGTTTTCATTAGCATAAACATCTAGAAGTCCTGAACAGTTCCAGGTAGGCACTGTCCTTCGGAGCTTCAGACCCAGTGTCATGTCAAGGACACAGCTTTAAGCAGGACAGGGAGAGTTATTTCAGGGGTGAGCAATCTCAGCATAGTTGGCGTAAACTGAGATAGAATGCTGGTTGACTAGGGAGTGAGTTTTTCCATGCTCAGAGCACCCCCTGGCTGTGGTGGCACAACTCTTTCTGTGGACGCAGGCAGAATTGATCGGGGTTGCAACTAGCTTCATGCAGGTTCTTCAGCATGTTAAATTGCCCAACTGCACAAATGCCTTTCATTCTGGCAGCAGGGTGTGGTGGCTTGGAGGCAGGATGAATAGATGGGAGCTTTCTCTCAGGCTGACTCCAGCAGCAAAACTGACTTTATAAGCTTTACGTGATTGTCAATATGCATGGCTGTTAGTATCTCACTTTGCCAGTCCATTGGAAAATAAAATTGAAGTATATTTTTGCACATTGCCACAATGGGGATGGGTTATTTATATCTTGGTAGCATATTTTTATTGATTTGTTTATTTTCACCAAACACTTCCAACCTTGACTCTAGCTCAGTTTGTTACATCATGGTGCTAATAACACCAAGGTTATCGGTTTGATCCCTGTATGGGCCATTCACTTAAGAGATGACTTGATAATCCTTGTGGGTCCCTTCCAGCTCAGACTGTTCTGTGATTCTGTAATATCAAGGAAGATACTTGTGCTTAATGTTAAGCCAGACTTAGAAATACAGATTTAATTTGATCAGAATTAGGTGTTGCTTTGTTTGTGAAACACACAGATCCTATTATGAACCTGTGAATGCCTGATAGCATCTACATATCCCTATCCATTAGACATTCATAGTGTGTCTAGCTGAAGTAGGTAGCCACTGATGGTTTCTCATTGTGTTAAACAGGTGAGTTTCCATCACTGAATTTAAGGCGTGAGTGTCCTTATCCTGGTTTGTTTCCTTACATACTGGCAGAGTTCAGAAAAATGAGAACTTAGACACAGAGAGAAGGCATGAACTCAAAGGTTGTAGCAAAAAAATCAGACTCAGCTTTGAGCAGGTACATTCTGGTTTAAAATGCCCTTCTCCTTAAAAGAAGATTTACAACAGGCTTCTCTGAGGTGGAGAGAAGCCTTCAAGAACAGCAATACATGAGAAGTGAGTAAGTAGAGGCAGTTTCTCCTTTTGTTGAGCCTCAGTGCTTAAAGTTCCTGCCCTAGAAGTAAAGTTCCTGACTTTTCCAGACTAGATCTATTCTCCTTCTGTCTTCTTTTGTTTAATTTTTCAATTTCCATTTAATTTGGAGATACATCGCTTTGATATATTTATTTTTGCTGCATCTGTCCTTCTTACAGTTCTGAAACTAATTTCAGTAATTATAAAATATGGACTCAAGTTCGGTACCAGCAATTATATAATCTGCTTGCACTTGTGGAAGTGTCAAAGTTCTTCATGGAATTTTCATAAAATTAATTTTTGCATTTCAGTGAAACAGTTGATATCATTGGATAACGGCAACATAAGACTGTGACCAGGTTTTAACTACTGTTTCTCTTGAATTTCTCATTCAAGAGAAATAGTTAAAACCACTGCTTTGCTTAGGTGCTCAAGTAAGTTTCAAGAAACGTAAAAACAATTTTGTAAGAAAGTTTTTTTATCAGTGAAAAATATGGACTGTCAGTTACCTTAAGTGAGAAAGTGGGAATGATTTGTAGTGTGGAAAAAAAAAATAAAAAAAGCTCTGGGTCATGTGTCATGTAAGTGGACAAAACTGGAATTTGATTTACAGTTTCTGTGTGCACGTAGACATCTATATCATTTGCTATATTCATAGGTGACCGGTTATCTTAAATTTGGAGAGTGGAGTAGATTAATTATTGTTGCCAGGTAATGAATTTCTCAATTCTAGTATCGATGGATTGTGCTCCTGTAGATATTCTCCATAACCTGTGTTTGATTCTTAAATTGCATATTCTTTAGTGTCGTTACTAGCATTGTTTCTGTCCCCAACTTTCAAGGGTTTTCTACTGCTCTCACTGAGTGGAATTTTTTTTTCCCTTGCATCTATTGGATTCCTCTTGACTGAAAATGAAAAACTCGGTTATGTCTTTTGTATGATTTAGGAGCCAACAGTTACTGTAACATGACCCTTTTCCCTCACAATCTTGCTTACTTCAGCCTCCATAAATTCTGTGCAAGTGTGCTGCCCATTGTCTGTGTTTCCTTCTTTTAAAGTTGTGCTGGGCTAACGGGGAGAGTTGGGGCACGTGCAGCATGCTTGTTCCTGTTGTCAGTGCACGGTCTTCTGCAAACAAGTCCTTTGTGCTCTGGAGAGCACAGGCCTGATTTAGATGTAAACAACATGTCCCTTGGTATTTTATTACTGTTAGCTGTGTCCTTGGCTAACAGTACAGGCCATTCCGTTTGATGTTGTTCCGTTGGGTTTTTTGGTGCTTGCACACGCAATTTTGCATCCCTGCTTCATTTACACCAATATTAATATTGTTATGTACATCTGCAGTTGTCTTGGACTCAGATTTTACTAGTACATGTGTGGATTTTATCCAGTTACATCCTCTTTTTATGATTTATCACATCACATGTTAGAGAAAGGAATGATCTGTTTTAATGTAATTCATCGTGTCTCTTTTCAATGAAAGATTATGTATACTATGTAAGGGTATTTTTAAGCTTTGTAAAAATACCTTTTTACTGGTAAATTCATGCTCACCTATTTGTGTGTGTGTATGTGAACACAACCTTTATCTACACTTCCAAAAAAGTCAGATAGTGATGGTGATGACTTTTTTTGTGTATTTGCAAACTATTCAGATACATAACAAAGTTCTTGAAAATAACCTGCCTCCCTGGAGAAATAATGCCCAGAAAATGAGGTGATCATACTGTAAAGCCCAATTGTGTAATGTGTCATTTATCTACTGTTCTCTGAGTGCTGTAATGTCTAAGTAATGTAAAGTGACCAGGTACCGTGTTTCTCCACAGTGTGCTGAGTGTGCTGTGCCCTGTTGGAATTTGGTTTCAGCTACTTAGGCAAGGACAAGACAGGGTCAAGAATGAAAAATAATCTTAAGTAGTTCTTTATCAAAATTTGATCAAACTTAAGCCACAGGGAAAAAGCAAAATTAAATCAGCCTCTAGGGTCAAGGTATGGTTCTCTAGGCATGCTGCAGAATTTCAGGATGGAAGAGTCACATGATTTTTGGTGGAAGCGAAGAAAATCAAATATCTGGGTGCCTCCAAGCTTTGCCTACAGTAAAAAATTTTTGTGCAGTGGGATAGTTTAAAATATTTTTATACATGCAAATAATTATTTTATGATGCATGAGGTTCAGCCTGGTTTGAGGGCCAGATCTCATGGCTAATGGGTTACTGGTGATGTGAAAGCAGGTGCCAAGGTGCTAAAATAACTGAATCTCTACAAAGAAATTGCAGTAAAGATCTCATCAGTTCACTGCTAAAACTTGAATAGTCAATCTGACAAAACGAAACACAAAAGAATAATGGGCTGGAGGCCTGACAGATTGGCTGTCTTAATGTTCTTGATTGTCCCATGTGACAGTCTGTGCCCCTGAGCAACCACTTCTGCTTGCAGTCTTTTTCACTGAACTGCTTGCTCTATGTCTGGGTTCTGCACTTGTGTCCTGCTTTACCTGTTGAACCAGCAGTTGGTGGTGTTTGCAGTGTTTCTGTGTGCACTGAAGCAGCAAAGCTTACAGCAAGAGTGTACAGAAAATGCTAGGGGAATTTAATGGCTGGAAATGTGAGCTGCTGAGGTAAGGGCCTAGTGATGTCTAAGCATCAGGGTGGGGTCTAGGAGTAACTTAGTGTGTGAGTGCAATAATTGTGTGATTAAATTCTATCTGTCAGTGGCAAATGCGATAGATGTATATAAGCGTTTTTAAATCAGCATTGGCTGTGTCTTCTTGTTTGTTTTGTGAACGGAAGTTGCATTCTCAGCGAGTAGAGTTATTTTCCTTTGATTTTGTTCCAGTAAAGTTTCAAAATCTTTTTTGTATCACATACACAAAAAGAACGAATGACCATATAACCACCTGTTTTATTCTGCTGCCTGAGAAAGTACTTGCGCATTGAGAAAACTGGCAGAAGAACATCATGTGGGTAATCACTGCTAGTCAGCACAGCTTGACTTTCTAATAGTAAACCTTGAAAACCTGACATACTGAAGCAGCTTCTTGTTCACCATTTTTTTTTCCCAGTGTCATTAATTTCAAGAAGTTCCATTTTCTTCAGTTAAGGAATGCCTGAAATTTGTTAAAAAGGATTGTTTGTCCCAAAGGAATTTTAATGTCCTGATGAATTGCATGATCTAGGCTTCTGTATGCTGTATTGATGAATTGATTTTTTTTTTGCACTGATGGTGCAAAGTTTTGAATAATCTCTTAATCTACAGAGAGAGCTTCCTGAGGCTGTGCAGTTCCTAGTGTGCACACATTTATTTAGCCTCTGTAGGACTGGGGTCTTGGTGGGGCTCTGGGAAGAAAGAACATGATGGCTTGATGAACCTGTGCTGTGCTTAAAGGATTGTAATGAGAGGTTGAGGTTGGTTGTTTTGGTGTTTTTTTGGGTTTTTTTTTGTTTGTTTGTTTGGTTTTTTTGGGCGGTGTTGTTGTTTGTTTAGGGTTTTTTTTTAACAGAGGTTAAAGGTGTGGTATTGACTACAAATAAATGTTTGGTTTTACATTAAGAAAAGAAGCACTCAGGTTTTTCTGCACAATATGTTTTTTCCTCTGGTGCCAGTAGTATCACCTGTATTCTAAATAGCCGCTCTGAGAAAAAAAGAAGCAGTTGCTGAACGTGAGGAATCTGCCTGCCTTGCATCTTAAGTTAGGCATTCTGCCATTACAGATTTTCCCCTCGAAATTTTCAGTATTATTGCCATTCCATTATGTAAAGTATAGGCTGACTTTCTACAGATGTCACGAATGACGATCGTAAAATCCCAGTGAGCCACTTCTGTTTTGTCTCCGAGGAGGAGGGAAGCATTTTTTCTCCTCACTCTTTCCTATGAAATACAGACTTGAACATTTTTTATTACTGTCAATATTCTAAACCAGTACTGTTGCTTATCATAAAGGACATTAGTGTATTTGTTACTGTCATAGACAGACTGGTAAGTTTTAGAGCAGCCAGATGACAGTGTGGCAGCAGGGCCTCTGTTGGCGACAGCTGGGAGTGTAGCCTGCGCTACAGTTAGGTTCGACTGGCTGTGTCTTTTATATTTTGTGAACATACAGCATAATGTTTGTGGCTGTGGCCATTCTTGTCCCTACCACCACTTCTGTCTCTATCTAAGACTTAGGAATCCTCTTAACTTCCTTCCACCCTTTCTATCTGCTGCCTCCCTTCCCTGTGGCAGTTATGGGTCAAGCTAGTCTCTTACGAAGTTTTGTTGACTGAATGCAGTCTTTTGCATGCTCTGTTTTTTCTGGAGGTTTTCCATTTGTCTTTCCAGCCTTTGTGCGAAGCCAAGTGCCTTGCTTGCAGGTGTGTTCTCTGGGATAGAGCAGTGGAGAGCTGGGGCAGAGGTCCTGAGACAGGTTTAGGTTTGCAGAACTCACTCTGCGGTCATAGTTTTCATATGGGGATAGGCATGCCAAGAACCTGGTTGCCAAATGCTTTGTGTATGGGAGGATGGGCGATGGCTCCTGGGAGTAAACTGAGGGGCAGGCAGCACGTGCAGTTCTTGTAGAGGGGTTGGTGGCTCACCGTAAGGCTGGAGCTTGCAGAAACTGAATAGGTTACTTTAGCCAAAAGCATGGGCAGCAGGAAGGTGGCTGGCTTCTGTGACAGCCTGAAAAGGAAAGAGGGGGATGGATGGCAGCAGGACAGAACTCTTCTTTCGTAGGTTTGGAGAAGGAAGATACTGCATTGGCGTGATACCATTCTGTTCCACAAGGGCTAATCAATGAGCTCTGCCTCTGTGTAGCCGTTAACGAGTCTTTTCTCACTGAGTCAAGGCAGCAGCCAACCTGGCATTAGCATGCATTTCTTCCTTCTATGTGCTTTTCTTTGCCATCTCTGTCCTCTTGTCTTTTCTCTCAAATATTGTAGTTTCCGCTTCTCTGTCACATTTTTTCCTAGCAAGCCAGTCAAGCTTAGACCTGTGAAGTTTAATGAGGTGTGTTGCAACAGATCTCACAGGCATGTGAAAAGGTCAGAAAGGGTGCTGGGGATAAGTGGATCCGCATTATTGCCGTGCTTGCCTGAAAAGGGTAGCAGATAACTGCCACAGGGAGCAAGTGAGTCTAAAAGGCTGACACAGGGAGTTTCTTACTTTATATTCATTGTATGTTGACTGCCACAGTGCAAAAGGCGGTGTAATTGCATATAATCACGTTTCCTCAAATCCCAGTGGCTTCACTTGTGGATGTTTAGTGTGGTCATGCCCCTAAGCAGTGAAGGCAAGCATGCTATTTGAGACAAACATGCTACTGCAGGTGCTCCTGACATGGGGCTGAGTGTGCTGCTGGAAACAAGCAAGTTCCTGCTGTTCTAGCCTGAATGGAAAAGCTCTCTTGTGCCATTGTAGAAGTTGTGCAGGAAACAGAGACATTGGGAATACTTTTTTCTCCTCTGCTACTTTCCCATCAGGTGACTGGACACATACCCTAATTCAACTCCATGTGATGGAAACAGGATTAAATCAGCCATGTTCACATTCATGTGTAGGTATGGCCTTGAGACCCAGCCTCAGCTGTTCAGTGATTCTTCTTAGTATCATTTAGATGCTACTGAAAATGAGCTTTTACAGATCATTGTCATATTTTGTGAATGCTTGTTTCCTAGATTCTGCTAGGAGACATGTAAAATGTTTTCATTTGCACTTAAAAATATGGCTGTTTTTATGGTTGACATGCCTGTCAGAAGTACCATGTATATACCCACATATGCCTAAATCCAGAAAGCTTTTAGATTCTTATTCTAAAAATTAGAACTTTTCTGGCTTTTTTTTTAAGCCAAGTTTTGCCAGTAAGCCATACCAGCAAATGTGTCTTGGTGGGGTGAAGGCGTGGGGGATATTGTCACTTTTGAGAGCCTTTTGCTGTGTTGCTTATAGGGTAGAAACACTAAGCAGGAAATTACACTGGGCTGCAGGTGTAATAAACCTGGTTGATTGGCTTTAGTCATTATTTTTCATTAGTGACCTAGGTGATAGATGGTGTTTATGAAGTTTGCAGCAGACAACAAGCTGGGAAGAGTGCAAGTATATTGAAGAACAGTATGGGGTTCCAAAATCGTTCTGACAACCTGGAGAAAATATATCAAGTAAAACAGAACTTCTTACTCCTGCAGAAAATACTCTGTTTTTCAAATGCAAGGTAGTTGAATAGGTGTTAGTTTGCAGAAGAGATCTGTGAGGTGGTTTAATGTACCACGGTTGCTGTTGGGGGGCAGTGGGTATCTCGTTCTGGGAAGCTGATATTTTGAAGCGTAAAGCATGCAGCATTATTCTATCCCACACAGAACTTACAAGGCCTTATACTGGAGTGCTGTGTGTTGAGGTGGATCAGCTGAAAACAAATGACAACTATCAGCTGCTTTGAAAATGGGATATGGTATACGGAAAAATATTTACCATTCTGGGGTTATTTATTTTTGAGAAGGGAAAGCTGAGGGTTGTTCATGAAAGTCTCCAGTGTGTGGAACATCTGCCATGAGTAGGAAGTAAATGAAGGACGTTTTCTGTGTTATTGGGGTATACAGCAAGATGTAGTGTGTTTAAATTAGGACGAAGGGGATTCATCTCAGACACGGTTGAAGCAGTGTCTGAACAGCAAAGCAGAGACCTGGGAGGGTTGTGAAATCGCTATCATTGTTTAAGAACAGATGAGATGAACATCTGACTAGAGCAATAGGTGTATTACAGGTATAATGTACCTCTCTTGGGGAAGGAAAATATGATCACTTGACTTTCCGAGCTCTCTTTATAAATTGTCATTACGTCCGTGGGATTAATTGCCCAAACTTTCTGCTGAAACTTGATTCCATATATTAAGTATCTGCTTTCATGGAAGAAAATACTGTCTCATAATGGAAAACATTAATCATTTGTACTGGTCTGTAATGACAGAATTCTCTGTAGAAATATGTATAGAGCTTTACGTAAGCATAAGACAGATCAAAAAAAAGGACACAAACTTCAAACCTCTTACGGGTTTTTTTTGTGAAAGACTGATGGCTCTCTTTCAGCTGCTCACTTCCATTTGGAGCACTTGCCTGCCCCTGTTTGTCTAATGACAAAGAGAACCAGAAGGTGAATTAAAAAAAAAAAAAANAAAAAAAAAAAAAAAAAAAATCGAAGCATACATGGGGTAGCCTTACAGAATTGTTGGGGAGACTCTTCTGCAGGCATATATATGTATTTGTGTGCATGATAGGGCCTTGATAAGGAATCAGTTATCAACCAGCCAAAACAGAGCTTGGTAACTCTGTAGGTACATATTAGTTGTTGATAGATGGGTGTAAGGTTTTGGGAGAATCCAGCTGCAGACTGGACTATGGAATCATGAAATTTCCTATTTGTGCTTTAACTTTTTGAAGGAGATATTCAGATACCATCATGATCTTAAAAAACTATTCAATAGATGGTTTTTATGTCTTTGAGATTTTTTATGTTTTCATTCTTTAGGTGAAAAAATACATGCAGGAAAGTTAAATGGCATCAATTAGCCCTGAAATATAGCTTAAATGAAGACGAGATAACCAAATGCTCATTAAGAGCCTGGGTTTGGGTTATCCCTGTGTAACAAGGGTCTTGACTTTAAAAAGAACAACTGTTTAAATCTTGTGTAATGTAGAACTCTTCAAAAAGTAGATCTATTTTTGCCTCTAATGTTTTTTAATGCTTTTTTTTCTTGAAAGGCAGTGCAGATTGAGACCATAATTATTATTAACATGTAATTTCTCAAGCTTTTTACAGTTTTAGTATTAAAGTCTGTCAACATGAGACTTTATTAGTTAAGCTATTTTTATTGTTTTCTAATGTTTGTTTTAATTTTTTTTTTATTCTTACATTATGTGAAATGTGGTAGGAGATTGTCCAAATCTGAAGTAGCTGCTCTGGGAGTTTTCCATAAAAAAACATTTGGCAAAGGGTGTGCTGTGCCATTGTATTGATTTTGTATGAAATGTTATTTTTGAGCTTTCACAGGCAGGTGCAAAAAATGATGCTGCCTAGTTGAGGGAGATGGGAGACTGTTTGGTGGAGTACAAGGAAGGCTGCTTTAAGGGATTGATTTAGATGGCACCTCTTGCTGGTGTCATTTATGGTAATAGTTCAGGTGAGATTTAGACAAAGGATAGGGAACTTTTTCTCTCATTTTTTGGCAGGTACCTGCATTATTTTTATGTGTCTTCTGAGCTCTCAAAGTTGCAGGACCGGTCAGTATGAGTCCTGCTTTAACTAAAATGTGTCTGTTCTACACACAAGGAGGCTATCCTGGCTGTAGGGAAAGTTTAAGAATTACCTGTTGAAACTCACTGTGGGAAAATGGAAGTGAGTGAGGTTGCAGAGAGATTTTGCTGCATCTTGGCTGGTGGATGTTTATTGATTCCTTTTGTCTGCAGTGTTTTAAGATCACTGGTTTTAGTTACGATGTTCAGTGTGACAACCGGTTGCTGGGTTAACTTACCAGAGGTCTACACAGCAGTTCAGTTATTTCTCATGTTTAATAACATTGCTAATAAACACATTCTTTCGATCCATTCAGTTTTTTAATGCAGACAATACCATAGAGCTATCAGCAGAATACACAACTAATTTATAAAAAGTTATTAAAATATATTTGAGTTTAACAGAATGCTTTTTAGAACTATAATTTCAAAACAAGTCACTTTGCAGAATAGTAAGAGTTAGAGCTCTAAATAGACTCTGGCACGTTTTGCAAGACCACTTAGTCTTTTACTCCAGTGTGTACTCCAGTGACACATTAATAAAATGTGTTATTGTAAATTGCTTACTGGTGTCAGATTTATGGATATGCCTGTAAATGTCAATAGATCCATGATGTTGAAACTTAACAGGACTTAGGGCTGGAAGGGGTTGTCTAGTATGTCTTTCTGTCATGGGGTACCAAACAGTCATGCCCTTCTCCTGGGAGTTCATAGTGCTGTGTGCTGGCATGTACTGAATGCAGATAACCCAGGGACATGCGGGTTCTACCAAAGTCTACCCACTGCCCTGCAGTGACAAGGAATTTATTTCTGCACGCCGTGCTGAGCCCATTGTGCAGACTGAGCTTTTGGGTGTGGGCAAATGCAGACACCTTCTGTCGTTCGCATCCACTTTGTCCCTTCCCCAGGGAAACCAACAGGATAGCCCACCTCCTCCTTATGTAATCTGACCAAGATGAAATATTCCTTGCAATTGCAAATTGGGCAATTACTGTGAGTTTGAGCATATGAATGAGACATACCAGACAGGGATCTAAGGAAAAGGATTGCTTTCACCATCTGGTATTGCTTCCTTAGCTGTGACCTGTCTCAAATACTTGTGGGGAAAGTAGGAAGTAGCCAAACAACCCCGAATAAACTGGCCAGTTAGATCAATATGAAGAACACTTTCTGGTGCTTTCTGGCAGATAGGCAAAGCATGAGGTTTGCTTTATACACATTGTGTTGGTCAGTCTGTTGACTGAGGCAGAGGTAACAAATGGGAAGATTCGTATTTCAGACTTTTTTTGTGTGTAGTTATAATATGCCCAGGCATGCTGTGTTGAAAGAATGCAAAAAGAGATTGTGTGTGTTTTTCACCCCATTTTTCTTGTGCTGTGTTTTGCATCTCACTGATGCCAAGAGGCAGTATGGCACTCAACTGCTTCTGCATCACCCCTGCTAGAACTTCTTAATAAACTATGATGCTAGAAGTGAAGCAGCTGTGCTTGCTGGAAATCCACAAATGTCTGAATTGATGTGCTAGGCAGATTAGATGACAGAAATTCAGATGATACGATCTTTTGTTTAAGGACTATGACAGAAAGGTGTCATTATTCTTTGAGAGTTGATTACTAACCCTTGAATACCTTTGGAAAACATTAGCCAAGAGGGCACGCAAGAACCAAAGGATGCACTGACTTGTTAAATATCTTAGTGTAATTGTTGTTGAATGTTACAGAATAATGAAAGCCAGTGGCACCTGCACTGTTAATGGTATTATTCTGTTACCGTTATTTAAGGGGAAAAAGCAAGAATAGTCAACATCTGCAGAAGAGAGAGGCCTTGAAAGCATACAGTATTAGTAACTGTGCTATGGAAGTAACATCTTTCTGGTTTGTGTTTCAAGGAAATATATATTCCTCTGTGCTTTTCTGGTTTTCCTAGGTTTTAACCAGGTGTCTGAGATTACCAAACCAGAGAGACCTCAGTAAAGATACAAATGAATCATGTGAGCCATGTTTTCTTATATCTTACTTTTAAAATTTGCTTTTTGAGCTCTTGAACTAGCTAAAAGGAGACCAGGGTTTGCATATGTGGAGGAATACAATGCTTACAGTCCTTCAGTTCTGTTAGTGACTTTTTGTTTGGAATTCTTTCCAGATGAGTTTTCTTTACAGAAGTTGTGTCAACATAGGCAACATCTGCCAGAATTTTCAGGTTAATCTACATTTAGCTTTTGTAGTACAATAAGCCTCTTTTTAACTTCCACTTCCTTCCTCAGTGCTGTGTTGGTGAGATGAAATCTAAGACATGCAAAATTAAGAGCAAACAGATGTTTTGATCAAATTTGAAGTCAGCTTTCACTTGCAAGGCTTCATCTAATTAAATTGCTGCAGTTTTTTGCCCCCAGATGCATAAAGCAGATCCTGCTTATTCCTGCTAAAACTGTAAGACTGTAACAGTGAGAAAAATTTGGTCTTGCACTCTGGATTCATCTCTCTTTTTCAGTAAATCACAATCTTCTAAACTTCTGTCTGGATCAGGCAAAATGTATAGAAGAAGAATTTTCAAAGTCCAGCTATAGCTCAATCTCAGTTTAGAGTAATTCACCATTAATGTAATGTGAGGTGCTTGCATGAGTCAGCTCAGGAAAGATTTATCACGGTCACAAAAGAGCCTTTAGATGCAATTGTTTATGTTTAAGCGCCTGTACCCGACTGCCAGTCCCACTCAGCTTCCTTTTAGACAAGACAAGCTGCTACTCTTGTCTTCCTGCAGGTAAAATGCACTAAATGCTCAACTGTCGTGTTTCACAAAGTAGTGTTTAGTGACAGACTATTCCTTTGCATGTGGAGGAGAAGACAAAAAAAAGCACCTTTGTTGTGGACTTCTGTTCACCTCAGTATTAAATTTGGCCTTATGGAAGTAGCGTGTGAAATTTGTATTGCAGTTTTGATGGAAGCACACCTTCACCTCCAGAGCCAGTCCTTTTGCTGTTTTGTTTACAGAAATACTTCTGGTGCCATCCTGATTCACTGGAGTTGGCTGTCCTCCTCGAGGTGTTAATGCTGTCTCCTACTCTTTGTGCCTTCAATGAAAATTTAACAGTTTTATAGAACAACAAATAGTACTTCGGTGTTACGTGTGCATGTGCTTACAGAGCTAGCAGAATGAAGCACGAAACAGAAGTATTTGTTAGTATGTACAAAGTTAAGCCCTTTGAATATCATTTAAGGCTTAACTAAAAGTGTACACGCCTCATGTGCACACAGTCACAGTTTACCTGTCAAAATTTTCTCTCTCCATCAGAAACAGAACTTTTCAGCAACTGAGGAAGTATTATGTACAAAAGATATTTTTATCAAAGGATTTTTAAGAGAACAGATTGTGGTTTGAGAGGTGCTGAGCAATGGGAATAGGGAGCTGCCTGTTCTTGGCAGCTAGGGAAGAGCCAGGAACCTGTGGCTGTACTATCCTACACTCTGTTGCTCTCATGTTTAATTTTTGTTCTTGAAAGGTTGTCTCCAAACTCAATAATGAAAAAACCTGTAGGCACGGGCAGCTTTGCCAGATAGTTTCAGTGTCAGACTTGTTTGATTGTTAGACAGTTGATTCTTCTACTGTACTTTTCAAGTTTAAGAATATCTTCAAAAATTGATGTTTTGCTTGTGTTCTGAGTAAAATTTGAAAAACCGGTCTCAAAGTGCTGTTCAGAGTTGGGCATCCAGCTGATCCTTGTGCCTTTGCAAATTTCTGCACTCACCCATTGTGGTTAGTGAGCCTGAATTTAACTCCTTAGATTTCATTCTTTCTCTTTCTTTTGGGAGGTAGGAGAATACAGAATTTCCTTCAGGGATTGCTTATGGATGCTTGCTGTGACCTCAAGTTAATATTTAGAGTCTAGGTGTCTATTACGTTTTAAAAATTCAAATGCATAGTTCTGTGTATCCTTTAGGTTTGTTTTCAATGTCTTTAAATGAAGGCTCCAGGTAATATATAACATAAATTTAAAATACCTTCCAGTGGAGATATGTAGGAGACGTAAGAGATGTAATCGAGAATTTAATTATTCTTTTTTACTGTGTGGTTGAAAGAGCAATCAAGTTCACCAAAACCAATTCAGCAGTTTCCGTAACTAGAAGCTTTCTCTCTGTGTCTGAAACCTAGTATCTGTGAACTCACGAATTTCTTCCGAAATTAAGCCAAGGACCCAAAAAGCAGCAGCTTCATCTGGTCCTGTGTTTTAACTCCTCTGTAGAAATTGTCCATGCACAGAGCAGGTCCAGAGCTCTGGCGAAAAATAGAATCATGTGGTTGACTTTATTATATTGTGTACAGGAAAAGTAGGTGGGTGAGATAAAATATTCTAGCTCTTAAAGTACTAAAAATAAGTACTTGCACTTTGCTTTTCCTGGTCTTTTATAGGTCATTGAAAATTTGCTAGTCCTCATGGAACATTTCACAGTATTTATTTTTAAAAATTGTAATCTCAGAATAAGAGAGAGTGCATAAAAGAGGAATATAATTAAATTATACCCAAAATCCCACATAGCAGCACTGATCTAAAACTGTCTATATAAAGTGTTGTGTAGTGGTTTGCTTTTAAGTGATGCTACCTTTAATGCTGAAATTATTACACTTTTCTGCAATTTCTAGGTTTGGCTCTCACCCTTAATGTAAACTATAGATGATTTCCCTTTAAAATTCAGGTGCAGATGTGACAAAACTGAATGATGACTTCTCCTTTTGTATTAACCTTTGTGTTACAAGAATATATTTGTTCTCAAAAGCCTTGGCAATTAATTTTCTCCATTAAAGGAGAAGAGCCTGTTTTTCATTCAGCAGTTTGCTGTTCTATTACTGCAGAAACTGTCTGTTTACCACGGAAAGGATAATGTGACTTAAAGAAGATGGCTCAATCCTATTCGGCAGGATCGGAGGGGGTGGCGGATGTTGGACATTTGCCGAGGGAAACTGTGTTAAGCATAGCGTCTGTTTTGCGCGGTGGGCTGGCGTAGCCAGGAGGACCACTCCATCCTCCGAGGTGCAGCGTGTGTGTGTGTGCGTGTGCGTGTGCGTGTGCCGGCGCAGTGGCTGCTGCTGCGGAATTCCGGGGATGAATTACTTGATGTGCACAGCTGAAGGTGCCGTTCGCTCCGCTAAAGCGGCGCGGCGTGCGCTGCCACTAACCTGAGAGAGGCAGCCTGCGGCTCTTCGTGACAGCTCGAGGTGGAAGGACCCCAACTTGCAGTCCTCCCCCCGCCCCCAAGAGATCCTTAGTCCATTGCTTTATAGTGGTTCATTTGGCTCTCTGTCATCACCAGAATGCTGCCCTTGAATGTGTGTCATGATTACAATAGAGTGTGGTAACACATAACAGCAATGAAAGCCCAGCGGGAGAGGCTACAAATTCCAGGGCTGACCTTGGAGTAAGTATTGTCTGTCTTTAATATTTTAATGGTTTCTGCATGATGCCGGCTTTTGTGCAGTCAGGAGCTTTTAACATACGTTTGTTCCGACAGCCTGGGAGCACTGCAGCTCCAGGTTGAAGGAACACGTTTTCAATGCATTGCAGTTGGTTTCAGCAAATGTGTGAGCCCGGAGCCAGGATATTGCCGTGTGTTTGGAAAAAAAACATTTCTGCATATTTAAAGTTACTGAATCTCAGTGCATGAAGCATCCTGTCAGCTTGTAGGGGAAGAATCTGTCAGTAGGCCATGGTGTCTGTCTTCCTCTTCAGCTCTCTGTTGCTGTATGTTTATCCTGGTGCTGCCTTTTAGAAAGGCCTCTTTCTGTGCTGAATAATAGAGAGCACTGCAAGAAATTGAAGCATTATAAAACTGCTGTTTGTGAAAATACATCAGGAGCAAGGAGTATTTTACATACGTAACTGCACTAATGACCTGTATTGACATTCTGGAGGATTCCTGATAGTTTCTGCAGTAAGTATATTTACCTAATTTTGCAGTGTGTTTACTTGTACTCGCTTAAAACTGATTAACTAATTTGTGTGCTTTCAGCTATTTAGAGAGTAGCTAAATGAAAACGTGTAATGTATAGTGATAGTAAGTATAGTCTTTTATTCATAAATGTCAGCATATGTTTACCCAAGATACGTTAGCCAAAGCCAAATATTTATTTCTATACATACATACATGCATACCTGTAGTCTAAACTGACATGCCAGGTATGTATGTATGCAAGTTACAGCCACCATGAGAGCTTGCTAATTTTATCTAGGTAAATAGATACAGTTACATCAGATCCTTTAGTATTCCCTAGGACTTCCCCATTCTTTCTGGATTAAAAAAACCCCAAGAAACCCCTGAATGCTGCAGATGCATGCGGTAAAGTTATTTAGCTATGAAAGGTATTATATCTGCATTTGCCATGTGTTAAAGAGAGGTCTGCAGGTAAGTGTGCAGCCTAGCAAATATTTTATTCTAACAATCATATGAAGGTGACAGAGCACTTTATTCCAAGGAACAAATGTAGATGTCATACTGGTTCCCCAGAACTACATTTGTGAAATGTCTCAGAAATTCTGCATTTCAGTCAAGCATCTTCTGGTAAGAGCAATTGGTGTTAGCTGTGGGCAGGCTAAGCTCTAGATATTTTTCTGAAAAAAAACAGCATTACTAATTTCTCATGAGTTTTGGAAGAGGGGTCTTATCAGAGATCTCATTAAAATGGTTTCCATTAATAATTGATAATTATACTTTTTTTGAGATGTGGCAATTTAAATATTTTTAAATCAATCTTCACTGAATTATGTAATCGTCATGTGAGAATAACATCACTAGCTGCAAAGGACGAAAAAGGATTCATGTTTTTTCAACGTATGTGTGTGTTTTTGTAATATGAGGTAATTGTTTACTTCCTCCTCCTTTTTCACAATAACCTGACATAATTACACTTGCTTTGCCATATATTCAAAATATTTAATACTTATAAAATTAATAGTTATATTTTAAATTCAATATTGATCATTGTTTTTGATGAAATGTTGTCTGGATATATTTACTTTTTCCATATATTAGAATTTCTTTTTCCATCACACTTGCTACTTTTTGAACTTGATTTACTTGTAGAGAAAAGAAAATATCATATTTTGGTTACTGGCACATAAAGATTTCCATAGAGTCATTCTCTCATGATTTGCCAGGGTTGAGTCAATGCAGACTTAAGTCATGTCTCTCAAATTGTTAATTGCAATCATTTAAAGAAGAGCATATCGGGGTGGGGGGGGGGGGGAATCCAATTTATTCCTTGCACCCTGAGTCTCATGAATTTTCTTTCAGTAAAGTTTAAATGTTGGGACTAGAATTATGTTGTCTCCCTGAGAAACAAGTACAGTCTGTCTACTTTATATTCATTACTTGCAAAAAGCTCTTTGAAAGAATATTAAATCCAAAATAAAGCATTCCAAATTTAGTAAGTGTAAGAAGTAAGGCTGCCTGTCATGCACTGTGATAATTTGTTTTAACAGATTTTTGTAGATCTTAAAAAAGCAAAGCTGAAAAGCAAATTCTATAGAAGAACTGGGTTGACACACAGTATCATCGCTCAGTGGAAATTTTTAGATCCATAGTACTAGCACATCTGATATTGGATGCCCTCAGAGTCTGTGCCATTACTGAGACTCTGATGTGTTACAGTAGTGAAAATGAGGAGGAATATGAGTAGCTACTAGCCAGTGCAGGACTTCCACTTGCTGTGTGTGAGCCATCTAGTAGAGGAAGGGCGATGTCCTTTGCCATAGGGTATCTCTAGGATTTGTTCACAGCAAAGTGAATTAGAGATCTCAGTCTGGGGTTTGAAGTTAATACATTCTTCTTACTCAATGCCAGATCTGCTTTTTTCCTCTCCTTCTAACTATCCTGGCTTTAGTAGATTTCTTGTCCCCAGTTATTACTCAGTAGCAGTCCCCTTAATCTCTCTTTGCTGTAGCCTCGTGCCTTTGGCCTGCTGGTGCCAGTTCTCTTCTCCCTCCACCTGGACTAGCTTTGGATTGGCTCCAGCTTCCCCTCATGCTTCTGGTCCTGATGGAGGCTGGTGGTGGTCTGCATCACCTGCCTCCACATCTTACCTTGCAGGGCCCCCAGGAACACCAGTGCAAGCACTGGCGGTGCAGCATGAGATCGTTTCCCAGCCTACAGTCAGTGAGGGCCGAACTGACTTGCGGACAAAAGGGGTACAGCTGGGGACAAACTATCTGCTCTGCTGCAGCAGACCAACCTGCAGTGGAGATGAAGAGATAGTGCAGATAAAGCGTAGAAGTACAAAAGCACTTTTTATAAGTCCATACTGTACTGATCATACAGAAACAATGATCCTTCCAGTGCATGTTGTGGCAGCTCAGTGCAGTGCAACAGAGGCTGCCCCAGTGGAACAGCAGAAATCTGTCTGTTCATCCACACCTTTTTCTGCAGGCCTGAATGGGCTGACTGGTATGAATCTGAGTTCAGTTTAGCCATTTTCAGAGTGATATATTGAGCCATTGGCTCTTAGTGAATCTTGCCAGCTCAAAGGTACTGTCGTGCTAGCACAGGTAGTCTGCAGTTGAAACCAAACTAGTTTGTACTCAGCTACTGGTGCTCTTCTGTGCACCTAGTTCAGAGATTATGAAGGCACAGCCAGCAGCCAGAGGAATTTACACATACACGGTAGCCCTGTCAAAAATTACCAGCAGGCCCATCCTTGTCTCAGTGTGCATGTCCCTGCCAAATTTTGTGCCCTCTCCAAGGCATCTCAAAAAGGAAAAAGTTGCAAAAATGTACAATGTACAATTAAAATTGTATTTGTAATCTGTTCTAGAAGCAGTAGTACTCTCCTGCTGAAATGTTCAGAAAAAACCTGAATCAGGTATCCACCTTGAAAGATTTTGAAGACAATGTATTAAAATTTGGCAAAGTGTTACGCAGTTGAAAATAGGAACTGGACCTAGCTGTGCTTAGCATACTGGCCATCTGCATCTCCACTGGGGACAGGACAGGAGTGCAAGCACTGGCTGGCTGCAAGGGTCTGGTACAAAGCAGAACAAATCTTCATGAAGATGAGCTGAAAAAAGTTCCACATAAGCTTCTGCCTTTGCTCAGTCTGCACAGAGTGGCTTTTTTGACAGATAGCTAAGCAAATTGCAGTGAGAGGCATGGTATAAGCATGTTTTTTTAAAAGAAGCTTTCGTGCAACTTTTATGGGGAAATGTGCATATGATAGCACATCATATAAAAGAGCATCTCTGAAATCTGGCAGTGGCCAGCTCTTTTATTGAGAAACCTTTTGAATGGAGATGCACTTGAGGCAACTTCTTGAAGATACCTTTGAAGTCAAATGCTCAAGTAAGGGTTTTATGGATGAATTGTTTATATCCATATTTGATTACCTAGAAGAAGAATTTGTGAGGAAACATTTCGTAATGAAATTGCTGCTAGCCGCAGTTTTTAGTTGTTAACTTCTAATTTTTAGTAAATTTTAGGCTCTCAAACTGGAAATTTTAATTAAAATTTTCATATTGCTGATGAAAGTTTATAATCAGTTTTAGTTTTCCTTTTGTTTTAATAAATCTTATTTGCATATAAAAAACATAATCCTCCCCCCTGCCCCCCTGGTTCTTTAAGAGGAAAAAAGCACCCCAGTTACATACTCTGTTTGGTTAGGTGTCTAAAACAAGTTACCATTTTTCACCACTCTTAGGACTTTGTACACAAGTGTTGTTCCTGGAGGAAGTCTAATGCAGTCAAGCATATGCATCAACACCAGTTCTCATATTTATTTTTATTTAAATCAATTTCATCTTAAGTCAAAACCTGTGTGGCTACTGTCAATCACTTCATTCAGGAGGATGGTCATGTTTTGGTTCTAACCAAAACTTCTTTCATAACTCCTACACTAAAACATGCAACTCTTGCTAAACCTTCTGTTCACTAGAGATGACATTATTTTAACTTTCAGTCTCACCCCAAGGAGCCTGAGCCCAACCCCAACAAGCCCCTGCAGTCCATGCAGTCCTCTGTTCGCTTTTCATTTTTGGAGGTAAGCAAGTAAACTTCCATTGTTGATGTTTTCTTCTGCATCCAAAACCTAATGATCAAAACATATTGCAAAAGAAAAATTGAAAAAAAAATTAAATATGTCTCTGCAATCCAAAATACATTTTACTTGACCAGCTGCTGTTCTGAAGGTAAGTATTTTATGGAAAAAAAACCAGGATAAACCCTATTTTGAGACCTAGTACAGAGACTTGAGATATTGATGTGTAATTCTGTGTTGCTTTGACTGCTTAGGAGTGTATCTGAAATTTTACAGTTTGCTTCTTGTGAGTTCAGAAGTGAGGGTGATTCATGAAACACATGGTTATTTTTTGCTTAACTGAGGGCTAATAGTGTGCTTAGTGAGTTGAGTGATTCAGAAGAACACAAAGTCATATAGAGTACATTGGTAGGACTATTTTGTCCTCAGGACTCGGAGGATTTTAACCTTTACTTCTATTTCAGTAATGTTCTAGATAAGCCCTAACAGCCACATAAAACACCCTTTTCACCCTCTTCTTTCTTCTACTCCCAAGTTTGTTCATAAGAATAATTTTTTTTGGTACTTGCCAGAAGGGTAGTTATCTTCATGAGATCAGAAAATCATTAAGTGATTAAAAAATACTTTTTAATCCTTCCTATTGTGTAAAATTATAGTGAATAATAATTGATGGATGTTTCTGATACAGAAAAGCTTTCTTTCCTTCCTCATTTTCTTTTTAATGCAGAAAGTTAAATTGCTAGTCAGGAATCTCATAGGTGTCAGTCACTGAGATTCTGCTCCATAGGAAAGTAGTTTCTAAAATAAGTTACTAGTAAGTTATCAATGCATCATGGATTAAAAAAAAATGAAAACCAAATCACTTTTAATTTTGGTCAAAGGTTTCACTTGTTACTGTGGGGATAAGAACTACCGCCTTGGTAAATGACATAATAAGGTTATATTTGTGCTTTTTTGGTACCACTTCTTGAAGATAATGTGGCAGAGGAGAGAGTTGCTTGGATGTGTTAATCTGCTTGAGTATACTTTAAAGTTAAAACCAAATTAATAGGTGAGAGCCCTTCTATCAAGGCTTCGCATGACACTGAAAAATGAAACAATAACTTAAAGACTTGCTATGTGTTTCTGAAGAAATATTGTAGTTTTTTATATATTCTATTTTGTTAGGGAAGAGATGGTATGAGAATTCCTTGTTTGTGCAATTTTCAGTATGATTTAAATAAACACACTTTTTTTTCCTCATTGAAAACACTTTTGTGATGTTTGTTTAACAAATTATCAGCAAAACCAGTATATTCTGTGGAGTTTATCTTGTTGGTATAGAATGCTTGGTAAAATTAGCATTTTCTAATTGGATCTTTATTTTATACAGCCGGAACAAACCACTTCCCTTTGTGGTGGAGGAAGTGCTCTTTTTCAGAATTTCAGTTTTGTGGAATCAAAAAGCTATATACAAATTTTATATTTTGTATGACCTGGATGACCTGCTGAACAGCTTCTGCAGATGTGTGGATGTGCTGCTGTGCAAACTGTGCTATAGACACAGCCCTTGGTGTTTTTAGAGCTCAGACCTTGTTTATCCCTCTGCGGGCAGAGACTCCTGACCGTGCCAAGTTTGAGCTTTTCATCCTATGATGAAGGATTTTGGGAGCAGACTTTTCAGATGCTTTTTGGAGAAATAGAATGGAAATTATTGGTACTGCTTAATGTGAAGCCTCATCCCTTGATATGGCTGGAAAATGTCAAAGTTCATAGGGATTTTTCTTAGGTTCTTTTGTCCTGAAATTTATGTAAGGCTCTGCCAGAATGGCTACTTTTTCCCTGGAATGTTTTTAAGTTTGATTAAATCTCAAACAGAGTGCTGTACTTATCTGTAGCTGTAGAGGACTGCTGGTGTATTGAACATCAAATGTTTTAGTTATTAGTTACTGTTCAAGCTTGACCTAGCTTAGTGGAAAGAAGAAATGTGTTGGGTTTTAGGATGTATAAATAATTAGCATTTCCTGTTCCATTAGCTCAGAGTACTCCCATATGTGGGAGGAGAGGAATTACTTCAGTGGCACTACTTTTGCTTATATTCAGAAATGTTAGCAGGGGAGCCTTACCAGAATGAATGCTGCATAGGGTTTTCCCGTGGTATTTCTCGCTCTCTTTCTCTCTAACATGCTGGCTCATCTCCCTCATGGCCTTTGACTTGCACAGCTGCTCCTTAGGCGGTTGTTTTTGTTGACGCTCTGCTTATAGCAGTTGTTGCATACAGTAGTAGTCTAAAGGGAAGCTTTTGCCAGCTAGATGATGAAGATCTTTTCAAAATAAACAGTAACATCCTGTGAATGGAAATACCTGCCCACTGGCAGCGTGGGCTATGGTAGTGTGAAGCTATCCATACTTTACTTCTGAGAGAGGGTGGGGGATGAAGAGGTATTTCAAATCTCAGGAAGATAGGCATACATTTACCATTACATTTTTATATTCTGTTTGAGTCACCTGAAAACTTCCAGCTGCTGTTGGGGGGAAAAGTATGTGCAATTTTAGTACTAACAATTATAAGCAGCAGATTTGCAGGGAAAGAGAGAAGATGAAGATGATGTAAATAACTGAGCACAGCTACTGAGATATTTAGGATCCTCATGCTTCTAGTATAATTTTAGTGTTTTTCTTTGCTGTGGATAATTTGGAGTCCTTTGTCACAGTAATGGGGAGTGGAGTGGGGAAAGTATTTGGAAAAGACTAGGAGGAAACACTAAGTGCTAGAAGTTGTAGTAGCTTCTAATAGAAGCAATAAAGAAAGTGGAAATAGTAAATTAAAAATACATAGAACAGCATGCATTTGAACTTGAAGAGCAGAGAATGGTGATTGTCAACAAAAAAGTCTTTCTACTCAACCTTTTGCTTTACTGATGTCCCTGATACTAGGCTGGGGAAAAAAAAATCTCTAAGCCAGCTGATAGAAAGCTCTTAGTTTCTACAAAAAAAAGAAAAGATTGTAGTAAATTTTCCAAAAAGCCTTTACTCAGGAGCGTGAGGTTTGCACGAGTGTCAGGCACTGTACAGACACAAATGTTACTACCTGGCTAAGACTGGTGAAGGGCTTGACAGGATTCATTCTGAAGCTTTGAAAAAGAAAGCAGCACGTAAAAAAAGCCCACGTACTTTTTTTATGAACGGTTAAATTTTTTTATAGACTATTTAATGAGGAAAATCCAGTTCACCTCACTGTATTTACAGCTGAGTTGTCAGGAAGGCAAATGAGGATTATCAGTAATGTAATCTCTTTTGGGAAGCTTGTGAGGATGCCACTGTAAACACTGCATTTTACATGAGGTCATTTTGTCAAATGATTATGTGTGTATTACTAAGAGCAGCAATTAGAAGTATAACTGGCATGGTGTGCCGGTTTGGCC
>VZTD01001599.1:0-13189 GCA_013397725.1 Rhagologus leucostigma
CCTTTCACTGGCTCCCACAGTAGGCCTCGGAGGCTTAGCACTAAAAGAAGGAAGAAAGAGTTTCCTGGTGTATAACAGGATCATTTAAAGCCACATCATGATGGCCTCAGTGAGTAACACTTTGCAAAGGTCTCGTGGTGTAAAAATAACAAAGATACTGATTACATGAGCTGAAAAGGACCAAGCTCCCTTGAGGAGCATACAAAGAATAGACAACTACCTGTCACTGAAACAGCTTTGTTACTATTTTCCTGTGCCTTTGAAACTGAAATTATTTACATAACATTTAAGATTGCCACTCTTATAACAGGGCTAACAAGCAGCACACAGGCCTTACAACACTATCCAACAATGCCAGCTGTAAATTAGCATTAAGAGCTACAGCACAGCTAAAAAGGAATCTTTTCATTTAACTTGGAAGTTAAAAGTTCATTGGACTTTACAGTTTCTGATTGAAGACGCTCTCAGGTGGATGCAAGGTACAAAATGATTTTAAAAGGAGATGATAGGTACTAAACATAAGCAGGTACACTGGAATAAGAGGCAAGACTGGGAGGATTTTTTTTTTTTACCTTTGCTAGGTAACTTACATTAAGGTTTTTCTTCTTTTCTTTTCTTTCCTTCTTTTTTTTTTTATATGGCATGATTATATGTCTTTAATATTAATGTAGAAGTCACTTAGTCCAGTTGTTAAATAGAGCCTCCCCAGCAGTTACAGAGGGTCAGAGGAAGTTGCAGAGCACATTATAGACAAGCTTCTTTGTATTAAATTGCCACACTGAGATGGGACATTACCTCATGATCAAAATCAGGACTTGCTTAACCAGGATAATCAGCTAGGCCAGTTAGGTAATACTCTTCATTAAATCTATTTTGTAGCTTGCGCTAGTGCCGAAGTAAGTGGTACTCGTTAGAGAATATATTTCTATTTTCATGCAAAATGTCAAAGACCACACTAAAAATCCTGCTGTTTAAAACCATACACAACTCTGACATCCCAGTTCATGTCCAGGATTATACTTGCCTTTTTTAGATAACAACTTATAAAAGTTAAAATCATTTCTTCCTCACTCAAATGAGCAACTTAAGAGCAAGGGAACAGATAACAATATTTCTTAACATAGTTTGGCTTAATTATAATGAGGTACAAGAGATCACAGAATCACAGAATGGTTTGGGCTCGAAGGGACCTTAAAGCTCATCTCATTCCACTCCCTGCCTTGTGCAGGGCCACCTTCCACTGTCCCAGGTGGTTGCTCAAATCCTGTTAAATACTATGAAATTTTATCTCATTTATCAGATCAAGAAATTTCTTGCAGCACAAGATCCTAATCAGATTTTTATTTCAATATTTAAATCATTGCCCTTTGTGTTTGAAGTAGAGCAGACAAATACAGGGAGTTCCACATCAACTTGCTTTTAACTAGTTGCTGAGGTTGATTGTATTGCTTTAAACCTAATTAACTGCACTGACAGAAGTTCGCAGAGGCTCCACACTTCCAAAAGGCACTGAGGACAAGGTGAGCACAGAGTTCTCAATATCCTGAGGAGCCATGGCTGAAACAAATGTTCTTGCTACTCATCTTGAAATTTATAAGTTGAAGAAAAAAGTGATATTGTTTCGTCAGCAAGAGAATACTCAGTGCTAATATACTGAGAGCCATAGCACAGTGAACACTGATTTTTTTTTTCATGTGAAGAAATTCAATGGCCCCATCATTTGAATAGAAGATATATAAAAATATTATTTAAGTGAGTGAAGACTAAAAGTTTTGTTTAAGCCTGGAAGCTGGGCACTCTTCTTGTGCTCCAAAGGTGAAATGCTTCTGTGCTATGTAATAAACCTTCACAGAACCAAAAAGAAAATGTATTTGAAACAAAAAAATTACTTTCTATTGCATGCTACTGTATAGGGGAATAAGGGGAAATCCAATCTCAAGACAATTTTCTGAAAGCAGAAAGAAAACAATGGAATTGCTAAGAAAGCAATCAGAGACCTTTTTTATGCTACCTATGTTGATTTTTAGTAGCAATAGCTCTATCTCCCAAGACACAATTTAAAACCGAATATAATTTATATTTTCCTGAGTTCAAAGAACTTAAATTGTTTCTTATAGAATGTAAAACAAAACTGAACAAAAAACCCCCAAACAAACAAACAAAAAAAGAAAAAGATAATTTACTTTTAAGATATGCAAGGAAGAAAAAATCCACATGTATTGAAATTGTAAAATCTATTTTCTCTTTTCTCCACACACAAAATGGACAGTGATAATACGTCTCTGGAATCTACATCCATAATTTTTCATATGGTGTTTTAGCAATCTTTGGTGTACTGGAAATCATAGAAATACTGGGTTTTGATTTGGTTTTGCATCTTCCTTGGAAGATAACTATTAATCATGGAATCATGGAATAACCTGAGTTGGAAGGGACACAGAAGGATCATCCAAGTCCAGCTCCTGTCCCTGCACTGGTGTAAACTACCAGTGGCTGACATTTCTGGAGAAGAATATTCAATTAACAAATTACAGAAGCCTGAATTCTATTTGCATCAGTAACCTTGAGAAAACAATGACCCACAATCAGGTCATTCAAAATTTTAGTTTCCAAATTTTATTTTCTAAAGAATCATTAAAAATACTGTTGAATTTTCCTTTCATTTCCACAAAACACATTTTGTCTTTTGAGTCTTAATTGCTTTTGCAAGAGCACACATTATTAACTGAAACACTAAACAGGCTGGAAGTAGTGTTAGGTGTTTATTGCTGAGAGCCATTTTCATGAGGAGACTGAAGGTAATGCACCTTTTAACTTTAGGGAGATGACACACACAGAAATGTAATAATTAACCCCCACCAAATTTTAAAATTGTGCTTAAAGTGAATAAAATTTTCCTTACTGACACTCTAGCTCATCTGAATAGATTATTAACTGCTAAATTTTTATTTTTCTACTCAAACACAAAATAATTGCGTGATGGATATTTTACAAAATATTTTAATTACAAGACTGAATTTTTAAATGCCTCATGCCATGATGTCTCCACATGAGGCCATCAGATTCCCAGGTTTTGGTGTCTGCTCATTTGTGATTCTCCACAAGATATTTCTTCCCTGAAAACTAAAGTTTCCCAACCATTTCCTCTCTTTTGCATGTCCCATTCAGTCCGTCCCAGTCCATTGTTCATGGACTAAAAAACAGAAATGCAGATGTTGTAGCTCTGCTGCAAGAAGAGATGCAATTCTATAGACACATGCAGGGAAAGATGAATTTTAGGATAATTTTATGTGGGTGTTTGGTGGATTACTGCTCAGTACAAACTGTAGGTTATAATTTGCTTTCACACACAAGAGCACTGGGCCAGGTGTGCTCCCAAAAACTATTTCAGAAGGAAAAGAACTCCACCCCTGACTTAGTAAAGTTCTAACAACAAATTAATGTGAAAACATGAGCAGCCACAATTATTAAATTAGCAAGTGTGAGGAGTACAACAGCCCTCCTAAGTAAGAGAGTCGCTGCATTTAATGACCATCAATTAAACAAATGGAGCCAAAAGCACAAACAGGTATTTGCTCTCTGGGTGATGGACACAGGGCACACACCCTGATGAGACTCCTCTTCTCTGCACCACACTGGCAATTCTAACAGGGTTAGCAAAGATGCAAAGTGCCAAATGACTTCCGAGGCAAACACAAGCAGCACTTAACTTCTGATCTCCAGGTAATTAAATTTATCGGGAATGCAGACTTGAAGCCTTCTGAAGCCCCCGCAACCCGGTAAAGACCTTCCAACCAGTGAAAGTCAGGCATCCTCATGCCTTCAGATGTCGGAGTCACTGCTGCCTTCTGCATTTGTTCTTTCTGGATATTATTTTATAAACAACACGTGTGAATCTCATTCTGCTCAGACTCTGTCAGACAAAACTATCTGATGCTGTTTGCTTTCTAGAAATGTGATTACTGCCTTCTGTCAGAAATAAAGCTCTGTGGGAAATCTATTTTTCCTGGTCAAGAAAATACTTGGTGGTGAATACAGAGTAAAGGGGAGCACCCCAAGTACAAAAGAAAAGTGGAAATTATGCAGACAGTGTGACTGGAGGAGAACGAGGAAGTGCAAAGCAAGCTTCGAATACACGTGTAGAAAAGTGCTGACACATATCACTGATGATGTGAGAAACTCATCACCAGCCTCTGCTATCACCTGCTAAGGTTCACAAAGCTGGAATCTACTCATTTCCATGCTAATTGTCATGGTCCCTGTCCATTCAGCTGGGGAGCTAGTGGGGTCCTAGTCTACAAGACAAGTCTTGCAGTTTTAACCAGCTGTAGGCAGGTGTTTGATTTACTCTCCAGAAGAAAACTTCTCCTTTAAGGTTTTTCCTTCCACTGTCCCAGGCTGCTCCAAGCCCCAATGTCCAGCCTGGCCTTGGACACTGCCAGGGATCCAGGAGCAGCCACGGCTTCTCTGGGCACCCTGTGCCAGGGCCTGCCCACCCTCCCAGGGAACAATTCCTTCCCAATATCCCATCTAGCCCTGCCCTCTGGCACTGGGAAGCCATTCCCCCTTGTCCTGTCACTTCAGGCTCTTGTAAACAGTTTCTCTCAAATAACGTAGAGGAGGGTAAAAAATTGCAGCTTTTATCGTCAGTGGGCAAGAACCTGATCCTTAAACAACTGCATCTGGAATTCAGCAGTTTGGTACTCACTACTCTGTTCTATATTACATGGTATTTACCAATCAGCACCATCTTACTAGAGAACATAAATGTGGCAGCTGTAGGTTTCTTACTGATGGCTATTTACAGATACCTGAGGGTTCTAATATCTGGCATTCAACCCTTTCCTAGTTCACAATCTATCAGAGCCATTGCCTCAATACTGTCAATGCTAAATTTTGACTTAATCTTCACATTTATTAAGAAAAAGAAAAAAAAGAACCCAGAGGATATATAAGCTATTTTATATCTAATGTGGTTTTATAGCTCCAGTTTGTATTCTTCAGTCATACGGTGTGTTTCCTCAGGGAAAGTAAATCAGCTGCTCTCCTGGAGTGCAAGCTTCCTAATACACAAAAAAACCTGCTTTGTTTGAGAGCAAAAGTGCTGTACAGTTGTTATGGCAACTGGATTTTAAAAGGAAGTGCATAGTTTTGAGGGGCATCTGCTTAATTCCCAAACAAATTCTTCACCCCAGCTGCCCTGGGAGGAATGATTTTAAATCAGTCTCCTGCAAGATGCAGAGTGACTTCCAGCTGAGCAGCTCAGTAGAGCTCCCCCTGGCTCCGTGGAAGGGACGATCCCGGTGTTTCAGCTGGGGGAGCTGCTGCCCGGGAGCCCCCCAGAGCCCCCCTGCAAACACAAAGGGGCAGCACATTGCAGGGGCAGCTGAGGCAGTGGGTGCGCCGGAAAGAAAACCGAACAGCACTCAGCAGAAACAGAACGTCCTCCCTTCCTGGGCAGACACACAGAACTAACTTCCAGTGCAGGTATAAAGTCCTTTTAAAACAAGGAAAAAGCACAAATAGAAATCCATCTGGTGTGTGTGTGTGTTTGTGTGTGACAGGGGCTGGGAACTGCAGTGCTGCTCGTGGCTGTCACTGTGCTGTCAGAACCTGTCACGGAAGTTTCAATATGAAGCTGTGAATCAGGAATTGAAAGTTCTTTCATATTTTTAAGAAAGCCTGTAATACTCGAATCATCCATAATTGACAATGTTGACTTACAGTTGTCTTCACTGCGGGGAATTTTATGAAATTTCAACATTATACAGATGAAGTTTTGGGGGTGTTTTTTTCAGAAACATGCAGCACTGGCATATACAACGTATTTATGGATAAAGACAAAATTTAAAAAGAAAAATACTCATATTAGTGAAAACTTGTGCCCGGACTAATGGCTTTGTATAGAGAAAATGTCATCCAGGGAGTCAGAACTACAGCTAAAGAGCCAAGATTCCCAAACTTCCAAGGGATACACAGATTTACTCTGGAGTTCTTTCAAAGGGGCCTTTACCATCAAGCACAGACTGGAGAAAAATTTAACAGGCAAAGTAACTGAACATGCCAAGAATTACACATTATTTTAAATTCAAAATAATTAACTAACTTCTGAAAGCTATTAGTGGACAAGATCAAAAAATACAAATCCTCCCATATCTTATCAAAATATGCATGGCTTGAGAAAAGTAAAATACTGCATAACAACAGCAGAAGCAGAAAAATTAAATCTGGAATCAACTACAGCAAGGAGTTCAAAATAGATGGCCTTGGACAATGGATTAAATTGTAGCTGCTAAAACAACACGTTCTTCTCACCTGGTATTGTAAGTGCAGGACTTGGGTTTTGCGCTCAAAACTCTGAAAGTCCTACCAAATGTACCAGTACTACAGCAGAGCACTGGGATTTGTGCTGGTAAAAATCAGAGAGATTCAACAGGTGTGAATAAACCCAGTGGAAATCACTTCTGTGGCCGCTCCATTCCCTTTTCACTTCTTCTCAAGACTTTCTGTTTTCAAGGCTGCTTTGAAAGATGGGCATCAGAGTTGGCTGTTTATACATGTAAACAATGGGCATCTTTAAAAATCTCCAAATTCTAGGTAGTCTATAAATACTGCTAGCTCTCTGCACCAGCACTGGACCCAGCCAGATTAACAGAAGGAGGAATTGTTTGTTCACAGATGCATCTTAACATTAAAGTCCATTTCATTTACATGACCCTGGAGCCTTGTCCAGACAAGCTCACTTGAGCTTTACCCAGATGGTGCCCATTTGCTCGGGCATCATTTATTACAATTCCTTGAGGTTAGGGCAGGCAGCCAGCTGGCAGAGGCTCCCACACTTGTGCTGGGGAGATTGCACGTCTTCATCACTGCATGGCAAACACTGCAATGACAGTTCTAAACCTGCCAAAGCTTGCATCATTCTGCTGCTTAACCTGCTGCGTTCAAGCTGGTTTTGTGCCTGAAAATAATATATATATTATATATGTGTATATAAATAGGCAGACTTGTGAAAGAATTGCAGCCAAGAGCAGAAAGAAGGAGCTGCCCTGAAGTAACAGGACACTGGTGTTGCCATCTAAGCCTAAAATAAAACTCCAAACTCTATGAGAAACTAGTGCAGGATAAAAATAAAAATACAGGTGAGGCCGACAATATGAAGAAATAATCAAGTTTTTTTGGCAGATTCTTGTTCTAACAACCTAAGCAGATTAATGTGAAGCTTTTTCGTTTTCAAATATTCTACTACAGCAGCATTAGCAAACAGACAGATGAAAGCTACAAGCAAGAGATGTTATTTAAAATGTCACAGGGTTTAATATTCTATGTCCTAGCACATATGGAGGAAGACCAGGCAGCGCTGAAACATGAAACTAATACACTTAAAGCTGGACATTTTTTACCAGTGTGTAACTGCAACTGATTATTTCATCTTCTGTGACATACAACCTATATCCGCACAAGACTTTTATAGGTCACATTAATTAAATATGCTAAGTTCATTGTTGCCACACAACAGTTTTATTAACACGGTATTTTCTTTAAGATAACACCTGCTATCAAATGCAACCCACTGAGCTACATCCATGTTTAAAATAATAATAATAATAAATAAATAAAAATTCTCCCTTCAAAACCCATCTAAAGCCAGTGTAAATATTACACAAGGCAACACTGGCAAACATAACAAATACCTGGCAGTTTGTAATGTCCTAGTGGTGAATGACAAGTTAAAATTTACCCACAGCAGAGCAGTGATGGTGAAGGGTCCAGTTTATGACACCAAACAATAGAGAATAAATTTGTATTACCCAGGCAGCCACCAGTGCATACCCAAGTATGGAGCATCAAAAGAAATATAACCTCTTCTGTTCCATCAACATTAATGATACCAGTAACAAAAACATTTATCTTTTTCCCAGTTTGCTAATTTTCAAGTATCTAAAGTATTAAACAATTAAATTTCACTAGCTTTTTCCATGGATCTAATAGAGAACAACTCACTCATTTTGAGACAGCTTCTGAGCTTTTAGAAGTGTATAATTTCATACTCAAGGAGAGCAAGTCTACAATAAGGCTTAGAATTTTCTGTGAAAGTCCAATCTTTCTAGTTAAAAATGGAGAGTTTAAGATCTCTTTTCCAAGGAAACCAACTCTATCTCTAAGTCTACATCCAGAGTTTCATTAAACACAAAATACTTGACTAAACAAGGTTTCCCATCACTTCCCTGTACAAATGACATCCCAAATCAGAGCTCTGGCTTTAAACTTCAGCAAGGAGGAGGCCACGAAGTACCCACCTCACAGAGAAGAGAACACAGCTCACACAGGGGACAGGTGCACCCCATCCTTGCCAAATTGCACTGGAGAATCACCTGGAGATGGTTTCTCCTCGGCAGAGCTGGAACCTGGAGCAGTTTCTCCTGGGCAAGTGAGGAGCTGCCTGCAGCAAAGTGCCACAGGTGCTGTACAAGCTCAGCTCCAGCAGGGCAGGGGATCGTTAAAACCAGGGCACACTCAGCTTCTCTGTGTTAGCACGGCCTGATTGGTGTGAGGGTGGGAGATAAAGCTGCTCCTTTTCCTGGGTGCTATTTAAAACAGCTCGGAAGAGGGGAGGAAAGATCTCTCTTGTTTTTGTTGTGTAGGAGCAGTGCACTTGGAGCAGAGTTACCTTGCAGCTCTGCCTGGAACCTCCTGGAAGGCACATGCTGGTGGGGACATGTGGCATCTCAGCACCTCGTCCTGGGACCCCTGTGCAGGCTCCAGGTGAGGCAGCGGTGTTGGTGGAGGCAGAGGGGTGGGCCAGCTTGGGATAGGTCCAGTTTAGGAAACTGCAGTCCGAGGGGAAGTGTGCTGTCCTTTGCCTCTTCACTGCAAGGGGCACAGTGATGTGGGCTGGAGCTCCTTTGGCTGGGGTTTTTGGGGAGGGGGGTGGTGAATTCCGTGGGAAATCCTGACTGTGGCAGCGCTGGCCCTGCCTTGTCCCTGGTAGCACAGTGTTCCCATCCGCCACTGCTGTGGCGCTCCAAGGGCTGAGCTGGAGAGGTCCTAGTGCTGGAAAGGCTGTGCTCCCGAGTGATTTCTCTGTGTGTTTAGGTGCACATGAGGGTATGCTTTTCAGAGATAGCTCTCACTGTGTTTGTTAGTTGGCTGCACGTTTTAAAGCTGAGCTGTGTGCTTTGGGCAGGTGTGCAAGTGCTGAAGCTGGCATTTGTTGCAGACAAAGTTACTGGTCTGTTCCCTTGCTTTTTCCTTTGTTATCTACTGAAGTCACGGTGGTTTCTGTCAAGTTTAGGGACTGTTAAAGTTAAGCATGTGTTTAAATCCTTCACTGAACCCATGTGCTAGTTAAAGGCTTTGCTGAATTGGTGATGGGTTTTTCAGCAGCTTTTCACTCGGCTCATCAGTGTAAATACTTGGTACCTCTCTTCCATCAGTGTTAGAAGGAGAATATTTTTCACAGCTACTGAAACATACAGAATTCTGCATTTTTTTGGCTTCCTGCCCACAAATGTGCCTTAAGGATACATGGAACTGGCCAGCTGCAATTCTTCCTTTTCTCCATCCACTCTGAGAATGTTGGGAAATGCTTCCCCATGTTGCTGTTTTTTTTTCTTAAACCTGTTTAGAGACTGGATTTCTCTTTCCCTTCAGCTATCATGATATTTACTCAATATGTGGATTCTTGTATCCAGTGAGTGTTGGAGCAATACACATGTTCAGTATCTCAAGCAGTCCCTGTTTCTGCAAACTGCAAATTGATTTTCCTTCTCTCAGGTTTTTTCCTGAGTTGTCCTGACCCCACCTGTCCCATGAGCTAAGCTTGTTGATAAGAGCAAGGACCTGATGGGCTTCTAATCTAATCTTTGCTGATAATGCTATTAGTACTAGAGGAGTTTTTTGGTTGGTTGGTTTGGTGTTTTGTTGGTTTTGGGGTTTTTTTGGGGTTTTTTTCCTCCCCTCTTTTTTTCTTGAGTTTCTGCTGCAGGGAAAAGTCTGTCTTGATGGATTTATTTCTTGTTTGGAAGTTGGTTTCTAAGTATTGCATCATAGCAATATATGTATGTGCTATAACCTTCTTGTTGCTTTTAATTAACTTATAAATAATTGCAATTTTGGCTTGTGTTTGTTGCCTGTTGTGAGCTTTCTTAAACATTTCCTGGTGGATTTCTAGGTTATAGAACATGGGCCCTCAGCACTGGGTCTGTGATCCTGGCAATCCTGTACAAGACACAAAAGCAGTCCTTGGAGAATCTATTTGAGGGGACCTTTTTAACAGAAAAATTGAACCCATGGAGCAGCTGTAAAGAGAAAAACACAAAGTTGTTTTTTAAAAAATGCTACACACAAAAAGCCCCTTGTTTGTGGTTTATAATAGAATTATTACTGTTGTTGTCAGTGTAACTGGGGAAAACTAATTGGATTTGTTACTTTAGTTCAACAAATCACACATGGATTGATAATTAGTTTGTGACCTCAGATAATAAATTCAATATATTAGCAGTTCTCCCAGGAGCATTATTTTTTGAAGGTTAGGACTGCAGAATGTACATTTTTTAACAAGTATTTGCCAAACAGCTCAAGTAAATAATGAAATACCACAGACTGAATATCACTTATTTTGACTCCTAACCATTCATTACTTTTCTTGAGAGGTTATGAAGCATTAATTAACATTTTTATTGCTACTGAAATACTGTAAAGGCAAAGTTTATTACAAGTACAATTCATAAAGGGCTAGTACCTTGTTATACTTTCAGGATGGGGAGCAGCTTTAGGCACTCCTTTCATCTGCGCCTGCTGATGCCTTATCTGTGAGGGGGTGGATGTGTTTGTTGGGCTTTTGGCAGTATTCTTATGTATGAACATGTTTCAGTGAAGCTGAAACAAACACACAGGTCTCCTGAAAATTTGTTTTCCTTGAACACTTGAGCTTTTGGGGTATTTTAGCTTAATAATTTCATTTTTTATTGCTACATTCCTGGGGTTTTACTCCTGATAGTGGTGTAAGTGCTTTTGTAATATCAGTGGAAGGGTTTCATATTATTTCTAGTGACACGGTAACAGCCCCAGAGGAGTCATTACCATCACATTGCAGGCACTGGAGCTGTTTCAATGTCAATGAAGTGTCTCTCAGACTTCCATCCATGTGCTAACAGCCCCAGAGGAGTCATTCTGTGTCACTCGAAGAGCCTGAGTGCTTATGATGGCAATGGAAGTGCAATTTTAATGCCTGGCTATGTGCTTGTGAGAAAATTCCATAACTGTGATGAAACATGGGGTTTACCTTTAATATGTTATTGTGGCTGCTTTGTGTAAGGTTTGAACATAAACCTTAAAAGGAGAGGAATCTGCAGCCTCTGAGGTTTGTGTTTTGGCAGCTGGAAAGATGAAATTACTCAGGGATTTGCACCTTTTCCTGCACTAGGTAGTGCCAGGGTATTGTAAAGCTGCACCATGGTGGTGGGTGCAATCGAGCGGCAACCACTGTTCCTGCTGCACTACACCAATGGGGAAAGCAGCAGTCCTGACTCAAAGGGATCTCGGAAACACTAGAAACTTATTTTTACAGTAAAATGTTTGTAGGCTGGTGTCATACAATGAAAGGCAGGTGAATAATTAATGCAAGGATCTAGGGTATGGTACAGAGTCAGTCTTCCCATATGAACAGTGTTGGTCAGTCTGGATATTCCCACCTCAGGATTTCTGAGAGCAGTCACTTTGTCATTTGTTTCTGTTATTGCTGCAGAGACTCTCACAGTATATGCAGAAAATACGCAATGTAAAAGTTAAAATAATCGTTAGTACACCTACAGGATGTTTTCTTCACACCTTGTGCAATCCCCTTAAGTGTTTTCTAGGTTTCGATGTTAGCATTTCCCTTTTGGATCCTTAAGCTGTAAACTCTCATATCTGAACCATATTACCCTTGTGTGTCCTTTCTATTTTGTGTTGCATTTGTACTTTCTTATAGCAGACTCAGCTGTGCAGTTTTCTCACATTTGGAAGCATGTTACACGAAATATGAAAAATGGGACTTAAAGAGAATGAGCTTAACCCCCTAAGAGGAGTAGGAGTCATATAAGAAAAGGAAAAAAAAAGAGGTTAAGTTCTTCTCACCATCTTCTACATCAAGTGTTCAGAAGCCTTTTGGTTATACTTTGCTGAGGATTAAGTCCTGTGTCACAGCAAGTCTGAGCCCACACACTGCTGGTCACTGGACTCTGGTACTTAACCAGGCATGGCAGCAGATTGCTGGCTGCCACCGCTCGCAAAAGGGAAATGCCACTCTTTTCTGAAGTGTCATAAGGGAAGAAAGATTGGAAGTGAGTTTAATCTGGGATGATGAGTGCCTGAAAATTAACAGAGCACTTCTTCAAAGGGTTAGAATTGGGGAAAAGTCTCCAAGTAAGTAATAGATAATAGTAATAAATGCTTTGATGTTGCTTTTTATAATGACCTTGTTGTGCTACCAGTGAGAGACCAAACATGGCCTCTGTTCTGACTGTTTTTAGTTCCATTAGATGGGAGCACAGTCTGGCAGTTTGTCTCAAACGTGCACGGGACCATCATGCAAACTTCCTCATCCTTTCACTGAGTATAGGAACATGTGTGGAAGTTGAAATGCTGGTTCTGTGCTGTTCCTTTTCTGTGCTGTTTTGACACTTATAAACCAATTAGTGAGATTCTGCATCCAGAGTTTTACAGGCTTCTCCATCTTCTGTGGCTTGAACAAAATAGCTTCAAGTTCTTTTGTGGGACTTTTATCTGTGTTTTAGTTTGTCTTCTGAGAAGTATTCTGAAATCTCTCCTGGTTTAGTTGTTGTTATATATGGACTGAACAGGTTGGCTTTTTGCATGGTTGGAAACTGAGAAAGGCCCATCAAGTGACCAGGACCAAGTTATTAATTAAGTTATGTTAATCAGTTAGTTGTACAGTTCAAAGTTAAAGTTATTGTGATTGTTTAAGCACGTTTTCACCAATTGTTTAAGTAATTGCCAAAGTTTCTATAAAATCTAAGTTTCCCCAAGTTAAATCCTAGGCAGCCTTGGCAGCAGGCACCAACGGCCGTGTTCTAAATTTAGCCACCCCTGTCACCGAGCTCCATGGCAACTTGGAATATTAATGAGGCTCCTTCCCGCCTTTGGACAGGCAGGACATCAGCCTGTCAGTCTCCCCCTAGAGACA
>VZTD01001599.1:13230-135815 GCA_013397725.1 Rhagologus leucostigma
GACTCCTGCCCACAGCAGTCGTGCGGCTGCTGAGGTTTCCGATCCCTGCACCCGGGATTTTACTTTTAAATCGCTTTTCTGTTCTTTTTTTGTTTTCTCGGACAACTCTTGCTGGCTTCCAATAAACATCTTAAAGGAAACAACGAGAGTGAGAATTGTCTCTTTTATGACAGTTGTGACATATTTCACTGGTGCTATTTACTGATAGCCCCAGGGGCAGCAAGTACGGGTGTTGTTAAACATTGATTTAGTGCTGATTGCAATCCTAGCAAGTGGCTGCTGTGGCTACTTGTTTGGGGTGTGTTTTGCTCTGGAACCCTTTCCTATAAAGAAATAGGACTTAAAATAAAAATGTGCTGCAGTTACTTTGAAAAGAAATAGACCTTAGTTTGTATATTTGTGAATTTTATGAGGACATTCAGACCACTCTTAATAGGCAGCCAGCATAAATCTTTGAGAGAATAGGGCCTGACAGATAGACAAGTGATCACTAAGGATGTTATTCACCAAAAGTTGCTGAACACGTTAAATAAAAGTGCTGCTGGAATGTAATCCAAGTAACAATAAAACAAAACAACAGAGTTGTCCACTTAAGTTCTCTTCTTCTTCACCCCCACTTCTTGAGTTTGCATCTGCTTCTAAGAACATGTAGAACTTTGCTCTGTTGAATATCAGTTCTTTCCTTGAATACTTGGGGGTGGAAAAATGTGCACTGGCTATGAACCAGACATGAAACAGTTGTCCAGAGTGCGCTGTCCTGGTAATTCCTCAGTGCTCATTCCTCACTGCAGCTATTTCAGTACTTCTGCTGTCCTAATTCTCTGCTCACTGTGGGTTCTTCCATCTCTCTCCTCCTTGTTCAAAACGAAATTGTTGCAATGGTAATTTTTTATGTACTTCAGCCTTGGATCACTGATGGGCCTGAAGTGCCCCAGTGTCTCATTTCTGTGTACCCAGCTGTGGTACAGTGGGGCAGGGAGAGGGGGAATGGGGGCTACGGTCAGTTTGTCACATCGCTGCTGCTCCTTCCTCAAGGAGAGGAGACCTTTCCCTGCTCCAGCAGCAGACAGTCCTCCAGGAACTTCTCCAAAGTGAATCTTTCCTGTGGGCTGCAGGACTCTTTGCCATGGAGTGCAGTCCTTCAGGACCAAACCGCCCCAGCCTGGGTCACCCCTGGGGTCATAGATCCTGCCAGAAAACCTGTGTGGGTTCATGTCTCCATGGGTCTGCAGGTCCCTGCCAGGAGCTGCTGCAGCGAGGAGTTCCCTGGGGTCACAGCCTCCTTCAGGCACCCCCTGCTCCAGTGTGGGGCCCTCCAGGGGCCGCAGGGGGATCTCTGATCCATCCTGGCCCCCAGGGGCTGCAGGGGCACAGCTGCCTCTCCCTGGGCTGCACCCCAGGCTCAGGGGCAGCTCAGCTCCAGCACCTGGAGCAGCTCTTGCCCCTCCTTCTGTGCTGACCTGGGAGTTTGCAGAGCTGCTACTCTTCCATGTTCTCACTTCTGCACTTCTGCAGGGTTTTCCCCCTTCTTAAATGTCACCCAGAGGTGCTCTCACTGTTGCTGATGGGCCCAGCCTTGTGTGTCCTGGAGCCACCTGGGACAGGCTCTGCCAGACCTGGGGGAAGCTTCCAGCAGCTTCTCATGGAAGAAGCCCCTCCAGTACCAGAACCTTCCCACACAACCCCAGTACAATGCTGTTACACTGACAGTCTGCCAACTCTTGTTCTTAGGGTTAGGGATTACTCATTTCAGGGAGGTGCAGTTTTGAGTGATCTTTGCCTCAAGCATTTATCCCTTGCTTTTACAGTAATGCTAAAAGTGAATTTTAATTTTTAGAGAGCACCACAGAAGTGCTGGATGTTTGCAGGTGTAAGGATTGTTGCATTTTGTGATTTCCCATTTGGTGGCTTCTATTAGAGGACTGCAGCAGCCTGGCCACGCTGGGCAGTAACTGCATTTGTGCTTAAAGGCAATAATAAAGGCAGACGTGGCAAACAGAGTGCTGCAGAGTGACCTTGCAGAGGGCTGCCCGAGGCCCCGTGCTGTGGCACCGACATCATTAACTGTGCCTGGGCCCTGAGATAATCAGACTTTAGAGGAACATTTCGCAGGGGGCGCCTTATGGCTGTCAGTTCTTCATGCACTCATTACTGTGCTCTGTATGCTGGATTGTGTGAGAACAAGGAAGAGCTACCTTGCAGTGTATCAGCCCATCTGGCTGGAGGTATTAGGAATCTTGACAGACTAAAGCAGTGTATTAAGAGCTTTCACTCTGATGAGCCTCTTAAAAATGAGAGTTCAGAACAGCTAGTGCATAGCATGATTTATCTAAAACATCAAATAACATATGTTTTTAGCCTTTGATGGCAGTCTTAATGTTATGCTTCAGCTGAAAAATAAAATTAGTCATGTTTTAAAAATGCCAAATTTCTCCACAATATTTTTGCGTGTGCTTCTTGTGAAGAGGTTGATTTTTGTAATCAGTTATTGAAGCAGTGAATCAATGCTGGAGTGAAGTAATTTTTAGGATAAAATATAAAAATGCTGCCCAAATTATAAACTTGTTTTTCATGCTGAAAAGTAATTGAATGAAATAATTCTTTATAATATCTTTTTATCTGAGGTCTGTTCTGCTGCAAGTCCTGTCTCTTGACAGACAAACATTTACTTGTCCTTAGCACCATCTTGTGAATTCCTGGCAGAGTAAATCCTCCTCAGGACAGCATGTGCTTGGGGATACTTTTTTGGAAGGTCAAATTGACTTCCCAGACTCTCAAACTTCATTTTTCCCTATCCTCAAGTATAGAATATCCTAAATTGGAAGGGACTCACAAGGATCATCCAGTCCAACTCCTGGCCCTGCACAGACACCCCAACAATCCCACCCTGTGCATCCCTGAGAGAGTTGTCCAAATTCCCTGCCTGAGAAACCCATTAGGATACCGTGTTTGTGATTTTAATCAAAGTTAGCACGATTGATGTTCCCAGAAGATACCTAAGTACTTGATCTTCTACAACTCTACCTTCCCAAATAATCTCACAGACTGGTGACTGAGTGCTTTGCATTTGGTAACAGAGGTAATATCATGTGATTTTTGTCAAGCTGATGTAACAAAGATGCCTTCAGTCTGATGGCTGTAGACTGTTCCTGTCTGTCAGATGAGAGCTTGGATAAGTTACCATGTGTTTTGTGAAGGCATTTCCTCCTCGCTTAGAACATAAACACACTGAAAAATCACTTGCTTCAAAGGTGCTTTGCCTATTTCTCTTGTCCTTCAGAAAATGCCAGCTGTAAAACACAATTGAAATTCAAGAAATTTATTCACTCTAAGTAGTGTTGATCTCATAATTTCTGATTTTAGGCAGAGTTATGAAGAATGAAATGCTGAAGACTGTAATTGTTTCATAAAGTAGCAGTAAGGGAAACACTGGAGGACTTGATCCAAAAAGTAAAAAAGAGACAACCAATACCTGATTTAAGTGTAACATTTCATTCAAAACTATTACTTACAGTTATTCACATTTTGTTTATTACTGTTGTAATTCTCTGCTCCAAGCAACAAAGATATCAGCCTTTATCCCATGTCTTTTAATGAAAGACCCTAATTCACTGGTGGTTTGAGAGAAATATTTAGATATCATTAAGGCATAGAGTAGATTATAGATTCTCAGAAAAAAAATATGGTTTGTATCAAAAATTAGGGACACTAAAAGCTTGTGAAGGGCACCTTGTTATTGAACTTTGTTTTGTATATGATGTTGGTTTAGATGTATTCATGTTCAAATTAGGATTTTGTTGGTACAGTTTGAATGACCAGATTTAGATGCAGGTCGGCATCAGTTACAAATCTGCTCTGTTGTTTGCATTTGTTGTCTCAGAGGAGACTTTACAGACCAGATTTTGTAGTCCTGTGAAATCTAGATCTTTGGCAGATTTGCTCTGAAATTACCTGATGTATTTCATGCATCCTGGAGGAATACCTTTAAAAAGATATCCACACTGAGCTTTCTGTCCCTGCAGTAATAATGAGCTGCCTATTTAGCTTTGAAGAGCTCTTTGTTTTTATATTCACAAGCAATTTTCTCTCTGTGGAAAAAACAGTTTTAATATTATGCTCTGAAGAAACTCTGGGCTTGAAAGAGGCTGTTGAAGGTTATCTGGTGTTCTATATCTGCAGGAAGATATCTGAAGGGGACACACACATACCCTGAATATTGTAAAGAAATGTGCTGGGCTTAAAGCATCTGGTTAAGTGCTAAACTGTGAGCTCTAAATGAATATTTGTCTGGCCAATCATATGGGTTTGGACCCTGAAAGGCAACTGATGCAAAGATTCTATGATAATGGTTGGCAAATATTTTGAATGTACATATGGGTGTTCCAAAAAATAACAGCTGCAGCAGATTGGGGTTTGGAAGCATTTAATAACTATGATGAAAGAAGCCCATCTGAAAATAAAACATGGCCTGCAGGTGTCTGTAGTTGTGTTGGCTGGCTTGAGCCAACAATCTCCTGTAAACAGGAATTTTGTTGTTTCTGGCTCTCATCCTTAGCTTTGCACCTGTAACAGTAGTAGAGGAATGTTGAGTATAAATATTTGTAAGTTTGGTAATTAATCATGTGATAACTGAAGACAAGGGAAACAAAACTGATTCTGTTGGCTTGCATTAATTATGATTTCACCTAAAGCAGGATTTCCACCAGCTGTTTAATGCTATGTAGCTCATGCCTGTGCAATTGGCCATTTCTTACCTTTAAACTTGAGTAGAAAAAATAAGACATACCAGGCAATTAGCATGAATTTCTTATCTCAGCATTTAGTGGCATGCCAAGATAGTATGTGCACTGTGCATGAAAAGAATTCAGTAAATCATGATAGGTTATGGCAGTACTCCTTGTAAAAATCACCTCTTCATTAGAAATACCTGGTTGTCATATATTGGGTGTATTTCATTGCTTTTCATGCATTCTTGAGGGTTTTCATCTGACAAATCTGATATGAGAAACAAAATTTGTTTTGATGCTCAACTCCTGTGTGTGTAGTTTTGACCTGAGGTCACAGTGCTTCAACTCAGGTGGCAGTTGAGTCAATTCAGAGTTTATTTCTGACTTGAGTGTGTTTGCTATGATGGGATATATTAAAGACTGTGGAGTGTTCATTTTTTTATCATTTAATGGATGTGCTCTCAGCTGTAGTAAGAAGCAAAAATAGGAGAATCTTACTACTGGCACCCACGTGTGTGAAGATGTGCCCAGGTGCACACTGGCTTCATTTTTAACCACAAGTTGGTGCCCTTTGAGCAAACCTGGAAATTTATAACCCAGCCTAGTCCTGTTAGGATTGAGATATTAACAAAAAGAGAAGTGTCCAGATTTCTACTAAATGTATTTGACCTATAATGCTGGAAATAAAGGTTACACCATTTAATCACTCCTTTCTGCATTCTTATGGTGTTTGCTTCATTTTCCCTTAAAAGGAATAAGTCCAGGTTTTTATAGCATCTGGTATATTTATAGCAATTAGTTCTGGACAGGTTGCACTGCTGTCATTCTAAATTGCAAAGTCCAGACACACACAAATTAGGACTAGAAATGATTTAGTCAATGAGTAAGTAGTTTATCTTACTTGCTTGAATTGGAAAGCTATCAAACCTGACAGGTGTGACTATTTTGATGCTGTTTGATTAAAAGTGAGCTTTTTATAAGTGCTGAATCTTTTAAATAAGTATGAATATGATGCAATTGATGTAACTATTCAGTAAGATTGCTTTCTTTGAATAGAATATATACCAATGTATAAGGATTGTTCATAAAAGAATTCAGAATAAAATACACATTTACTTGTAAAATGGGTGTTCTTGTGAAATAAATGGAACAATTATAATAATGAAGGTTACTCTGGTGGAAAAAAGGTGATTTATTTTTCAAATTATCTTATAGACATAAAGGTCGCTGTCAACATCGTTCTGTTGTTAAGTCACTTGAGAGCTTTTGCTTTCAACTCTAATAATATTGAAAAACATTAACAAAACCTACCTTAATGCATTTCCTATGTCATATATAAGTACTTAGCATATTAATTGTCTCAAATTGCTTCTTTTTGGCATAGATTTTGACACAAAAAACAATGACCTGTCCCAAACCCACTGTATTATGTCCATACAGTAATCAGTAACTGCTCAAACACAGACTTAGGAAAAAAGTTCAGTAACAAAGAAATACTTTCCAGCTATGGAAATGTCAGTGTTTCCAGTGAAGCTGCTGAAATTTTCTAGTATGGGAAGGCTAATTTGTAGTTTAAGGTGTGTTATATTGATAATGGTAAAGTCTGTTACACACACAGAGATATATATAATCATGGAATCCCAGGAGGTTTGGCTTGGAGGGGACCTTAAACCTCATCCAGTGCCACCGCCTGCCATGTGCAGGGACACCTTCCACTGTCCCAGGCTGCTCCAAGCCCCAGTGTCCAACCTGGCCTTGGACACTGCCAGGGATCCAGGGGCAGCCACAGCTGCTCTGGGCACCCTGTGCCAGGGCCTCCCCACCCTCCCAGGGAACAATGTTTTTGTATATCCCATGTAAACCCCACTCTTTGTCAGTCTGAAGCCATTCCCTGTGTCCTGTCCCTCCAGCCCTTGTCAATTGTCTCTCCATTTTTCCATAGTTCCCTTGGGGCACTGAAAGGCCGCAGTGGGGTCACCCCAGAGTTTCTCCTCTCCAGGCTGAACAATCCCAGCTCTCCCAGCCTTTCCTCCCAGCAGAGCTGCTCCATCCTTCTGATCAAACTCATGGTGTGTGGTGTAGCAATGTATGAAATATTACTCAACTTTTTGGTGACAGCATCACTCAAGAAGGGAATCCTAAGGAACACCTGCATGGTGCCCTTGTCTGTGTAGGTGCATAAACCTGGGCTTCTCTTCAGTAGTGGACAACACTAGCCTTGAAATCCATTTGAAGCTTTGGAGTTGCCCTTTTCCTCTAGCTGATCAAGAAAGTTTACTTGCTCAAGTACAGAATAAAGGGCAAGAGAAGTGTGCTTTGGGGAACAATACTTTAAATATATTCCTAAAAGGAAAAAGATGTCTTTGTGAAATTCCCCCCGTTTTTCAGCAATTAGTTGTCTCTCTTGTCAGTGCAATGTATATTTTAAGCTTTTTTAATTTAAGTGTTCAATAAGGTATTTAATTGGATGTCTCCACTAATCTGTGGTTTGCTTTTGGCTAGGAAAGAATTCATGTGCTCAGATAATTTTCTTCATTATCTTGAGCAGTCTGATTATGTTGTTTTACGTCACTGCATACATTAAACCTGAGACTGGCTGCTGAGCTGTGGACGTGAGGGCTCCAGAGCACATGTGTTCCAATCAAAAATGTGAAATGCGGAAAAAACCAGCAGTATAAACTAGTCAGGAGTGCTTCAGCAGGTTAACAGCTTTTGTGTAAACACGTGTTTGCAACTGGCCAGGAATGGAGATAAATGGTAAAGGCAAGTGTGCTTGGAAGCTTTCCTCTGACAATCCCCAAAGGCAGTCTTTGTGACCTCTTCATGTCTGGTTTTCATAGCAAACCCACAGAGACACAGAAATGGGGTTTTGCAGTGCAGGGCTGGAATGCCTGGAAGTGTTTCCCTCTGAATGGTGCTGTTCGGGTGAGTTATTGTTTGAAATGTCAATCTGCGCTTGGGACCGAGGCAGACTCGGAGCAGTCTCGGAGCAGAGAAAAGGAATCATTTATGATGTGTGGTAACAGCGTATATTAACGCTTGTTCTCATCGCTTTTCTGCCCTATTTTTAATAGGGGAGTTTAAGAATTGTGCAGTTCTTATCTGGCTCAAAGCAGATTAGCAGAGCTGGAATCAGCAGAACTATTTTCAACTGCCACGTGTCTGTCCCAGAGTTAGAAATAGGCCGTATTTTTAGGTAGAACTTAAGTATAAAATATTAATCTGCTGTCCTGAGTAGCAACGATGTTGAAGGAAAGTCTGTCTGTTGTTGATACCATAATTCTGGAATATGTAACAGCAGTTTAGTAGCAGAAGAAATGGGTAAAGATTTGGCCCCTGTGGATTTCTGATGTTACTCCACACTAGTTTTTCGTTACTTGAGGTAATTGGAGTAACTCTTTTTACCGGTATGGTTCTACACCAAAATACCTTTTTGGCCTACAGACTGAAAGATGGAACAGTTTGTATTTTGCAGTGTTAAAATTATTACATAAAAAAAGTTTTATCCATAACTGTGAAGAGCTCAGTTGGAGAGACTCAACTTTCAAGGTTTCTCTCTCAGGTTGCTTTTTACAGTGAAGTTCCAATATTGATCTGTGTAATTATTTGATTTGTGAACTTTCAGCTGAATATTTGCAGCCAGTAGAAATTTGGTTTGTTTCGTACAAGTCAGAGTTGCTCCAGGTTAGCTGAGAATATTGGTCTGCAGAACTTTTAGTTCCTGCTTTGAAGCCTTGAGGATTTTCTACCCTAGAGGGGATAAGCTTCTACAGGTAGTTAGCCAAGAGATGCCAGAGCTTTAAAATAGTGGTTTACAAAATATACTAAATTAAAGTATACTTTTGGATTGAATTTTTCTGATTAATGTACTGGCCTTTCAATCACCACAACTTTTTATATAAATGCTTTCAAATGCAAATTAGTGTAAGCAAGTGGCAGAATATGTGCAAAGAACACTAAAAAAAGGCAGCTATGCACTGTATAGGATCTCCTGAGAGAAACAGCTGCTGGGAGGAGGATAATCCTTCCAAGGAAATCCCTAATGAGCCATATTTTGTCCAGCTAGATGTTACCTCTCTGTGGATGTACGTATATGAAAGAATTTTCACTACTGTTCCTAGGATGTATAATGAAAGAACCTGGTGTGTGTAAAATCCTTCTTTAATGCTCTGAGGTGGTAATTTATGGTTCTGTTTGATGTTTAGCTAAGATGCTTGCTCTATCAAATATGGTGATTAGTCCCTCTTGAATATAAGAGGGATTTCTGACAGCAGAATTCTGTTTGACTGTAAAGCCTTGGAGGCTGGAAAGGAATTCTTCATACCAAAAAATGTCTCTATATAGTTGCTCATCCACCAGATTCTAAAAAGAACCTCTAAGCTGTCAAGAAGTACAATATGATAAAAGCAGGAATGATGAAAAGGAAATGGCACCTTGCAGCTGACCGTATAAAAGCATAAATTCCTCCTGGGACTTCTGCATATAAAAGATAGGTTTCACTTCTTTTCTAAGAACACTGGATCACATTAACTTATTCAAATAGGAGGTCAGATCACAGTGTTTAGGTTTAAAGCTGTCCCACACAGCCCTTGATAAGAAAAAATTGACAAATCACACTTTTGAATAAACTCATTTTAATCCTTTTCTTCCTTTTGAAGTAATAAAAAATATCCCTGTCATGCAGTTGCCATTGCATTTAATGGCTGTCATTTAGTGAAATGGAAAAATGATATCAGAACATAATACCTTCAAATATGGCTAATAGTGTTTTACATGAGGAAAAATACTTTTATTTTGCATGAATGTGGCTGTTAGTCTATGATTATTATTGAGAATTTTACTGCTTGCCTATTGCAGCAGAGTGATAAGAACAGATATAACTCTTGTCATCCGTGTATACGGACAGAGATTACCGTTCCTTAAGTTTTATATAATTTTAGAAGCTTGACAAATTCTTGGCCAATTATCACTTTCTATCATTTTTATTTGGCATAGTAAGCAAAGTATCCCAAACTGTATTTTAAAACAATGCAGTGATTTTTGGGTTTGGATCTGCTGTCTTAAATGTGCTTTTATCTCAGAGCACATCGCTCTTGTTGAGATTTATGGTAATGCCATTGTATAAATGGGCATTAATAATTCTAAATTACAATGGGTTACATATGGAATTACAGATGACAACCAAATGAGTTCTTAGTGATTAAAGTTACTGAGATTTCTCATTAACCTGGGGTGCACTGGACACAACCTGCACAGATCCTCTGAGCTGCACACATGACCAGCTGTGCTGGTCCAGGGGTGGCCACGCAAAGTGGTTAAAGGACCACCTTACCCTGAGCTGACATTTGAAAGAACCCCAGACAGCCAGACCTAACTGGGATCCACTCACAAGGAAAATCAAATTGCAGAGCCAAACAAAAGGCATCTTTGGAAGGCTAAGCATGCTCAGCTCTCAACTCTGCTGCTTACTCCAGGCAGTACTTTCCCTGGAGTTTTCATGGATATTTCACTAATGGAGCAACTGGAAGATTTTACCTTCTTTGTGCCAGACATGACTATTCCAAAGTGGGGAATTAGACTCTGATTTGTAGTTAAGATGCAGCAGATCAACTCTTAATTACTGGAGGATTCTCCCTGCCCCAAAATAATTTGACACTCTTAGTTATTGGGAGTGGTTTCAGGAGCACACAGAATGCTAAGTCATGGTGGGGTTTAGCTGGGAATTGAGCATGGGATTACTCCAGTCCATAGCTGGCTTTTCTTGGAGAATATACTTGAAACCTCCAGGTTTTATTTTTTAAGTGGTAGTTAAAACCAGCAGCAAGAAACTAGGAATGCCTTACAGCATGAAGGAAATACTAATAGTATTTCGAAGTAATGCTTAAAGATGTTTGCTTAGAATGGGAGATTTTAGTCTCATGCACTGTTTATTCCACAACCCTCAGTCAGATTGTTGTTGCTGTGTGTCCACACTGTTGCTTGTGTGATGTCACAAAATCATGAATATGGATAGAGTCCTGGAGGTGAAATTGGCTGTTTGCCTCATGAATTGGTAGAGATGCTGCTCTCTAGAATATTTCTGATGCAGTTTCTCTTCACAGTTTCACTTCAAAGGAGGCAACTCCTCCTTGTTCTTATGGGTTTCTAAATTCTTACTTGGAAGAAAAGGATGAATGGAATATGTCGAACATAGAAGAATGTTACCCAAGGATAATGAACAGAAACTACTGCAGTCTCCAGTCAGCGGGTGTTATTATTTACTATCTTTCAAAAGATGAATTAAAATAATCTTCTGTATTTCTCATTCATCCACTGCCTCCAGCAATATTGTTTTGCAGGTAGTTGGTAAAAGAAGATGCCAAAGATTTTTAGATGAACAGGTAACCCTGGCTTTAAACACTGCTTTCAATCTGAGCTGATAGTTTGTATATTAAAATACCAGTGGCATCACATTTAGTTAATAGGTAGGAAAGTTTAAGGATGATATGAGTGTGCATAAGCTTTCCTATCTATTAATTAATTTTTTCATGATGTCACAAATGTCAAATATGAAACCTTAAGCTACAGTGCTGCTTTCTAATGCAATATGTTCCTCTTGTGACTGCAAGTATGGGATAAAAGGATTTGCTTTTCATCATAGGCCAAATTAAAATTTAATTGCCTGTGAAAATACAAATGTCAAAAGCAGATCTTCAAACTGAGATTATGATCCTTTGTCACAGATGTTATGTCCCCATTTAAAAGTAAAATAAGTGTTTCCTTCACTTGAAGTATGTTTTCCACAGAATATCCAAAAGTTCTATTTCAAAACCCTGTACTGTGATAAGTATGTGGTGTGTGTTGTTCCTAGTAGAGGATAATCTCAAATTGTGTATGATATCAGCAACTGTTACGCTTAATATGTCGGGTTTTTGATGTCACATCAACATGCAAGGACATCAAATGGAGCGTAAGGTACAGCTAGTTAAATGGCTCAGTGTGACATGGACAGTGTGCACACAGCCCCTGAGCAACAGGAGGCAAAGGAGAACTTCCTTAGTGGATTTAAATTAGTGAATCTGCAGAGTCCTTAACGCTGAATTATGGAAAGGAATGGAATAGACCCAAGGCTTTTTTGGCTTAATTATAATTGTTACTTATTTCCTGTTATTCCAAGCTGTCTTAATCAGAAATGCTGGTTCAAAACCACTGTCAGACAGGTTGATCTGCTTGAGCTGTGTGTGCTGGGACCCCAAATCCCCCTGCCCTGGGCTGAGCCCCAGAGTGGGCAGCAGGGGAGGGGGGGAATTCTACCCCTCTGCCCCCTCAGCTGAGACCCCACCTGCAGAGCTGCCCCAGGGCCAGCACAGGAAGGACCTGGAGCTGCTGCAGAGAGCCCAGAGGAGGCACCAGGATGAGCAGAGGGATGGAGCAGCTCTGCTGGAAGGAAAGGCAGGGAGAGCTGGGATTGTTCAGCCTGGAGAGGAGAAGCTCTGGGGTGACCTCAGTGTGGCCTTGCAGGGCCTGAAGGAGCTGCAGGAAAGCTGGAGAGAGACAATTGACAAGGGCTGGAGGGACAGGACACAGGGAATGGCTTCCCAGTGCCAGAGGGCAGGGCTGGATGGGATATTGGGCAGGAATTGTTCCCTGGGAGGGTGGGCAGGCCCTGGCACAGGGTGCCCAGAGCAGCTGTGGCTGCCCCTGGATCCCTGGCAGTGTCCAAGGCCAGGTTGGACACTGGGGCTTGGAGCAGCGTGGGACAGTGGAAGGTGTCCCTGCCCATGGCAGGGATGGCACTGGATGGGCTTTGAGGTCCCTCCCAACCCAAACCATTCTGTGACTCCATAAAATACAACTCAGTAACTGTTTCATACCAGACACTGCTGGTTCATTGTGATCCCACAAAGAAAGTCACCAAAATGTCATATTTAAAATGCTGTTTCCTGAAAGTAAAGCTGTAAGGAACAAGAAAATAGATTAACTTAGACACTTTCAGGTACTGGGGACCCTGATCTAGCACTGAACAAGGTTGCTCAGCACACAGCATTCTGTACAGATTCTGACCATGAAGGGGTTCTGCTTTTTGCTCTTTAGAGATTGGATGTGAGTTTTGTTGATAGCAAAGAACTCATTTATCATTTGTTCTTACACATAACAATCATGGTTACATAATAACTATTTGCTGAAATCTGATAAAGGCAAAAGCTTCAAGTTGTGTTACTGCTGGAATAGAGTGAGAGCAGTGTACAGAGGCTGAACATTAAAGCTGACCCATGCTGTGCTCTGCTCTTTGGATTGGGATCACTATAGCAGCTATGACTTCTGTGAATGGAAGAAAATAGGGAATATTATTTTTAAGTCTCTAGAAAAGCAGACATGAACATAATGATTTCATTTCATTCAATTATTATTCAAATATGGCATGTAATTGTAAAACTTATGGAACTATGAAAGTGGAAATTTATAATGATGAAGTCTTAATTTTATTAATTTAATCCATAAAGCAGGTATTACACAAAGACAGACATCAAATTAAAACTCTCAGACTCTAATTAGCTTTAGAAGTCTCTTATGTCTAATTTATATGGCTGTCATAATTAATTTAAATACTGATTTCAGCCTGGTCATGATGCAGAAAACTTCATTCAGTGGCAACCATTAAAGAAATATTAAGTGGGATCTTATTTTTTAACTATGCTTTAATTTACTGTTCCATGTCCAGTTGGTTACATGAGTACTTCAAGGTACTTTATAGGAGAAAGAGAACTTGAAAAATGGACCACATGACAGACTATTAGGATTGCTTGGCCTGTCATGCAGAAGGAATGTATTGAAGTAGAGAATAACATTTCCTAAATGTCCTTTGGATGACACCATGAAGTCATCAGTTTTGAATTTGTAAAGATACATTTGTGCTCTTCTGACTGAAGTGATGCAGGAGCAGAATTTCAGTGTCTGTGGACCAGATTCAGTAAAAGATCACAGAAACTTGTGCAGAAGTATCAGGATCAGCTGCTGTGTAGTGCTCTATGGCGTGCAGAGTTCTTTCTGAGCATGCCCTAAATGCATCAGGCTTTGAGCAGTTCAGTGGCCATCATGCAAAAACTTAACCCAAATTCTAGAATCCATTAATTATTCCACCTAACCTCCCAGTACAGCCCAATTCAGTAGATATTCTCTGGCTGAGCCCTGTTTGTTGGGCATAAAAAAATTTATTTATGGGTTCTTTGTGTTAATGGCTTGTGGAGGAATAAGTAGCAGCAGCCACCTGTTAAATTCTCCAGCTGGGTAATTCTATAGTGCAACACCTAGAATAATCAGCCAGAAAATTGAAAATGTGTGTTTTATTTATTACTTAGTGTTTGGACAATGCTCTCGGGGATGCACAGGGTGGGATTGTTGGGGTGTCTGTGCAGGGCCAGGAGTTGGATTGATGATCCTTGGAGATTCCTTCCAACTCAGTATATTCTGTGAAGTCAGGGTGAGAAGGAAATTGGGGCAAAGCGTCCTTGGTTACTGCTGCACTCAGGGGACAGTAGGGTGGGCACAGCTTGTTTGAATAATGGGATACTCCTGGTTAAGTCTCTACTGGTGAACTCTGAGCACGGGAGCCTCGATGTGCTCCTGAGAGCTGTCTTAGTGACTCCAGCTTGGCTTTGGGTTGGCTTCATGCTGTCTCTTGCCTTTGTGTGTGTGCCATCAACAGCAGTCTTTTTACCGATGGAATTTTATTGAAATAAACATCTGAGAATCTGTTCTTTAAAAGTTGTAGGTAGATACAGAATTCAGTTGCACTTAAATCTAGTCAGAGATTTGAGGCTTTGGAACTTGCACACACAACCTGGTCAGTCCAGCCTGTAAAGAGTCCTGTTAGGCTGCTTTGAACTCCACCCTCAACTGATGTAAAACTGCATCAAGTATCTCCAGCTATGTCCAAATGGGAAAGTTAAGAAAGAATAATTGGTGAGTTATCATTTTGCTGGTTGCTAGGTACTCTGTAAGTAGTTGTGCTGAATTTTCCAGCAGGTTTGAACGTTTTTCCTTTGCTTATATAATCTTTAAAGTATTATTAGGCTGAAGTTGAGGCAAGTGTTTGGAAATTTAGGTTTATACTTAGATTAGGATACTTAGCTGCATTCTGGTTTCTTGTTTCTGGCCCATCAGAAAGCAAGAATTAAATCTGTCTGGTCTGAGCTTATTGCAATCTTCCTAAAATGTATGAATCTTTAAAAACTGGAAAAATCCCTTTCATTCTGTGCTTAACTGGGAAAAAATCTCATTTTGAAAGAGGCTGTATAACAGTGGATTGGATAATTGTGTGAAAATGAGTTTAGAAAAGCCAAGACAACATAAAGACAGTCATATAAGACTAATTATCACTTCTTTGGCGTATGATAGCTGTCACATTTTTCCACTGAAAATATGGGTACTAAGCATCAGAATAAAAGGGAAGGGAAAAACAACAACTGCAGAAGCATGTAAAAGCTGTATTCTTCCTTGCTAGATGCAATAAAGAGCTGGCACGTGAGGAGCCATTCATCATGAAAATGAATGGAGTAATTTGTTAAACTTATTTCACAGATGTGAAAAGAAGTTTTACCGTCTTCATTAAACCTTATATGAGATTTTTCAACTTCCATGTTTTCCCTGAGATTGCTTCCCTTCAGACTGAGGGGGGAGAAAAAACACCATGTTTATTTTTATATGTATTGCAGCTGACTTGGTTTTTGATGGAATAGTTGATTTGGATCAATTTATGGTGACACAGCATCTGATTTCAGATGAGAGAGGGAGGCGATTGTTGCTGCCTGGCAATTCAGGTAACATGACAAAAACATTGTCTCTAAAAATTGGTGTGAATAAAAGTTGACTCCTTAAAACTTTCTATCCAGTTGATAGTCTTAAATATTTGCAGATACGGACAAATTTTGTCCCAGTATAAAATGTAATTTTCTCTTGCCTAGATTTGAAAATATCTTGAGAGAAGAAATAGTTCAGGGGATTCTTCACTTCAGGATTTTTTAATTATTTTTTTAAGAGATGTCATTGAGCAAGTCCGTGTTGATGTGAGAAATATTAAAAAAAGAGTTTTATCTGAATTTAATACTTTTTTCTATATGGAGGCTGCCTTTTGGCCAAGCCAGTGTGACATATTTCCCTCTCAGCTACAGCTCTCTTTCAGAAAGGGCAAAGAAAAGCTTGAACTATCCTGTCTTCTAGGAAAGAGCCATGCTTCTTCCCTCACCTCTGATTTAACATTCATGCTTCTTCATGGCTGTCTTAAAATGCTTTTCAAGTCTGGTTCAAGTCATATTTTTCCTACACCTTTTAATCTATTATTGCCAGTCACTCAGCTTATCACTCTGCCAAGCTCAGCTCGCTCTCTAAGTCCCACAACTCATTCCAAATGTCAAGAACCTTTCCCTAGAACAAGTCTGTTATGCTTAAAACAAAACAAAAACATTGCCATCCTCTAATTTTTTAAGTTTTCCGCAGAGAAATTCATAATGTTTACTGGGGAAATGATCTATGACCTATAATGAGTCAGTATTTCCCCTTTAGTTATTCAGATGAATCATGGAAAATTTGCATCAGGACGAAAACCCAACATCAGAAAGAAATTCTACAGGAATTCAGGGTATGGTTTTCTTACAGAATAATAGGGGCACAAATTCTAATTTGAGAAACTGATATTTGTCAAGTATTGTAGATTCAGGTGAGGAGCTCATGCAAGCTCGTGGAGGACTCAGAACCAGTGAGGCTGGAAAAGCCCTCCAAGGCTATCGGGTCCAAGCTGTGCCCCATCCCCACCTTGTCCCCAGCCCAGAGCTCTGAGTGCCACCTCCAGGCCTTCCTGGCACACCTCCAGGGATGGGCACTCCAAACCTCCCTGGAAAGCCCCTGCCAAGGCCTGAGCACCCTTTCCATGGAGAAATTCCTGCTGATGTCCACCCTGAGCCTCCCCTGGCCCAGCCTGAGGCCGTTCCCTCTCCTCCTGTCCCTGTTCCCTGGGAGCAGAGCCTGACCCCCCCGGCTGCCCCCTCCTGTCAGGGAGTTGTGCAGAGCCACAAGGTCCCCCCTGAGCCTCCTTTTCTCCAGGCTGAGCCCATTTCCCAGCTCCCTCAGCTGCTCTTGGGGCTCTAGCCCCTTCCCCAGCTCCATTCCCTTCCCTGGACATGCTCCAGCCCCTCCAGGTCTTCCTGGCCGTGAGGGCCCAGGACTGGACACAGCCTTGAGAGGCCCCAGCAGTGCCAGCACAGGGGACAGGCACTGCCCTGGTCCTGCTGCTACCCCACGTCTGGGACGGCCCAGGTGCCATCAGCCTCTTGCCCACCTGGGCACACCTGGGCTTGTGTCCAGTCCCTGTGCCAGCACCCCCAGGGCCTTTCTCACCAGCAGCTTCCCTGGCACTTGTCCCTGTTGTCCCTCACACCACTGGCCTCAGCCCATGGATCCAGCCCATCCAGATCCCTCTGCAGAGCCTTCCTGCCCTCCAGCAGATCCACACTCCCACCCAACTTGGTGTTATCTGCAGACTGACTGAGGGTGCCCCCAGTCCCCTCATCCAGACCATGCATAAAGATATTGAACAGCACTGGGCCAACACTGAGCCCTGGAGGACCCCAGTAGTGCTCAGCTGCCAGCAGGATGTGGAATCCCCCATCATCACTGATGCAATATAACGGAACTGCCCCAGCACATGCACAGGAAGGCTCAGGTTCCCAGAACACAGCAGTGAAACCCAGGAAGTGCACAGGGAATGTATTTTTTCCACCATAACAGGAGAAGTGCATATGTTTCTTTGTAGCTGCTAGAAACATGAGGGATGATCTGAGTAACTTAACAGTGGGAGGGATATAGGAAACAAACCATGACTATTGCAGTTAGCAGAGGAGTGGAATTTGAAATGCTGATGGTAAATAAATGAATCAATAGAAAGTAATGAACCTTGTTAATTTATTCCTACAGAATGATTTCATAATGTTTTACATTTTAGTCCTAAAGCACACACAAACCTGCAGCTCATTCTTTTATCACTGGCATGACCTCTCAAGACTATCTGTTTCAGGGCTGGGTACCACTTCAATCACAGTGAAATGCTGTAGGTAGCACATATAAAATTCCTTTGGTGTGCTCCTGTGACTCCAGAGTGCAGCGGAACTGGCAGCCTGCATTGTTACGCTTGTCATGATATCCATGAGAAGTGTTCTGTGCAGGATCATGGCATTTGCAACCAAAAAAGAGAAGGGAGAAAAGAACGAAACCCCACACGTGAAAGCTGTTAGAGCAAAGAAGTTTTGCAAGTCTCCATGAAGCCGTTATAACTAAAGTCTAAAATTAGCATTAAAGATAATAATGTAAATGCAAGTCTATAGGGCTTATTCAGAGAATTAAAAAAGGATGTATTAAAATCTGCAGCTATGGACAGCTGCTATACTGCATACTCCAGGCACACTTTTGAATTTAGATTTTTTTAATTGCTTATTAATTTAAACAGATGTAAGTACTTAAACGTTTGGCCTGTCTTTTCATAACAGTGATGGATAGGGTAAAATAAGGGCCCAGAAACCCCTTACAGAGAAAACTGGGGAGAAAAAGGATGGACTTCAGTGGCTGAGGCTAAACCTGCCTCACTGTGGCAGCTTTTAGATACAGATCAGATGGAAAAATTGAAAGAATATTCTTTTTGTGTTAGTAGTTTAATGACCTGCTAAAAGAGCAATGATTTTTATCACAGGACTTCATGTAAGGTCATATAGAAGCTGTGGCTGCCTCATCCCTGGCAGTGTCCAAGGCCAGGCTGGACAGGGCTTGGAGCAGCCTGGGACAGTGGAAGATGTCCCTGCCCATGGCAGGGGTGGCACTGGATGAGTTTTAGGGTCGCTTCCAACCCAAACCATTCTGTGAATTTCCCTCTCTTCAGTCCAAGGAGATGCTTTAGAACTGCTGTAGAAGGCACACACTTTTTTTCAGCCAAATTTGTCTACCTGTAGCACTTCAGAAAAGCATTGCAGTGTTGCGAATCCATTAGAGGAGTGCTCAGGAATAGGAAATAATTTCACATTGCCTCAGGTTGAAACATGTGGTTCAAGTGCAAATTGCATTTGTATTGTCTTACAGCTCCCAGGAGCCGTACACGGGGGAGGGGAAGTCTGGCACACTTTTCCTAAAATTCATTTTGATTTTGAGTTTTTACAGAGCAGTTCTGAGTTCGCAGCTCCTCTCCACAGTCTAGTGCACAGCCTGGAAGATTTTGTTTTGAAAGCTTTGTTTGCAGCTGCCTTTAGCTGTGAGCGTGACCTGCGCTGCTGCTCCCCTTGTCTGCTTTGGCAGGATCTGGCTCTGTCTGTGATGTTGAGGAGTTGTCTGCTGTCCCTCACTGAGCTCATGCCCTGTCAGTTCACTGACAAGACACGGGTGCTTTGCTAAATTCATCAGAAACATTTATCAGTGCTGCAGATTCAAAAAGTTCCTTCTTAAAAAAAAAAACCCAAACAAACAACAAAAACCCAAAAAACAAATCTGATATTTTTGAGAATACAATAAATCTTGAGAGCAATGACTCAAGTGGGGCATTTTCTTTCCTGTGTTACTACTTGTCTATCTCCTACACAGCAATAATGGATAATTTTTGCTCTGTACCCTTTGAAAGAGTTCTAGCTGGTAAAAAAGTCATAGCAAACATTTAAATACGTGTATTGTTCCTTTTTCTTCATGTCCTAAATAGCCTATGACTATTTACTTAAAAAAACCCACTAAGACTATTTGTAATTAACAGCTTGGTTCCTTGTTTTTAGGCCAGCATTGGGCAATTGTTTTTTAGAGGGAACTGTAAGAAGTAAGAACAAAGTCATGCCTAGAGGTACATCTTGCAGTTTTCCTAGGTTAATACTTAATATTTCCAGCTTCAGAATGTCATTATCTGGTTAAAGTGTAGGGATTAAAAATCTTTTTTTTTTTTAACTTTTTCATTGTAACTCTGTATTCCTCAGTGGTGTTTTGTTGGTTTGATTAAACAAACAAAATTGTGATTAGATTTCAATCAAAATATGAAGGCACAGGGAATCAAACACCAGTAAGAAAGATCCAAATCTTCATTCACATAAATAAAATTGCATGAATTTAAGAAATGGACAAACCAGGATCAAAAAGCATTTCCTCTTACAAAAATTTGTTTCTTATGGATGCTGTAAAGTATTCTCCTAGCCATGACCTATAACTGTTAAATTTCTTCTATTAGCATTATTTACCATAGGTTTTAATTCTATCAAATGTCACTTTTCACCCTATCTATAGCATCTATATTTGGTTTATTTACATATGTGGTGTTGGGTTTTTTTTGCCTGGTGTGAATACCATCAGGGCTTCTCTTGTCACAGACTGTTCATTAGGGACAATTATAATCTAATTTTTTTCACTAACATAGTATTTGCACAAAAAAAATCTAGGAAAAGTCAATACCACAGATACCCAAAATAGGGTTATTCTCTGTGTGTATCCCAAATTTAAAATCTCAACAGCATGACAAAGGAAAGTCCAAGTGTGCCTCATCTTTTGACTTGATGCTTTCAGGCTAAAATGAGGTTGTCTTTCAATATTACTGGCAAATGATTATTTTGATTAATTATCTCCTTGTGCTTACCAGATTTAGAGAATCAAAAGAGAGATAATTTAGGATTTAAGAATATAGTGCTCAATTCCCTTTGGAATGCTTCAGAAATTAAAGAAATTAAGAATTAAGGTAATAATCAAGTAGAGATAGAAAGGAGAGAATACAGAGAAAAGGAGTGGTTAAGAATGAAAAAGTAGCTAAAAATCATCTTAAATACACTTTGCTCTACCCTGCAAGAGGTTTTTGGGGATGTATCTTCCTGGAGAAATTTTCAATTTTTTAAAAATTCTTTTTGGTCTTTATTTGTTTTCCTTGTTTTTTAAGTTTTTTGTTTGTTTTAATCTTGCTGTGTTGCTTTTACAGATCTGTGTCTGGACTCTAAAAGTATTCAGGCTGATGTTTTAATAACTGCTGCTTCTCACTGATTTGAATTCTGTGACGCTCTGGTTTTACTTTAATGAAGAACCCGTGGGCTGTATGCTAAGCCATGTACTCCCAAACAAAAACACTCTTGCCATCTGGGAGGTGTTTTTCTCCGATCTGTAAAAACCAGTTCAGTAGGACTATAAATTTTTCTGCCCGCAGTGTTCTTGTTGGCTTCAAGTGGGAAAACAGCATTCTGGTTTAAGTAAAAATTAAGAATTAAATCAGTAGATGGTGCTATAATCTTAGTTTTAGCTTGTTAGTGCACCAAGTCTTGAGAGGCTTTCCTGCATGATTTCTTTGCACCTTTGAAAAGGAGACTTATAAATATGTAATCAACATGGTGCTATAATTATTTTACATGTTTGACATTTCAAATACTTTAATATGGTCTTTACTCAGAAGGCAATGCTATATTTAGGTTTAATTCTTGATGAGAATCTACTGGACAAGCAACTGGTTTGATTGTGAAGAAAATGCAGATTTGATTGTGCCCACTGTGGCTTTTTCCAGAGCTGTGCACTGGGTTTGCTGCGCTTCCACCCAGCCCATCTCCCACAGGTTCCCTGGTGTGTGAGAGAAGGAAATCTGCTGTTCCCTGAGAGTGCTCATCTCCCTGGAACCCAAGAGATCTCTGCATGCTCAGTTTCTCTTTCTCCCCTCCTTTTCTCGGAGAGGAAAGGGACAGGGTGTTTTTGGAGGTTTGACCGAGATGTTTGTGCTCTTCAGAGGAGAGGAGCAGCAAATGCAGCCTGTTAAGATGAGCCTCTGGGACGGGGAGGATCTTTGTAGCCCCTTACTTACAATGTGTGTGATCTGACTTTAAAGCCTAAACCCCATATATTTAAATATATGAAGCTGGAAGCAGTGGCAGTGATAAGGATTCAGTCATCAATTGCAAGTGGATTGAGAATTTAGGAGAGTTTCAAGAAGAGGCTGCATCTGGTAGGGAACTGCACTTTGCCAGCATACTTATCCCAAGTATCTACAGGCTGTGTAGAATGAGAGCTGTAAAAGTCAGCAGATGTACCATCAAGGAATGGGGAACTGAAATTGAAAAACAAATATTCCTGGAATATTTCCATTTCAAAACTGTAAGCGTTCCCTCACCCTTTCAGAGACTCTCGTGGGAGATCCTGAGCAGGTGCTGTGGGTGGGAATCTTTGGACAGGGCTGGAAACCAAGGGGACAAACTGGTCACTTTGTGCTGAGGTCAGGAGAATTTCTAGGAAGAATTTCTGTCAAATTTCAGTGTCACCTCTTTGGACAAATGTCTCTCCTTTGCTTGTAACTCTGCATGAACCCTGCACTGCCCCAGCCCCTCTGCAGTCACATGTCAAGCAGAGAACACAATTCCTGTTCTGCAGGTGGTAGAGCTATGGGAGCGTACAAGACTTCCACAAGGGCACAGTTCCACAGATGTGCTCTTGCATTGATGGCAGGTGGCACTAGAGATGGAAAGAATTGACCCCCACCTTGTTTTGCATTTCTTAGCCTCTGGTTCTTTGTTGTTACAGACTCCTATTTCAGGAAGGAGTGGCAATGACAATTTCTATTAGCCTCTTCTGAGTAAGACTCAGGGTATGAAAACTTTTGTATTAATAGCAAAGATTAAGTTTCACATGTCCCTGTCAATGACACATAAAGATGTAAGCTATTTATGCCGGTATAGTGAGAATACTTGAAAAGCAATTTTTACAGTAGAATTACTGTTATTTAGTATATAACGTTCCTGTTCCAGAATGATCATAACTGTGTTTTTCTCAAAAAAAACCAAACAAAAAAACCCCCCAGAAACCATTAAATGCTGCTAGTTCTGGGATGCCACATTTCCTACTGTAAGGTTTGGGTAAAGGATCAGATAAACCAATCTTTCCTGGTGTGTAGACCACACCTGGAATACTGTGTCTAGCTCTGGGCTCCCAGCACAGGAAGGACCCGGAATTGCTTGAGCCCAGAGGAGGCACCAGGATGATCAGAGGGATGGAGCAGCTCTGCTGGGAGGAAAGGCTGAGAGAGCTGGGATTGTTCAGCCTGGAGAGGAGAAGCTCTGGGGTGACCTCAGTGTGGCCTTGCAGGGCCTGAAGGAGCTGCAGGAAAGATGGAGAGAGACAATTGACAAGGGCTGGAGGGACAGGACACAGGGAATGGCTTCCCAGTGCCAGAGGGCAGGGCTGGATGGGATATTGGGCAGGAATTGTTCCCTGGGAGGGTGGGCAGGCCCTGGCACAGGGTGCCCAGAGCAGCTGTGGCTGCCCCTGGATCCCTGGCAGTGTCCGAGGCCGGGCTGGACACTGGGGCTTGGAGCAGCGTGGGACAGTGGGAGGTGTCCCTGCCCATGGCAGGGGGTGGAATGAGAACCCTTCCAACCTAAATCATTCTGTGATTCTACATCAAAACTATTTTCACTTCTGGTTGAAGAACACATGGAAACGTTGAACAGTTCAAAGGAAAAGATCAGTCTGGTCCCTCCACAGTGGCTGCGTGCTTGAACAAGGAATGTGGTTTAGAGACCCTTATTTGTGACAGCAGCCACAAGGATGCGGAACAGTTCCTAGTACGTTTGGTTATTAAAACAGTGACATTTTTATGCTAAGATGTGAATAGCTGTGAATGCAGAAACATTTTAACTGTGGGGGAGCCTTAACACAGCTCCTAGATGGGCACTGAAGGTCTTATCCAGGTTATGTGGACTCTCATCTGTGCCACTTAATTGCTGCAATGACTTGGGAGGGGCCCACAGCCAGTGTGCATTATAAAGTACAAGATTTTTTCCCTCAAGATCTCCACTTGTGGGAGGATCCTGATGGGACCATATGACTTTACACTAATTTTTGTTAGGGAAACAGAGGCTATAGATGCAATACAAATATAATGCAAATGGTAACCTGGAAAGGCTAACAGTATAAAATTTGTATTTTGTTTTATTTTATGTTGCTGATCGTTATTTCTTTTATGAGAGTTCCAGATTGCTCCCAAGCAAAGATACCTTGCAATAACACACAAGTACATTGTATTGTTAGGAAGTGGCTCATTATAACCTCATCTTATCATAGAAACCACCAGCTCAGGGATGCATTAAAGCACTTAGAATGTGCCTTATGGGCCTGCACAAGAAACAGATTAATGCTTGTGAAATAATATTTTAATTTTTAAATATTCTTTCAGGATGAAAGGAATCCTCTTAGTGCCATGGGTAAGCAATATTTTAAATCTGTGTGATAGTAATGTGGTTATTAATGCAATGTATTATTCTCATACAAAAACACATGTTACCCTGGGTCTGGTTTAAAGTGACAATATTGCTGGCACTGAGCATTCCTTTTCTGAGCAAATACAGCAACACAGTCAATCAAAGCCAGGCAATTAGTTTGGTTTATGCAGCAATATACATCCTGATGCACTGGAAAGCGCTTAATTGTTCTTAATATAGTGGCATTTCATACAACGTGGCCAAAAGTAAAAAACTTTATACACTGGGTGTAAAAAAAAAAAAGATAAGCATGAAACCTTTGAGATCATGTGATGTAATTATACAATATCCCTCTCCACTCCGTGAAAACAAAAGGAGACTCCTGAAATACATTATCCTAGTTAGAAATGGAATTAAAAACTTAAATAAGCAGTAGGTGCTTCTAAATTCTTTTTATCCTCAGAATTATTACTTCTGAATTGAAATACAGTGAATCAGGCACTGAAGCCTGAAATTCAGTATTTTTTCTGAGCATTCTAAGCTGCTGCAGATAGACAATTAATGCCTCCATTTATTCCAAAGAATAAAGAACAAGGGGGAAAAATCAAAAGAACAGCAACAAAAAAACCCCAATAAACCCAACCTTGCAGGAATTTGTAAATGGTTTGCAAATGGTTTAAGATGAAAAACCAGCTGAACCTCTAAACTTTGTAAGAGTTGCAGCTGTTGCCAGGTAAGCAGCCTTTTGCAAGTTCTCCATGGAAGGATATGGCCCCAGTTGTCTACAGCTGTAGGAAAGAATATAATGATGTAGAAGATAATAATATTAAATCTAGAATTAATCTTGCCAGTTAATCCCAGGAATATAAGAATCTGAATTCCTTGATTGTATGTTGTAGATCCTGATCAGGATCTTGTTGATCCTGGTTTGTCCTTCTGTTGAACTTTAGGAATTGCAGTTAAAGTGCACAATCAGTCTTGTAAAGGTGCTACTGAAATTGAAATAGATGTAAGTGATACTTAAACGTAATAAAAATTCTCTGTTCCTTCTTCACATTGTCAGATGGCACTCATGAGGGAAATGTTTACTGTACAAACACCAACCTGTTTACCAATATTTTATAGGTGAACGACTAAGCAAAAATAAATACTTCTGGTATTCTGAGGAAGCTCTTTAGTCACAAATTTCTGTTGAATAAGAGGGAGGTTTTCTTTCTTTCTTTCTTTCTTTCTTTTTTCTTTTCTTTCCCCCGAAACACTACAAGAATCTAATTTTGGACTTAGACTTTAAATCTTCATCTTCAAAGAATGATTTAGAATGGTGTTACTGCAAGGAAAGATAGTCAGGTTTTTGTGTGTGTCCTCCCACAAACCTCCCTCTCCTTTTCCATTGTCTCCGATGGACAATGGGAATTGTCCAGAGATAAGGACCCCAGGTGGGAATTGCAGGAGGAACTCTCTGGGTGCTTGATTGTGTCTCCCTCGAATTCTTGCTAACAATTTTATGTGAGGTGACAGATTTCTGTAAGAAGCCAAAGAAAGAAATGATTGGCATCTTACATTTCTAAAAATTAAGGCAATAATAATGGATCAGTGTAAAGAATGAGGAATTAAGATCATTACAATAAACCGAGCCTGAATTCCACATTTCCTCATTCACAGCATTAAAGGACAGCACTGTAACACACTGAGAAATACTTTGTTTGTCTTTGCATACCTTTTTCAGATATAATTTTATTATAGGAGAAGGTTTAGGTATGGAAGTATGAACATTACATGAAAGGAATGAGAGAATGGATTTCCTGTTCTTGTTTTGAAAAGTTTTAAGCTTGTTATTTAAATGATCGCTGAATTCCTTTAGAAGTATGACAAACTTCAGCAGTTGACATCTATTTTCCTAAATTACTGTCTCATTTAGAGCTCTTCACATTATTTGTTATACACACAGAAAAAACCCCTCCTATTATAGGTTCACTTTATCATGGGCTAAAGGCATAACCAGAGCAATTACATGTTACAGGATTGTAAGAGTTTTCACATATAGAACATAACATAACAGCATCACTAATGCCTGTGGGTGTTCAAAATTGAATACAAATTCTGCTCTGAAATAGTTCAGGACTGAGATTTGATCTACATTATGTTAGAAAAAAGTTCTCATTTTCAAGTCATATAAAGGAAACACAAAACATACATGAAAAGTTTTTTTTTTTAATTACATCAGTATCTTAGTATTGTCTATTTTATCTTTAGTCAGTTCAAAGCATTAGGAAAAGTAAAATCTTACCTCAAATCTGTGTCACTTGTGGTGATGTGAAAAGTATTTTTTTCTTTTGTCTAAACTAAAAGTAAATAAATAATGCCTGGCTATTATATAGCAGATATTTCAGCTGCTCCCAGTGAACAATGAACAGAAGCTGATTGTCTTTACCCTTTTTACAGATGAAAAATCTCAATCCAAGAATCTGTTCAAACATCAGAAGGCACATTTACCTCCACAGCCTGGTTGTCCAGGAGCTGAGCTTTGCTGCCGATTACTTTGAGCATTGAGGCCATTCAAGGAAGCTCTCAGTACCTTCTTGATTAGGCTTCCCCACTGGTGAAAAACAGAGGGTTCATTGTTAGGAAGTTTCAACGTCTTTTGTCACAAGCATGAGAATGGAATTCTAAAAAATGTGTGTAATTGTGGAGAAATACATATAAATTACTGCAAATGCTTAATCACTTCTTACAGTGTTGTGAGACCATGAGGAAACTGGATGTAAAAGTCACTAAAGTGTTTCTGGTGGTGGTTTGGCAGTGCCCAAATCCTGTTAAGAACTGTTCCGTGCACAACAGACTGACATGTCAAACTGTGGACTCTCAGCAGTCCTGGCCTCAGTTTGTTAGGGAGGGTGAGTCCTGAGGAATAATCTGAAGCTGGATATCCCCAAAACCAGCAGCATTTTTGAGAGACAGAGTCCACATTTCTAGTGCTGGATTGTCATAAGGCAGTAAGATTGAGCTGAGGGGAAGAACTGCCTGTGATGCCAGTCACAATTTCCAAAGCCTGAAGCCGTGCCTTCAAGCTGAAGTGCAAAGTGAGGGAGTAGTTTTGCTTTTACTGCATTTGTAATTTTTCTACATTTCTTTCTTGATTAAAAACCTTATTCTGCCAGTGCTTAATCACCTTTTTAGAATTCTGTGACTACACTTCTGAGAATTTCTAAATGTTCTGAAAGCCTTAATTTAGGCCATGGATGTGCTCAGATACATTGATCTGTGTTGAGGATTGAGGGAAATCATTGTAGGAGTACTAGAAAGTGCAGGTAGATCATCAACAGTCTCCATTCACTTGTGTCACTCATCAGAAGACACCAGAGAGGACTATGTAGGAATCTACTTCAGCTCCAGTAGCTGTCCCTCAGCTGGAGTTTTTCAGTAATGCAGCTCCTCAGAAATCAGTTCAATAATTATTTCTGCACATGGATTTTAATTTCTCTATCAACACACCATCATTCTTGAAGGAAACCTAACTGGCTTCCAGTGGAAAATGGAAGATGAATAGGAATTGGTAAATGCTTGTCCATGCCATGCGATGTATATTTGTTGAAGCCAGTTTATAATAGGGCAGAACAGAATTTCTCTCATTTAGTGTATGGATTACTGTAAATAATTCACTTATTTGCCTCTAAGATGTCCACAGAATCAACAAAATTAGAAGTAGAAAGGAAAAGCTTGGTAGCACGTCACAGAGCAGCTAAGCAGCTGTACTCTTGAATTATTCATATGGCTTATGTAAAGATGGAACCTGGAAAATGGAAAAGAAAAGGCTATTATTTATTTATTCTACTGAAGAATAGCACATGTAGGTGCAAATACAAGCAGGGTCAGAGTTGTAGTTCTAACATCTTTTATTTGTGTTTTAAAATAAATAAAATTAAACTGACAAATCAAATTCATTGAATATACTTAAAATTCTGGTAAGAAATGTTCTTAGTTAAAAATTCTGGTGAAGTTTCTGTAAGTATCTCAATTACACTGATGGGGTCTTGAGGCATTGTCTTCTCAGTTTTCTTTGTATGCTGCTATAAGCCCAGGAATGCAGCTGACATGCTGTCTGAATGTTTTCTGTACATACATATCTTCATATTATGTACTATTATTATGTATTGCATTTCTCCATATCTCTACAATACTGACATTGTCATGGAGAGTGGCTTTTTGTGGTTAAAGAACTTTGATGTGAATTTCTCCTGTGCTGAGGATCCAGAGCCGGGCACGGCACTCCAGAAGTGCCCCAGGCTGGGCACAGGGGCAGGATCCCCGCCCTGACCTGCTGCCAAGGCTCTTCCCGATGCCCCCAGGGCACCCTTGGCCCCAGGACACTCTGCTGGCTCAGGGCCAGCTCCTTGTCCCCCAGCCCCTCCAGGTCCTTCCCCAGAGAGCTGCTCCAGCAGGGCCCCCCAGCCTGTCCTGGTGCTGGGGTTGTTCCTGCCCAGGAGCAGGACCTGCCTTTGCCTTGGCTGTGCTTCAGATGTTTTTTCCCTACCCATCATTCCGAGCTATGGAGGCCCCTCTGAAGGGCTGCACAGCCCTTGGGGATCAGCCACTCCTCCCAGATTTGTGTCACCAGTGAATTTACTGAGGAGGCACCGACCCTTTCATCCAGTCATTGATAAACAAATTAAGCAATGCTGAGACCATGACTGAACTTTGGGGGACAGCACAAGTGACAGGTCTCCAAGCAGACCCTCTGGGATTTGCTGTTCAATATCATTGTTAAGGCTACAGATAAAGATTTTTCTCTCTATTTTTCCTGTATATATACATTTTTTTACCCTTAGATAATGAAGGTGGGAGAGGAAGAACTTTAGGACACAGGTTATACTGTAAAGCAAGATTTAAGTTTCCAGTGTGATCGTTCTTCTGAATAAACTTTTGATACGCTCTGTGGTTCATTCACTTCTAGATGTGACTGGATTGCGTGTGTGTTTCTGAGCCTAGTAAGAGATTGATGAAAAGATATTTTCACCAGCTTTTCCTCAGGATGGAGTACTTTATGCCTTTTTGTGCAGAGGGTCCTGTATTTGACCCTGCTTTCTGCTGACCTACTTGGGTCTCATTATCTTCAGGAGTTTGTAAGGATGGGTGTTTCACCTGTTGAGTGGTAGGAAGGAGTCAGGCATACAAGTAATCTAAATCAGGACATCTGTGCCCAGTGAAAATGAGGATATTTATTTCAGTATGTTACAGGGTTATACCTGTGTGGTTGAAAAGAGAGTGCCTTTATTACCTGTATTTTGAAGTGAATTCTTCAGCTGCTGTTCTAAGCTGTGGACAATAAAATCCATGACACAACGGCTGATGACACAAAAAAATACTGTGGTGTCAAATTCTCTTGAACGTCAGGGTTGGTTGGTTTAAGAATTTTAGTTTCCTTATATATTTTCACCTTCTTTTGCTTCTTTTTTAATTAACAAAGTTAACTTTATCCAAGCACTTCATCAGTAAGATTTCTTCGGTATTTTCTTCTCCCCTCAACCTATTCGTCACTTCAGCTTGTCCTGTGCAGAGTATCAGTGTTCATGATTTGTTTTCTGGTCACATTATTTATTGCAAAATGATACAATAAATGTGCAATTCACATGTGTATATTTTGTGTTTTTCCTGTCCCTTTTGTCTTGTTGCTAAAGGGCTCTGTCAGCAGAAATATGACTGATAGAGGTGATAGATCCATGTACTGTTACTAATGGTGCAACTGTTACACTGTTTTGTCAACAGAGCTCTATTGTTCAGAGCAATTTCTCTCACTGTGTCAATATAGATGCCATGCTGTGTTGATATTAATGGATCTGCCAGGAAAGGCATTTAATTAATCAGTTCCCAGAATAAACTCTGTCAACTTTAATTTCCTAGCTAACAGTAATGCTTGGACCAGCATGGTGGGTCAGTCAACAAATGTTGTAATAAGTTAGATTCGTGTTGGAAAAGCCGTGGTTCAGGACCTCGAAATGGTGCTGAGGTCAGTGATTTGTTTCTTTCTGTGACCGTTTTTCAGCAGTCTGACAGCTCTGACATTTGTACAAGGAAGGAAAAGACTGGTCTGCAGTGTTCCAACAGGCTAGAGCAGCAAAAATGTTTACCAGATTCTGAAGGAAAACTAGGAGTATGTTCAGTCACCTGTAGATCAGGAAGTTTTACTGTATAGTGTAAAAGGGCTATTAATTGCAAATAAACATCATATATACCTAATATCCATGGGGGTGTGTGGTATCTACATGCCTGTAAAGCATTTAAAATGCTTTTGCTTTCTTCTCAAAATTCTGAATTTTACCAAATTTTCATCTTATGTATCAGGACAACCAGGTTAGTGGAATGGTACAAACACAATTAATGTACACAGTCTGACTCATGCAGAGCATCTTGTTTGTGTTTTCACATGAGTGGAAACTACCTCAATATCCCAGCATGTTTTATTTTGAATGCAAAATCTCCAGAAAATTAGTATTTCTTAAGAGATAAGACTAGTATCTTAAATATTTGTCCTTGACATGTCTTTACCCCTACTCACAATGATACACATTTTAGTGTAATTTATACAAACATTGAGTAGTCTTTTTAAATGCTTAGAATTTTAACATCCTGTCATTGTCTGTTATATCCAGTTATTTACTCTTTGATATTGATGAATGGTTTTGAATTTTGTCTTTGTCATGGGTAACAGCACTTTTCTATTTATGGGTTGGTTAGGCAGGGTAATCTGAGCTCTGACCAAATTCCTCCAGGACTGGAAAGGGGAAAGAGGGTTTGGGAGTCAATATGTTAATTTTATCATTTAAGCTTCTTACTCTTTTTAAGGCTATTTGGTCCTGTGGTAACGTCTACATGCTTTGGGCTTGCCTTTATGACTTCTTTCAGTAGTAAAACAATGAGAACACCTGTCCTGTTAGAATTTAGTTGAAAACCAAACCCAAATTTACAAAAAATCTTCCCAAAGAAAACCAAATCAATTTTTTTTTAAAGTCTTATTTGGCTACTTGTAGTATCAAAGGCCTTTTCCAGAGAGTGGAAGTGGCAAATTCTCTTACAAGTGCAGCAGAGGACATGCTCATGGAACCTGGGGTCGTGCCTGTTCTACTAAAATCTGCTATAAAGTACATTTTGCCCACCAAATGAAGTAATAAATGAAATTCTCTGTCTCTTGGCTTTTATTCTCTCCAACAAGTACATTATTTATTGACAGGAAAACTGAGCTAAATGTGTTTCATCTGCAGAATTACGCATGGGCATTGTTATATTGCAGTGTTTTTTTAGCAAATTGAATTAAAGGGCTCACCATCGTTTGTATTGATGGAATGTAACAAGAACTTTAATAAAACTGCTTTGTTACCAGTGTAGAGTAAGGTATTTCCTGAAAAATGTGTTTTATTGACAGAAGAGAAATACGATCTTGGAGGAAAGTGCAGGTCAACAGAGTATTGTGCAAACCTTGAAAATTCTTTATGGTGAAGAATTGCACCTCTAATTCTACTTCCATTTGTTAAAGCCCTGTGGTGGGTGTGATGATTTCACCTAACAAAAGGAGTGCCACAGACTCAGGTGACACTAATAGGTGTCATTCCCTTGGAGCCAGTGGAGCCAAGCTGGCTTAGGGTGGATAAATATTTGTCAAGTTGAGCTTATGAAGATCTAAAGTTTTGTATTCCTACAATAGCATATTCTTTTTTTGGAAGGTGAAGAGCAGTTTATCAGAGAGGGATGAAAATACTACACCATGTCTGTGCCTCTGTGTGGTGTTAGTATTTTGTTGTGTAGCTTAGTTTAATCCACCTCTAATTCTGAACTAGGATGGTCTAATTGTAACAACTTAAAAAATGATTACATTAAAAATAGGGCACTAAAAATATATTGGATGATTCTTTTCTCGTTTAATCTGTCGTGAAGGTTTAATATTGCATTCATGTTTGCCCACTGTGTCTCAGCAGAGAGAGCACACTTTAGAATGGAATGAAAATCTCCAGCAGAAGGGCTGTACCATTAATATATTTTTCTTCAAATATGTGTATCTAAGATATACATTCTCAGAATTATAAAAGGTGACTGTCCCAGTGTATTAGATAGTGATCCAACTCGTGTATTAAAATAACAGCACTATTATAGAGTTGAACTGAGGTGGGTCATTTTGGGTCTCTTAATCTTTTGGTTGCAGTTCTTCTCTTGCATCCTTCAAGTCCTTCAGGGACCTCATTGTTCTGCTTTCAGAAACCAGAACAAATGTGTTATAAATGATCTTCAGCAGGAAATACTGTAACGGAAACCCTGTTAATGTAATATGAAATGGAGACCAACATCAGGTGATGGAGTGTTGATGAATACACTGCTGGGATTGAGTGCTCGTGGACTAAATATTTGTTTGCATTTCTGTTTCTAATGAAGTTCAAATTTTCATTTTACAAGCATCCATGGAATTATAGCAATTAAGTTTTGAAGCATTAGAAGAACTGTCGTTCTGGGGAACTGGTGGAAACATGATACTTTTTCCAAGGAACTCTGCAATCTAATCTGACCTGGGCAACCAAGGGGCTTGTTGAATATTGTTTAGTAGTCCCTTCATGCTTTGCAGAACAGAGGAGTTTTCATGTGCAATGGAATTTGTTGCAGGTAAAGGTACTTAAGGGTGTAGACTGAATTACTGGATGCGAGAATTGAAAACAGTTAGAAGTCACTTAAAGTGTTTAAATTTCACAACCACCACTGGACAGCCTTCTCAGTCAGAAAGAAAACTTTCCTTTGTTTGTATGCAGCAAAAACATTTCCTTCTTAATTTTCAGATATCCCAACAGATTAGATATTGCAGCACGTTCTGGTCTATTAATATTTTTTATGATGCATTTAAGACTTGTTATATGGGCCTGTGGAAAAAAACAATTGTAACAGGAAATGGGAGACAAAATGAAAATTCCAGCAGATACTTCCTAAGTGAGCCCATCAGCAACAATGGCAGTGCCTCTGGGTGTAAAGTATTTAAGAAGGAGGGGAAAAAACCATGCAGAAGTGAAGCTGGAGAGAGGAGAGGAACAGCTCTGCAGACCCCCAGGGCAGTGCAGAAGGAGGGGCAGGAGCTGCTCCAGGTGCTGGAGCTGAGCTTCCCCTGAGCGGGCGTGTAGCCCAGGGAGAGGCAGCTGCGCCCCTGCAGCCCCTGGGGGCCAGGATGGATCAGAGATCCCCCTGCGGCCCCTGGAGGGCCCCACACTGGAGCAGGGGGTGCCTGAAGGAGGCTGTGAAGGACTCAAGTTGGCGAAGTTCATGCAGGACCTTCTCCTGTGAGAGGGACCCCACTGTGGAGCAGGGGAAGAGTGTGAGGAGTCCCCCCATGAGGAGGAAGGAGCAGCAGAGGCAACATGGGCTGAGCTTACCACAGTCCCCATTCTCCATGCTCTGCCGCTGTGGGGGAGAGGAGGCAGAAAGCTCATGAGCAAAGTTGATCCCAAGAAGAAGGGAAGGGTGGGTGGAAAGTGTTTCAAGATTTAGTTTTATTTCTCATTTTCCTTTGAGCTCCGCCTTGAATGCTAGGTTCATCTTTGGCCTCTTCATGACGAGAGACCTTGAGGGGCTGGAGCTCCAGGAGCAGCTGAGGGAGCTGGGAAAGGGGCTCAGCCTGGAGAAAAGGAGGCTCAGGGGGGACCTTGTGGCTCTGCACAACTCCCTGACAGGAGGGGGCAGCCGGGGGGGTCGGGCTCTGCTCCCAGGGAACAAGGGACAAGACAAGCCTCCAGCTGTGCCAGGGGAGGTTTAGAATTGGATATTAGGAAACATTTCTCCATGCAAAGGGTGGTCAAACATTGGAACATGCTGCCCAGGGAGGTGATGGAGTCACCATCCCTGGAGGTGTTCAGAAAACTTGTGGTTGTGGCACTTGAGGACCTGTTTCAGTGGTGAACATGGTGGTGCTGCTGGTTAACAGTTGGCCTTGATGATCTTGGAGGTCTTTTCCAACCTCAGTGATTTTAAGACTCTGTGATTCTACTGTGATTTAATTAAATTCCTTTCTCCCAAGTTGAGTCTATTTTGCTTGTTACAGTAACTGGGGGGTTATCTCTCCCCATCATTATTTTGAATCATGAGGCTTTAGGCATATTTTCTCTCCCCATCCAGGTGAGGAGGGCAGTGACACCTGGCTGGGTGCCTGGCATTCAGCCAGTCAACCCACCACAAGCAACACATGCAAAGTTCCTAGAGAATCAGAATTTTGGTTTTATGTTTTCATATAGTACTACAATACTGCAATGAGCCATATAATTATTGTGTTACACTGGTTTTGTGAAAAGATTTAATGTCTGTAGAAAGAAGTCAGAGCTGCATTTGGACAGCCATATTATGAACCAATTAAATTGGGTGATTAGGATGTGAGAATAAATTGGTTTGTTAATGTGTGTCTGTGGAGTGAATACTTTGCCCATTGCATATTGCAGTGGACATCCAAACAGCTACCCAAAACTCACAAGTTTTAATACCTAACAGCTTTCCAAACGACTTGCTCAGTGCTGTGTCCAGACCACAGTGGTAATGATGCCTCATGCTGCTGCTAAGCAGTGGTTAAAGCCAGTATGTAAATGAAGTGCTATTGAAAATCAGCATCGCGTGGATGGCGGTTCCAAAAGCTGCCCATGCACCAAAGCCTTCAGCAGCACTCACCCTCTGCAGGACCAGTGCTTACCTTCTGCTCAAAATGGGAAATTAGAGTGATTATAAACCTTTAATCTTATTTCATTCCTTAGAAATAAAAACATAAAGCCAGAACAATTAAAAGTAAAAGTGGCTGAACGCCATGATTATGCAAATCCCCTCAGATGTCATGTTAAAATATAGCCAAACACTGCCAGAAACGGGAAGAGAGAGGATTCTGGGAGGAACCCAGAAAGGATTTCCTTAGCCGGTAGTAGATGATAACAAGATTGAGTTAAGAACCACCTGTGCTGCTGGACTGCAGCTGGAATAGGAAGGAAAGTGGGAGACTATCGCCGTGTGGGTGTCGATGGAGAACTGCTGCTTGTTCCAAGGGGAACCTTAGCAAAGAAACCCCTGGCGGTGCTTCCTGGCACCTCGCAAGTCAGCTCTCTCACCCGTGCTATAGATACACGCAGCCACGCTCACACTGAGCCAGCGAGCTCCGGCGACACTAGAAGTAAATGAGTCAGAGATGGCCCCTGCCGGAGCATCCGACTTTATTGTTACCTCGATGCTGTCTCGGGCGAGAAGGCCTGTGTTTCTGATCGGTATTCACTCTTGAAGGGGTACAGCAGGGAGGTAGGGGAATACAAGAACCAATGGGGATAAGGAGGGGGGCGGAGTGGAGGCTGGATTACATCCTCCTCAGGGATACAAGGGGTCTGGCTGCTGGCCAATCAGAGAGTGAATCTCCATAGGGTCACAAGCTCAATGGAGGAGGCCTTTTTCACTGAGGTAAGGGGGAGTCTTACACTTTGGAGCCTGTCCACCAGCGGGCCCCCGCTGTACCTGGGCTCTTTGGCCCCTTGGCCACAACAGCTGTTGGTTCAGCCAATGCAACACGAGATCACGGAAAAGGGGACAGGTGACAGTGGGGGATGTTGGGCAAAGCTTTTTCATGAGAAGGATCTCAACACTGCAGAGAGGGACATCGACAAGCCCACAGAGGGGCATGTAACAGCAGGAGCAACTGGAAAACAAAAGGAGAAAAAATTGAATTATGCAGTATTATTTTTGAAAGAGGTAAAAAGGCAAAGGAACAAGAGAACTGTGTAAGTACTATAGCTTCAAATCTACCCAAATGTAAAGAGGAAATCATAAAGATAATTATTTAATTGGAGTTATTGGTGAATTGAGTTAAAAGTGATTAAAATTAGGACTATAAATTAAACTGAAGTTCGGTATTGGAGGTTTTTGGTTTTTTTTTTGTTGTATACTAAGACTATCCAAAACTCAGTTCCTGCTCCACAGAGTACCATGTATCAGGATTCCATCAGTACACCCTCTATATCCCCTTATATCTACTTAGCTTCTGTTCTCCAAATCATTTTAATCACTGAATTTTTCTTCTGCAAGACAGATACAGAACTATTAAGATACAAGTTAAAAGTACAATCCTCCTGCTGTTAATGCTTTTTTTTGCAATTGCATGAGTGGTGTGTATGAACAATGGGAGCAATAATAACATGGAAATCTATCCTGCACTCTAAAATAATGAGGAGCCTGAATTCTGAAATTCATTCTTTGCAGAAGGCTCTTGGACTATGGTCCAAGGAGTCAAATTATTGGAAGGAAAGATGCTTCTATCACAGAAAAAGTTGAGAAATGAGGAGTAGTAAGAAGCAGGTTTGTTTTGATAGAAGCGGAGTTGTTAAAGGCTGTATTTATCATGTTGTCATTGTCATGTTTGTTGATATGACAACATATGTGCTTGTCCTTTCATTTGTTATAGAAAATGATCCTGAGTTTATTATTTTGTATCTGCTTTGCTCCTAGGACTGACGTTTCAAGCAATGCTCTTGAATGTGGATGGTAGATCCATCTGCCACAGAAATTCCTGCCAGTCTTTCCCAGGTCTAGGTATCATTTTGCCGTGGTTTTAGATATTGTGCAAGAACAGCTTTCACAACTGTTTTCTAGATCTTGAGATACTGGTAGGAGTCCTGGGCTATCACACTGAGTACTCGAATATTCTGGTATCAGAGTTAATAGATATTCCTGTATAAGTCTCTCCTTTATGGTGATAAAATGAATGTATTTTGAAACACATTAAATCTGCAAATTTGAGTCCTTTGCCAGTGTACTTTTTATTGCAAGGTATCTCATTTTCATCTTCATAAAATTAAATGCTTACATGTACCATATAATTAAATTTAGGCCCAGCAGAGGATTAGATCTGTGGGTTTATTAACTTTTGGCTGCATCACTATTTAATTGCTTTGGAAGTTTTATCAGACTAAAATGTGTCCAGGATACATTTATCAATGACAAAAAATGTGAAAATGTTGATATAAAGGGAATGGTAAAATTTAAACCCCAGATAATCTCTGTGCTTCACAGTAACTTACAGATGGAGGGGGAACATGAGTCTGCCTCCATTTCTGCTATCAAATCCTAACCACTATTTCCAAAATGTCAGAGGTAGAAGAACCATAATTTTATTTTGCTGCCCAAGATTTTTACAGTTCAATGCTGACCGAAGTCCTATTCAAATTTTTTTACAGAAAACTAGAAATCTGATGTTTTTGACAGGAATAAATTTACTTCAATATAAATATTGAGAAACAAAAGTCTAAAATTATGCAATATTATTGAATGTGTTTTCTAAATTTATGTTCTGTGTATCACACAGTGCCCTGGAATCCTTTCATCTTCTTTTTACTTTGGTGGTGTTTTCTAAGCTGCTATGAATGAACTTGGTCTTTTTTTTTTTTAAGTTACTCTTTCACTGATTTATTTTGCTTCCACTGAAATTTGTCATACTCTGGCTAGCATTTTCCTACACAGTTCTGGAATTACTTTTAAATGTAAAGTCTGGATGACTTTGCCCTTGGCAATAGTGGGGTTTCTTATAAAAACCAAAATTTTATAAGCCTCACCACAGTCTTGCATCATTCAGTCCTAATGATGCGTGTCTTCAAGGTCAGTGTCTTCAAGGATGGAAACTTTAGAGCCTTTCTAGGTGTCAAGATAATCACATGTAGCAAGTTTTTATAGATAAATAAATATATAACTTGCTCCTTCTCAAGCACATCTCAGAGTGTGTGCACACTTGTGCACGTGCTCAGGACACTTCACCAGGGAACTGCTAAAAAGCCTTTGAGGCACCCCCACACATGACACTGTACAATACAATGATTTCCACATAAAAATATTTAGTTCTCATAAGAACAGTGAGATTAACTTCCTACTGTATTTACATCTTTGTCTCTGGACATTTTCTTTCAATTTGTTTTTTATAATCCTAATGTTGTAAACCTTTTAGCTCTCAACCATCCTAAGGGTAATACTTGCTAAGTGCTCAGGGATGCCTTAGTAGATGATAAGTCTTTAGAAGATGTGAAAGTTGTTATTATTGTTGTCATGTTCCTGATGTAGTACTTATTTCCCCCCATTATAATGCCACACACAGAATTCTACAGATTGAGAGACTTCCTATTGTAAACCTCATTTTTAGACTTAAAGCTTGACTAAGAATATATTTTTGAGTGCTAAAACAAGTCATGTCACACCTTGAGAACAAAGTACAGAAAACTGGAATAAAACCCCAAATAAAATCAGTTATTTCTCAGACAGAAGTTTAACTGGGAGGAGTGGCCGATCCCCAAGGGCTGTGCAGCCCTTCAGAGGGGCCTCCACAGCTTGGAGGGATGGGCAGGGAAAAAAAACATCTGAAGCTCAACCAAGGCAAATGCAGGTCCTGCTCCTGGGCAGGAACAACCCCAGCACCAGGACAGGCTGGGGGGCCCTGCTGGAGCAGCTCTCTGGGGAAGGACCTGGAGGTGCTGGGGGACAAGGAGCTGTCCCTGAGCCAGCAGAGAGTCCTGGGGGTGCTGGGGACAAGGAGCTGTCCCTGAGCCAGCAGAGTGTCCTGGGGGTGCTGGGGGACAAGGAGCTGTCCCTGAGCCAGCAGAGTGTCCTGGGGGTGCTGGGGGACAAGGAGCTGTCCCTGAGCCAGCAGAGAGTCCTGGGGCCAAGGAGGCCGAGGGTGCCCTGGGGGCATCGGGAAGAGCCTTGGCAGCAGGTCAGGGAGGGGATCCTGCCCCTGTGCCCAGCCTGGGGCACCTCTGGAGCGCCGTGCCCAGCTCTGGATCCCTCAGCCCAGCAGGGCCAGCAGAGGCTGCGGGGCTGAGGAAGGGCCCGGAGCATCTCCGTGCCCACGAAGGGCTGAGGGAGCTGGGGCTGCTCAGCCTCGAGAGGAGCCCCAGCCGAGAGGGGCCCTCAGCCCTGGGTGTCCCCGTGTGCAGGGAGGGCTCCGGGCAGGGCCCGGGCTCTGCTCCGGGGCCCAGCAATGGCCCCAGAGGAACGGGCAGGGCCTGAGCCCAGGGAGCTCCCCCTGGCACAGGAGGCAGAACTTCTGCCCTGGGCAGTGCCCGGCCCTGAGCAGATTGTGCAGAGAGGCTGTGCAGTCTCCTCCCTGGGATATTGCAGAGCCGCACGGACACACTGCTGTGCCCTGTGCTCTGGGATGGCCCTGCTGGAGCAGGGAGCTGGCACCAGAGGAGCCCCTGGGTGCCCTTCCAGCCTCACCCATCCTGGGGTTCTGTGGGGAAAATCATATTTGCAGTAGTACCAAGTGTCCATAGTGTGGTATAAACAGTACACACCAGTGAGAAGTACCAACATGTCCCAATTACACATTTAATGCACTCTCATGTTCTGCATATACTACAAGCAATACAGCAGAAAACAACTATTTGTTTTCAAAGTGGATTTTTTGTCCTCCAGCAAGTCATTATCTATAGGATGTTACAATTCAATAGATGTATTTGCCTAACTCTGAAGTAGTTACCTCTTGGGTTGCTACCAAAGATTTTAAGGTTAGGAACGTGCTGTATTTCCAGAAACTGCTTTTTGTTTGTTGTTTTGGTTTTTTTTTAATTAGAACATGAAAAGAAAATATTAAAATCTAATTCACCTCTAACATGATTCAAAATAGTGGCATTTTGAAATATAATTAAAAGTTTTTTTGTGGACTGCCTATTCAGTTTTTCAGGTGTCACCTCCACCAGTTTGAGAATATGTATTTGACTTCTACAGTAATTTTATTTAAAATAATAACTTGAAGTGCTGTGGTCAAGTCTGAAAATATTTCAAAGTTGTAAGTACCATATAGTCCCCTACCTTTCACATTTTTGAATTTGAAATTTAGGCAATGAAAATATTCTAACTTTGAGGTGAATCTGAGGTTGAAATTATTCAGTGTATGTGGCCTAACTTCTGAGTGATATAATTTAAAAGGAGTACGGATCAGCTTAGTCAGGAGAAGGTCAGCCTAATCAGTGTTTGTAGTTTTAAATCTCCTGGACTGTATCTTTTTTTCAAACTTAGTCTGTCTTCAAAGTACCAATCAGCTCATGTCTCACCCAGGTGAGCTAAGGTTAGCTCCAAACACTTTGCACATCACATCTGTTTAGAAGTCTGAGGCTGTAGTTTGGAATTAAATGCAGTGCCATTACCTTACATATAATTTCAGATACTTTAAAAAAAATTGTTAAATTTTTAATGCCTTGTATTGATAAATATTAATCTTTTTATTAAATACATTTTTACTTTATATTTGACTACAAGCTCTACTTGTAATAAAACTCTACTACAGCACTGTGAGAGAGACACACATTAGGATATTTCATTCCTTGGAGAAATAGATTTATATTCTATTATAAAGTTATCTGATTTTGACTGTATTGTAGTTCTGTCTTTATAGCATTGCATTTTAGCACTGTGACTTATCTCACACTCATTCTTCTCTCAGCAGCCACACTGCTGATAAAAACCTTAAAAGTTACTTTGATATCTCTTTTGCCCAATGGCAAACCTCAGCTGTACTCACTGGCATTCCTGAACAGAAGTTTAAACATTAAAAGATCTCTCTTTATAGGGACTAGAAAAACCTCCCAAGGAGTGTATATCATCAATTCCAATGTTTCCTATCTTATTGTTAAAAAAAAAAGAACATTTTTTGAAGCAAAATCCCTCATTTCACTTCCTTGTGACAGGAATCCTTTATTGCATTTAAAGATCAGTAATACATGTTCTTGGAATAAACCCAACTTGTTCAAACCGTCTCCAGCCCTGGGGCCCAGCACAGGAAGGAGCTGGAGCTGCTGCAGAGAGCCCAGAGGAGGCACCAGGATGAGCAGAGGGATGGAGCAGCTCTGCTGGGAGGAAAGGCTGGGAGAGCTGGGATTGTTCAGCCTGGAGAGGAGAAGCTCTGGGGTGACCTCAGTGTGGCCTTGCAGGGCCTGAAGGAGCTGCAGGAAAGATGGAGAGAGACAATTGACAAGGGCTGGAGGGACAGGACACAGGGAATGGCTTCCCAGTGCCAGAGGGCAGGGCTGGATGGGATATTGGGCAGGAATTGTTCCCTGGGAGGGTGGGGAGGCCCTGGCACAGGGTGCCCAGAGCAGCTGTGGCTGCCCCTGGATCCCTGGCAGTGTCCAAGGCCAGGCTGGACACTGGGGCTTGGAGCAGCGTGGGACAGTGGGAGGTGTCCCTGCCCTTGGCAGGGGCTGGAATGGGATGAGCTTTAAAGGTCCCTTCCAACCCAGAGCATTCTGAGATTCATTCTATGATTTTACTCTGATTTGTTGCGAGTAGATAAGGGTTTTAGGAAATTAGAGCAGTTACTTTGTGAAGAAAGAGATAAACTTTCTTAGGGAAAAGGGAATATTACGGTTCTTTCAAACCTGTGGAATCATCACCTTCTGATGAACAACTGAAATGGTGTAAAGTTGAGGTTTAGAGTAATGAAAAGTAGAAAAATCCATTAATGACAGAGATTTGCTCCCTGGAAAGGGAATGATGTGGGATATGCTGCATTGTGGAGTTTAGGTCTTAAATTGTTTTGGTTTGATTCCCCCACATTTCCAGTCAACACAAAAGGGAGAGTTTTAAACAGGGGAGGATGGAGAATGAAGAATGGAGAATGTCTTCTGTTTCGATTCATTCTTGCAATGCAATCTCAGACATCAGTTACCACAAAATATTTTTTTTATGAATTATAATTTTTGAAACTGTCTTTAATACAGGGCTTAAATTTTGGTTTAGCTTCAAAAAGTGGGTCATTTTAAGGTGTCCAGGTCTGAACAATCCCACCACTCTGCAAGTTGTGTCATCTGAAAATTAATGTTTTAGCTGAATATATATTCAGCTCTAGCTGTGTGATATCTAATTTAGAATTATTTGGTTTAGTACTGTTCAGGTCTTCACATTTTCAAAGCTAGTTATACAGCAACAGTGTATTAGCCATGCAATTTATCAATATTTATTCATTATCTAAATGGCAGACTACTTGTCATAATTAATTATTGAGGTAATAAATAGTCTTATTAGTAAAAACAGATGACAAGAACAGAATGATTTCCTTGATAAAGACTGATGACAGATTCTAGTATCTGACACAACACTCAAAACACTGTGCAGATTGAATCTAAGGCCTCCTGCATGGATAATAAATTGTTATTTCGGAGAATAAAAAGATTGATACATTTGCTTTATGTGGAAAAAGCACCTGGGAAAAGAGTCTAGTCCCTGTGTTATTTAAACAGACTATGGTGAAATTTTCTTTCCTTGTGACAAATTTAACTTTCCAAGGAAGTGACAGCTCTTTGGCAGAGAGAGAGGAATTGATGCCTGCTTGGGGTCCTTGACTTACAGATTCTCCTAGAAGTCACATTCATTTGGAAATCTCCTGGCATTGCCTCTCCCTGTGCACGCTCCTTTGGCAGCACACAGAGGGGCTGCAGCAGGGTGGGAGGGTGATGGCAGAGCACGGGCACGTGGCAGAGGCTGCTGAGGCAAGTGAAGCCTGTCACACGCTTTGGGGACACTTAGCTGTTATTGCTGCGTGGCTGAGGTGGCCTCTGCTTCAAACTCTCGTTTTTCCCTTGGTTTGAGCTTACCTTTGGTGACAAAGCAGCCCCAGAGCCTGAGCATCATTTGACAGCTCGGGCATGGCTGGGCTGGGGAAAGGAAGGGGTTTCACACAGAAAAATTATTGAAACCCCCCCCCCCCAAAACAACAAACAAACTAAATAATATCTCAGGAAGTGTTTTATTCATAAACAATATTATTGAAGATTAAAATCTAAATATTATATTTCAAAAGTTTTCTGAAGGATGTTGGGTCCATAAGATGCCTGGCATTTGGTTTCCTTAGCTTAGAGAAAATAGCACATTTTGCTTCCTTTGGTGCCTCTTTTCCCATTTTTCTGTGTTTTACTTGAACTTAAAGGAGTTTCATATATATATAAATTCTCTGACATTTGCAGTGAACTGAGACGTGGAAGTCCTATATAATTTTATCTTAATTACTTCCTTAATAACCTATTTAATGTAGTCTATAAAATCAGTCTTATCATGAACAAAGTCATGATATGGAGATTTATAACAGTTCTTGCAGAGACTTGTTCACTTGCTGAGCTCGAGATTGACAATATTATAAAGAAACAGTAATAGAATGTGTTATTCTACTGAATGTCCATGTAAGTAATTTATGAATTTTTATGCTGTGATCTGCACTTTGCACTAACTCTGACTAGTGCTCCGGTAATCATACATATAATGTAGTTGCGCTTCTATTGGAATTTTGGGTTTAGGCCAAACGGATGAGTAAAGCACCAAGAAATGACTCTGTATATTAAGACACGAAAAAGAAACTATTATTGTCAGGTTAGACACACTCCTCTCTGGAACTGACTTTGCATCTGACCCAGTGATTTGCTGGTTACTTGCATATAATTATTCTTGGAATGACAATATTTTTCTGGCTCATTGATGATGGATACCCTGAGCCAAATCCTATCACAGTCAACTTCATCCAGTCTTAAGTGACAAGTCATCTTTCTGGAAGTAGTTAGATGATGGTCAGAAATGACACAAGAATAAACACGGCAAAACTTTACATCTGTTTAATATCAATTTATTTTTCAGCAACAAGTAGAAGGGATTAGGGGATAAGTGACTACTTTTAAAACTGCTTCCTAATGTGGATGATCAATAATATAATTACACAATAAATTCTAATAGTTAATTCTAATTTTGGCAATTATATGCTATATGCATCATGACAACAGTTCTGCAGGAATTTTATCTCTTTCACAGTGATCAAAGTTCAAATTCAAATGATCGGATTCAAAGGAATTCTGTCAAAATTGTCTGTTTCTGCAGAGTAATAGCTGTAACATAAGAGGCACCTTAGGGAAATGAGGATTTTGTCACACATATACTTGGGAGTGGGAAGATGTGATACTGTTTTATCTTAACTACACACTTGAACCCACAGAGTTCAGAGCCATTGTTTGGTTTGACTGATATTAGAATGAAAGGTCTTCAGGATCCTAATGCAGTTCCTAATGCAGTTATTTTTGTCTTCACACCCAAATATTTTTGGCAGCAGGTTGGTGAGCATTTCTTTCCCCTGCAGAAAATTGCCTAGTTGGGCAAGTGTAGAGTTCAATGTAGAATTTATGTATCTTAGAGGGCTGGCTTTGTTTAATTAGTTGGTTTAATTTGTAATGCCAGCAATTCGAAGTGAAATCTAGATGTCTTTTTTAATTTTAATATTTCTAAAACTTTTTTCAGTAAGATATCTCTTGCATTTAATAATGAAAGCTATTTAGAATTCTGTTGGGTTTAGCGGCAGCTAAATTGTATAGCATTCTTCCAAAAGAGACAATCAAGTAGTTTTAACTATTCAAACAAAGAATCAAAGGAAAAGGAGCAGAATATGTGGCCCTGAAGTGAAGCACACTGCAGAAATTAGGGTGAGGAAGCTGATGAGAACTTATTAACATCTGCTCCCTCTGCTCAAATCTGCTCTAAAGGCTAAACATCTCAAAGAATTCCATTTAATATTAAACCTTCCACCACCTGATTGTTATTTAGCAGGTGAGAGGAAAACCAGGAAATTTCCAGAACTTGTTTCTCTATATAGAATTAATAACAGCAGAAGTTTAAAAGTGACTTAAGTGCACCAAGAGACTGAGAATGAAGTGATGATCAGGCAGATAACAGGTGGCCTCATGCAAGGTTGTCCAGGGTAGCTTAAATGCTGTAAGATACGTCTATTGTGACTCAGCTCACTGCATCATGAATATAGAAGAGCTAAATACCCTCATTCAGGGCCCTTTTCGAAAGCTCTCCATGTAAATTTTGTTTATACAGTTTAAACACGCACTCAGATGAAACACGCTATTTTCATGTTTTTAAAGTAAATTACCCTGAATAGAGAGAAGATGATTTGCAATGTAATTAGGCTAAAGTGAAATCCAAGTTTCATACAAAGGTCGAGTTATCCTCTAGTTTATAAAGTTTTTACCTTTTCTATCAGTCCATACCCTTTGAAGTGCTGTTTCATATTAAAACTGATGTAATTATACAGAGCTTCAGTTGTTAATCGCACCAGTGGGAATGAGTGATTCATTTTTTCCTGCATTGTAAGACGCTGCTCTTGCAAACCACAGACACAGAATTTTTCAAATGGTCCAGTTCTGTGTCTGTTGTCAAATGCATCCATTTGACAGCCAGACATGTATCACACACTGGCATGTTTGGAAAAAACTAGACAGAAACTGCTTTTTTAATTTCTTCAGAGAGTGGTTGAGAAGGTGGAATCATCTCTTTTATTGATTAAAAGAGGAAGAGTTGGACTATTTTCAGCTATATTTAAAGTAAAACATACTCGTGCTCCTTTTCTTGCATATCCATAAAAGATTCCATTTTGCAATTACTCAGATTTTTTTTTTCAGTCTTGCTCTGTTATTATGGTGCTGCACAGCAGCTTAATCTGATCTAAATGAGGGTAGTGAAGTCCTTCCTCTTGCTTAAGCCTTGTCTTTTCAACCTTTTCTCCCTTCCCACCATCATCTGTGCTCCAAGATGCTTCTGTGGCTTCTTCCTTTGCTTGCCACCTAAAAACATGTAAAGTGTTGTGTACATATTGAATGATCCATAAAGAAAACTACCTACAGCTTTTAAAGGTATTACTTACAGAAGGATGACATTTAGTATTTGTATAGTTAATCAGTTTGGGTTGTTAAAGAATTTAGAGGGCCAACTTAGTGGTTGGGTTTTGCTTTCTGAAAAGCTACTGAGTCATTTGCCTTGGTAGATATCAGTTTGGCATAGTTCTTGCTCCACAAATTCAGTATCTAGGGGGACCAGACCCCCTCACATTATTTTGAATATCAAAAAATCCTGTATTCATGGAGTACAGTCTGAGTTTAGGAGCAGGGCTTATGTGCACTTGACGCATACTTCCAACTAAACTTCCTCCTGGTTTTTATTTTTGGGGATTTTTTGGTTGTTTGTTTGTTGTTTGGGATTTTTGGGGGTCAAATAAAAATTTAGGCCTGTGCTATATGACTGTATTAAAATTACATGGGAACCTTCCTCTCCAAAGCATATTCATAATTATACCTCATAGCTCTTGATCATTATAGATGATCCAAGGACATTATCAACAGCTAATCATGAATTCATCCATAGTTGAAATCCTCTGAAGTAGAAATGTTATCATCACTTGCACGCATCTTTCATACTTTAAAAATAATAATTAAATAAAACCAGTTGAGTGCTCACTTTTTTTCATTTTGAAGTATGGCTGGATACGTACAATCTGATTTCCTTAATTATTCTACAAATTCAGAGTAATATATTAAGAGTGCTGTAATATTTTTTATCCTCAGGGATATTTAGTTCTTTCAAAGCAATTTAAGCAGGAGAGCATTATTGCTCTGTCAGAGTGTAGTTATGTCCAGAATTATGAGCACAAAGAATTATACTCTCACCCATGAAAATTAACAGAGTTCTGCTACAGAGAGATCAATGCCAGTTCTTACAGAAATATTGTGTCATAATTTACAGTTGGAAAAAAAAAAACCCTTTGGAATTACAGTGCAGTTTTAGGTAAATAGCATAAATCCAAAGTGAATTCTCATGATGTCTCTGGGATTAATCCTGGATTCTTGTAAAACCTGGCACTGGCTTGTGCTGGAAGGCCATGATGTTATCATTAAAGTCGCACTCGGAGTTCTCACATGCAGCAGTCAATTATCCAGTCATTGGTTAATTAGTGACCAACAGGAACAATTAGCTGCTAAATCTTAGGCACTTTTGGGGAGAGTTTCTTAAGAGTACTCTGGTTTCACCCAGCACATCAAACTAAACTCTGAAGTTCCATGGGTGGTCTTTCTCTGCATGGTGCCCTTATTTTTTTGCCATTAGACCTGGAAGGAAATTCACAGACTCCTCAGCATTGAGATCCTGGATTTCCAAGGTCTGATGCTCCTGCATTCCTCTGCTCTGGAAGGTTAAATGCTGTTACCACAGTAGAGGGATTTCCTAAAGTGTGACCAGCACAGGACAGAGTCCTTCAGATGGCAGACTGGAAGCAGCTGCTTCTTGGTCTGGGGTCTGTGAGACATCTGTGGCTGTGGGATGGCAGAAGACCATTGATTGGGAATTGGAGAGCAAGGATCCCTCTTCCCTGATCAGGGAACAGCACTGAACTTCCCCAGCAGCTCTTAGGGGTTTCTGGGCCAGGCACTTTAGGAGTTTTCTGACACTGCTTGGAGAGTAAAAGGTTGTTTGCAAGAATGTTTTGGTGAGTAAAAATTCCCCAGGAGCCCATTGGAGAATAATGACTAACCTGGGAGTCTGCAGGGTCCTTGGTGTCCACCCCAGTGCTGGTTACTATCAAAGCAGGGTTCCCTCCTCACACAGACACTTTGTGTTCCTTCCTGCCCTTCCCACAGAGGACAGCATCTCCTTGCTACCCTTGTTTATTGATCTCATTCACACATGTACAGACACCTAAAAAAAACCCCAAACAAAGCTAATAGTCATTTAAAGAGAATCATTTTTATCCTCATTCCTCAGTCCCTTGTGCATAATGGAATCAGACTTTCACCACCATCCAGTGAGGGTTTTGAATTTAGGCTTTTTCTTAGTGACCACTAATATTTAGAGATGATGCAGCTGGTTTAATGAGGAAATAGGATTTTATTCCACTTCATGCATCAACAACTCAATTGTTACCTAAGTGCAATTACAAAATAGTGTAGCCCAGCTTTGTCGGGTGTCACATACCCACAGCTCTTACTCACTGTCTGGGGAATTAAAGAAGTACTGCTGAAAATGAAGGCATTTGTTAATGTAGGGTGTGTTAATTAAACCACTACACAAAGCAGAACTTGACTTCTGTGCGTGTAGGGTCAAGTCTTCCTCACCTCTTGTTACTCAGGTGTTATTGGTCATATTTGTCAGTGACACAGGAGGTATTGATAAGTGATTTTTAGTGTTGTTTTTTTTTAAAAAAGCAAACCAATGTGGGGAATAAAAATGGGAATGTCTTTCAATTTTACTTCCAGATGCTTGTTAAATACAGACACAGGAGGTAATAGTGGAGCTCATCAAGTTAAAACCACTTAAAAAAAAAAGTGTGAAGGATTAATTCATGTAATTCTGTGTATATTTGTACATTAAAACCAGTAAGAAATGCTGAAATTGTGGGAGTGCTGATATTGTGTTTGAGAGATCTGAGCTTAAGTGTCAAATAGCTATATGTTATGACTATTCAAGTTAAATGTGTGCAATTATAACTGATATGTTTAAAATTATTATTTTGAGTATCTTGTTTACCACTTATCAGCTGCCAGTTTCAAAAACAGTGGGGACAAATTGATCAGATGTTTAACTGTGCGAACTCAAGTGTTTTCCATCAGCTCTGCTTTTGCTTTGGAGCTGAATTGGGTACAAAACAGAACAGTTTGCAGTAGATCTGGTCAGATTTTGCCCAGAAACATAAATTCCTGAAATAAATTCCTTTATAGCCAATTGAATTATTTTCCAAATCACCCATTTATTCTAAGTTTTTTATTAAACGAGATGCTAGTGCTGTCCTTTTGTAAGTGTACAATATACAGGGCACCAAACCCTTTATAATCACTATTTATAATTGAAAGTGGAAGCTATATGATTAAATCTTAATCTCTTGCATTGATATAATGTTCCCCAAATCCTGGCTTTGTGCTTTTCATTTTGTTTTTAATGCATTGTTACTAATGGTTCCATGATGCTAATGCAGTGAAGGGAGAGGGAAGTTGGGGAATACTGCTTACTGGAAAAGTTAAATGGTTTTTTGAAATAATTTATTACAGCTGAAAGAAAACATTAAAATTCTTAAATCTGTATACATTTAATCTTTTATGTGTGCTTTTAACAAGAATGGTCTGCACATCTGTGTCAGCCATCACTGGCTGAAAGGCAGTATTTGATAGAGGGTTATGTTAGACTTTGGAGCTAACATGGATTTGCTTATCTGCATGGTCAGTGGGATTTGGAATGACAATTTATTATAGTGCATTATACTTTATTTACAATTCACAGATGGCTTAGAGATTTAGATTTTTGGTATCTTCCTGATATCCTCTCTTCATAGCTGATGTCAGTATCCATTAGCTTGGATTGCTCATAGAACATCCTATCTTAGCTGGCAGGACATTCAATGACCATTGTCCAAAGGCCTCTTAGACCCTGACAGACTTGGGCACTGACCACCTCTCTACAAAGCCATTCCAGTGCCTGATCATCTTCTGGATAAAGAAATACTTCCTAATCTCCAGTCTAAACCTCCCTGTGCAGCTTTGAACCATTCCCATGTGTCCTATCACCAGATACACAGGATGGGTGAGGCTGGAAGGGCCCCCAGGGGCTCCTCTGGTGCCACCTCCCTGCTCCAGCAGGGCCATCCCAGAGCACAGGGCACAGCAGTGTGTCCATGCGGCTCTGCAATATCCCAGGGAGGAGCCTCCATCTGGACAATCTGTGACCAGGGAGAGGAGCTCAGACTGCCCCTCTCCATGTCACCTTCCCAGCAAGAAGAGGTCACCATTATTTATTCTCGAAATGGTAGCAGGTAAACAGAACCATGACAACAATTCTCTTGCACAAACCCTTCCAAGGGCTCCTCTCCTCCTCCAGTGGAACCCATCTTAGTGCCCTGGAGAGGGAACTGTGAGGATCAATTGTTTCTTCATTTCAAATAAGGTGAGAAAATACAATATTATACAGCTCTGAGGTTACCAAAGGAAAAGCTTGTTCATGTTGGCTGCACCTGAAGTGATACAAGAAGAGAATTTGAACACAATAATCTGGATCAGCAAATGAGGTTTGAATTTTTAGTCCAGTTAAGATTTAACACCAAGTTCAGCTTGCAGGGTATTGCCTGAGGGATTTTTGCCATCGGTTGTATTTGTGCTCATACAATTCCTTATCAAGAGCAGTTCACAATTGTCATGATCAATTGTGAAACTTTGGGGCAGTGTAAGAGTTTTAAACATTTGAGTACAGATGATTGTTGAATTTAAGGGTTTTTTTACTGAGTGTTTGCTATTTGACATTGAACAGTCCTTATGCTGCCACTCAGACCTGCTGAGCAGCAAGTGATGCCACCCCTCACAGGATAGGAATGTTTGGAATTGGAAGGTCGCAAGGAAACCCATTCTTGTGTTCCTGCAGACACAAACAGGTGGCTGTGCTCTGGGCAGCAGGTTCTGTTCAGATGCTCTAATGTATTCCAACAGCCATGTGACCAGAAACAGGCAAAGTGTGAGAAATGCCAGCTTTCTTATGTGTGGGAGAAAAAGGAAAAAGCTATTTTAGGAGTCCTAATATTGATGTTCTGAAATTGAACATTTAGAATTGCTAATTTCACCAACTAGATATTATAGCACAGAGAACTGAGACTACAACTGTATGAAGTATTCCATATAAACAGTCCTCCCAAGAAGCAGAAATGTGACTGTTAACAATATAAACACCAGTCTTTCTCAGCATGTTAAAATTAAAGTATTATAACAAAACTTTAGAGTTCAAGCAAGCAAAGGATTTCGGACAACCAGCTCATTTTGCGTTAGGCAGCATAATAGAATATACAAGAAGCAAACCAAGAGAAAATACAACACAATAGGCCTTCTTTAAAAGAGCCCAGTAAATGACACTCCAAGTCTAATGGATAAGATTCCCAGCTCAGCAGAGACTGTGGAGCAGATATGAATTTCAGATTGTTGGCAGAAGTTTCCCTGGGTTATGCTCTCACAAGCTATTATTTCATTGGAAATAATGCCTCTCACCTGTGGTTAAACATGACAAGTACATTAACAGAACCACATTATATCAGGATGACATTCCTCTATTTAGATTGTCCTGGTTTTACTTTGAGATATTACCCCCTGGCAGCTCAGCATAGTTGACAGAAAACATCCTTGTTAAGCAGCCTACAATATCCTCGAAATGTAGCTCTACTCCAGCTACATTATCCTTGAAAATTAGTTCTGTGAGGACATAACTCACCAGCAGTGATGGGTCAGACCTGGGCACTCCCAAAGTTCTGAAGCCTTGCAGAAAGCAGCCTGTGTCAAGCCACAAGGCTCTTTCTAGTCTGTCACCACGGAAGTGGTTTTTATTTTTTCTATAAGACATTAGGATTTAGCAAAGTCTGTGGCTAAGGATGCGAGATTAGTTCTGCTGAGAAGAATCTCAGTGTTATAGTCTTGATAAATAAGAAGACTGTTGGGGTCATTCTTGGATCCCTGTGTGTTCTCCTTTCTCTCACCCTTATACCTTTCCATTTGGTTCTTGTATTTGGCTGTAAGGTATAAGGTGCTTTGTGCTTCTCAGTTTCTAATTAAATCTACTTCAGAGTAAGTCTTGAGTGCTTCACTATAGCTGGCTCCACTAAAAGTTATTGAAGTACTATTGTTTTCTGTTAGTGACATAGAAGCTCTTGTGAGGGAAAAAAGAAGTTCTCAGTTCTTGTGAGAAAAGGATTAACTTTGTCATAGACTCGTAGCAGAGTTACCTGGATTGCAGCCCCACAGGTCAGCAAGGCCACCTTGTTATTTGAAGAAAAATTATTATGAATCTACTGCTAGATAAGGTCAATAGCTTTGTCTAGCGAAGGTTTAGAAACCTCTGTGACTTGTGATTTTATTACCTGAAAGGACAACCTCGCCCAAGGCAGCACTATCCTCCTAGTCAATTAGTGGTGGAGTGGTTTTTTGTTGTTTGGGTTTCTTTTTGCTTATTTAACCTGACCCTTCCAAGCCTGAGTTTCTGCTTTTCTGAGTTTTCAATGTGACCAAGAAGTATTCAGGCCCATCACCCCTCAGTCCATTGCAGTGTTCTATAACTAAAACTGTATTTACAGATCTTGGTCATCATGATTTTCTGGTGGCCCAATTTTCCTTCCTCAAACATTGATTTTATTGTCTGTAAACCTTCAATTATGAGTGTCCTGGTTTCATTTAGGTGCTCCAGCAGGGCCATCCCAGAGCACAGGGTACAGGAGTGTGTCCAGAGGGCTGTGGAATATGGCCAGGGAGGAGACTCCACAGCCTCTCTAGACAATCTGTTCAGGGCTGGGCACGGCCCAGGGCAGAAGTTCTGTCTCATGTTCAGAACCAATTCTGAAATTCCAGTAGGTTTCTGTGTTTCCTGCTGTTATGAACTGTGATGTCTGTAGCATTTCAGTGCAATGGAATTGTGGCTATATGGGGATGTGCTAAATAACTTGAAAATGAAAGTGGGGATGAAGAACGGGTCTTACGCTAATTATTGCTACAGAACCTTTTCCCTTTGCCCAGTGTGACCAAAGTGGCTGCTGCAGCCGAGTAGATGATTCTGTTTGAAACAGTTACCTCATGGCTGCAGGACATCGATCTGTACCTCTGCAGGCAGGTACCTTCCTGCTCCTCTGCTTTATCTCCATGTTCAGCTGTACAAGAAGTGTAAAAACTCTCTTGTAATTTTCCAAACAATCTCCCCTCTGCTACCTCAGTCCCACCTACCTGCATTGCAGTGGATTTTGACATCCAAGCTAGTGTGTAACAGATTTGCTTCAAACTGTTGGGCAAATCCTTCTTTAATTTATACTGATGTCAAAAGAACTTTGACCGCTTTGACACCAACTCGTTACAGAATGGCACTGACATTGTAAAGCAGGGTGTTGGTATTTGAATCCCATGCTGGAAAATGGATACTATAGATTTCATTTGAGAAGCCTGGAAAGCTTCCAAATGTATGTAATTTCACTTAAATTTTATTTAACCTGTCCACAAAAAGAGTCTGAACCAGAAACTAGTTATATTTTTTCAGTTTAGTTAGGAGGAGTTTGCTGAAGATTTTGTTGTTTGATGCAACAAAATCAAGCAACATCTCCTGTCTTTCCCTCCTGTGTTTCTGATCTCTCCTTTCCTCAGTGGCATTGGCAGTGCATGATGATGGAACAGTGATATCCATGCTGGTGCCAGGTGGTCATTTTCCTTTAATTCAGGTTCCAGGTATTGGAGCTGCTTGCTTTGCAGTAATTATTAGTTGCTCTTGCTGCTCAAACTGAGGACAATTTTAGCGCCCATTACAGGAAAGATTTTTAAACAAGGTAATTAGCTATTTACAAGTAACTGGTGCAGTAGAATAAGAAAAAATTCCACTGTGCTACCTGATGTATTTTCCCTCTAACCTCTGATATAGATTCTCAGCTGTGTTAATTGGAAGCCAATTGGAAGCCGAATTTTGTGGAAGCCAAATTCAGTTGTGGTTTATATACCTGAGGATCTGGCCTATCTTTATTTTTTCCCTTTTACAAATCTACATTGCTACTCTGTTTCATTCTTTCTTTTGATCTCCATTTTTTTTTCCTGCTGTCTGCTTTGCTGAAATTTAACCACAAAAAATAAGTAAAAAATAAACATTATTTTTAAAGATGTGCACACATCTGAAAGATTTTGTTAGGGAATAGCAGCTTTGATAAAACAAGTCTGTAAAAGTTCAGAGATGCGGTAATTAAACTTCCATGCATAAATTCTTTATTTTTTCTCCCAACTTGAGATATCCAGAGCCTGTTGGCTTTCACAGCACTTGACATTTTGATAGCCTTTGCATTTTAAGCCAGTTTCATTTCATCTCATTTAACACCTAGTTCAATCTAATTTCATTTTTGGATTAGTGAAACAGACTGAATGCAGCTTGGAAAAGTTTGATTTCCCTGACTTGGAGACCATAATTTAAGGACTTTCTTTTAAAGGCAACAAGGTAATCTAATTTTGGTGCAAAATTTAGATGCTTTACATGTAACATAATTCAGATTTTTGTTACCTCTTTTGCTACATACCTTTCAAATAAGAGAGTGTTAACATTCTCGTTAACTTTATAACTCCAATGCATTTCTGGAGAATCAGCTCTCAGAATCTGTAATAGAGCCTCTCCTGCTTTTGCACCTTCTGCAGATTTATTTGGACTATTTGAGTCTTAACTCATGGTTATAGTGAATCAACATCAGCATTTCTGGTTCTTCTCCAAGAAGATTGTAATGGTGATAACAGGAGGTTTCTTCCTTTTCTGAGAGGTAGCTGATTATTGATAACGCAAAAGTGATTGTTCTCATCCTCACACTGGGTTATTAGTTATTCAGTACACTGTAGGTACTTATCAGTCTATGCTGAGAGAAGTAATTACCCAGCATTTGGGATGTAAATGTTGCTGTTTGAGTCTTTTAAAGGAGACTTTATTAAAACAGCAGTGATTTTATTCTGAGGATTATGTTCATATTCATTATTGTCCCGATCAAAACTTAAATGTCCTAAAAAGAGGGGGAAAAATCGAAAGCTACATAGAACAGGAAAAAAATAGTCAGGTAATGTTGTGAATAGTATATATATAAATATATATCTCACATGAAATCCATGGGAATTTGTTTGATTCCGTATTTTATTTCCACCATCATTACTATATTCTTTATCTAAAAAAAAGATACTGTTCACATTCTTCTCTAATTTCTTCTCTGCAAAGAAATTCTGCCCCAAGAATTCCATCAATATATAGAATATTTCCTCAGGACAGTGTCACTCTGTGTGCTGAGAGGGGCATGAGAGGAAGAGAAATGAGATTATATTTGTGTTATTACTAATTGAGTTCTGATGCTGGAGTTCATTAACACAGAAGGAAACACAGCTCTACAGCCAAGATTTCATATGAAAATTTAGAACATTAAGTGGCCTGCAGGGTACCAAAATCACATTTCAACCAACAAGGTACTACACAGGCTTTGTGTTACATTTACATACTAGATTAAGAATATATTAGTTATGAGTTCTGTCAATTTACTAAAGAACAACTTCATTTTGTGAAAAGATCAGGTAAACACGATTATTTTGGTAGCTTTTTACAGTGCTGGTCTTTAATAATCACTTACCATGATCAGAGACTGTAGAATTTGCATATTTTAACTGATTTGCATATTGTCTGCCTGTTTTAGATGGAAAATACTTATTTGATAGCATTCACGGTTTAAAATCAGGGGATTTAGTTACTCTCCTCTCGTGCTGTTCCTGACTGAATCAGCAGTGTTGTGCTATAACCAAACACAATGAGTGCCTACGGTTTACAAAATCTGATCCAAGAAGCAAGAACAGCCAATATTCCATACAGAATTCATGGATTCTGCTGGGGTACGTGTGTCTCACTGGTACCAGTTTATGGGAGACTCTGTCCTTTGCAAGTCTTTCTGTGAGCATTACGAAACTAAAAGAGCTGAGACTTTTGATCTTGTGGTTCATCCCAGCCTCATCAATCTTCAAAACTTTGCTTTTGGGTGTTTTCATGGATAAAGCACATTCACCAATGTAGTTCTTCTAAATGAGACACCGTGGGACTGTTCCTATTGATTAGACACATTATCCTGCTATGAGTGGCCAAAAATATCCTGCAAATTGTACAAATATGTAAAATTCCAATAGAAGGCAATCACACAATATTGTGTGATGCAGCATTTGTTGGGATTTTATTTAATCCCATGACTGATCATGTGATCAAAGAAATTTGTAGACTCCATGAACTAGACCTGAATGAGAATAAAGTTTTCTAATGGATGGTTTTTTAAAAGATACAGAAAAATAGTGAAGAAATAAAGTAGAGCTGAAGCTTTAGTAAGCTCAGAAGATCAGTAGGTAAAATCTGCTGTCTAAGGGGAAAAGAGATTCTGGAGGGGTTGGCAGTTGCTTAAGGAAGAAATATTACGACTAGCAAAAAAAAAAGAGCAAAAGCTCTCCTAAAAAAAGAAGGCGTAGGAAGATTAGTGACATACCAAGCTGGCTAAATAATGAATTCTTCAATGACTTGGTGATGAAAAAGAATCCTATAGAAAATAGAAAGGAATTCAAAGTATTAAGAGTGTAAATATTAAAAAAAATAGCACAGAAATATAAGCAAAACATCAAAACACCTGGTAGGGCTCACAAGTCATGGAAAGAATAAAAGGCAGGTTTCTGTAAGTATATTAATAGTAAGAGAGAAATGAAGGGAAGAGCTGATCTGCTCGTCAGATGAGAAGGAAAATAAATGGCAGCACATGTTTTTAGAAGGTCAGGGTGTTAATATCTCTTCTGCATCAGCCTTAACTATAAAGCTGTGCTGTGATAATTTTAAAGGAACTAATGTTAGTGTCAAAGGAAAAACGACTTGTGATAGTAGAGGGGAAGATTAGACCAGAGACTCCTTTGTAAGTCGGATGCTTACACATCAGCTGATCTGGGAGACACTCATCAAACTGCTTGAGAGAATTGACTGAAGCTGCTGGAGGCATCAGGGGGTGTCCTTGAAACAGGGGATGGCTAAAGGTCCAAACAAGTGCAAATTGGGAAGGTATTTGGCTATTTTAAGAAAGAGGAGAAAGTGAGAGGCTGGGCTTATGAGTTAGATGGGAACAGATAATGAAACTGTCTCTTTATAAACACACAGTCAGTGAGAGCACTGATAGAATCATGAAAGAAATCATGTCAAAACACCACCATTTCTTTTGTTATATCAGGTGGTTTTTTGATACATGTGAGGTATTAGATATTCTATAGACCTTCATTTTTTTATAAAACATATGACTCCATCTAATAATTGCAGGATATTCTCATTGGTAAGTTAAAAATATACTCTAGAAGAAACTGTTATAAAGTACCTTAGAGAATCATATCCAGAAAATATTTTTCACTGGCCCGCTACCTAACTGGGAAGATTCATTGAGAGGGATGATGTAGAAAGTTAAGCAGGATATTAGGAAAAAAGTTGCTCTAGATAAGTTTTGCTGGAGAAATTGTCTTGGACTGTAATGGAATGTCATCACTTCTAGCAAAAAAATAACGTACTTACCTCAGAAATCATTTCCATAAAGTTGTTTTTTCCATGGGACTGAGAATAGTCTAGATTTTCTTTTAGAGCTTTTCTTTTAATATTTGTACTCTAAAAATACAGTTGTCATCATTTTTGAGAAGAAAAACACAGAGTAGTTTTATTTTCTCCACATAAATTAATAAGATTGTTTAAATTCTTTATGCATTATTTATGGTCTGAACTTCCAGAAATTCCTGTTGCTCGAACATGCTTCTTATCCCAAATTCAATTTGAAATTGAATTTCCTGTAATTGATTATTCAGAAGGTTTGAAAAACAAATGATGTCTGTAACCTGATCCATTTGCAGACTTTCACAGCTTTGAGTCATTGCTTTGTCCTTGGAACCTATTGCTCTGAACCTACAGTAATAATTAAAGAACAGGATTTAAAAATATATGACTTTATATCATACCTCCCTAACAGCATTATACTTAATATTCTGATATCCAGGGCACTGGTATTTCAGATCTCCTTGCACTGTTCTTCCTGAAGCAGAGGGGAAGGCCACTGTCCTCTCCCCATCATTCTTTAAACACAGCCCGGCCTGATGATTATAAATACACAGGACTGATCATGAGACTTCACATCTCGACGTGATTATCTCAACTCGTCTGTGTTGAATGTGTGTATAGAATTTAATGAGCGGAAGGACTTCTGTGAACCTCACTAATAACAAAATGGTGCTGGAAAATCCTGCCTCTCTCGGATTTGCTTCGGTCCTGTCATAGACTTGTGTAAAATGGATGAGGAGCCAGACAAAAAGCAGGTGTGAGTTGTGTGTTTAATGTCACTTTCCCTTGCCCTCGAGGTAACAGACATGCTGGAGTGCGCCAAGGTGTGACAGCGAATCTCCAGCTGAAGGGAAACATTGAAATATCTGGTGTTTACCATCTTGGTGTATTTACAAACTGACATGCTTTAACACGAGTAATAATCTCCACGTCCCTTCCAGCTGTGCAGTTTAAGCACAAACTCATACCTCAGTTTTAAAATAAATCATAGAATGATTTGGGTTGAAAGGGACCTTAAAGATCATCTTATCCCACCCCCTGTCTACCTTCCATTGTCCCAGGCTGCTCCAAGCCCTGCCCAACTTGGACACTTCCAAGGATGGGGCAGCCACAGCTTCTCTGGGCAGCTGTTTTACTCTGTTATTATGGGGGTTTTTTTACACATAGATTTACCAGATCCAGATTCCATTTCCTTTCCGCTGCCACCTGTGTTTCCTTTTGCACCCTGACCTGCACTCACCAGTTCCACAGGAAGCGTGCTGGATTTTGTTCTTACCCAAATGGGGAGACATACAGAATCTTCAGGAATCACACTGGCACACAGTGATGCTGAACTATGTCTGAACATCATAACTCTATATAGATAATTATAAAAATAATGTCTGCATATTTCTCATATATATTTAATACCATAATGATCACAGAATCACAGAATCACTTAGCTTGGAAAAGACTTCCAAGATCATCAAGTCAAACCTGTGACCGATCCCCACCCTCTCACCCAGCCCAGAGCACTGAGTGCCTCGTCCAGTCACGTGACATGTGTCACCCTGCTTTTCTGTAGCAAAAATATTGTGACGTCTCTTCCCCACTGGAGGTTCTATCCATGTTGCCAAGAAAGTGCAAAGCCAGTTCTTTCATCCAAGAGTTAATTTGAGAACTTCCATAAAATGCATTCCCAGTTCTCTCATCAGAAGTGCTCTGGCAAGGCATTCTTGTGTCACTGGTGTGACAGGGGAAGGGCAGTGTGACCATAGGCACCTGTTCCCTGCAGCCTGAGTGAAGCACCTGCAGCTCAAAAGAATAATCTTTACATATCCATGAAAATCCTGGGGCCATTTCTGTCCCCCTGAGCCTGGAAAGCCCACCCTGAACCCCTTCAGTCTCAGTGTGTATGGTATGGATTTGTGCAGGAGCCTGGTCCATCCCCAGTGAAATACGTCCTTCTGTGCAGCAGGACAGAGGGAATGTTTTGGAAAGTCAGTGAGCTGGGAACAGGGATCAGAGAGGCATTTCCAGTGAGGCTGCTCTGACAGTGTACACACTTCAGTGGTAATCAGGGTTAGGAAGGCAACAAATAAAAGTGACAGAAAGGCAAAATTAAAGATCTATCATGAAAGAAGGAGGCAAGGGAAGATTTTTAATAAGTGGAGGAGTTAGTTTTGTCTTACTTAATGACATTAATTTGTCTGACTGAACTGTGGTCAGGGACTCTGATTCATCATCTGGTCACCAAAAGTCGTTACAAGCTGACACCTCCCCATTTCTGCTGCCAGTTCACAGAGATGCAACTCTGCAAACTTGTGCAGCTGATACAAGTATCCCCCATGCACAACCAAATTAGGAGGAGCTTAAAGTAAATCACTTGATCCATAGCAATGTGAGAGTGATTGCCAATTAGATTAGGGCTGCAGGACTGGAGAATGGAATTAGCTTTGAATTTGGAAAGATCAGTGAGGTGAAAACAAACAAGGATGCTGGTCAAGAACTGTCAAGCTCTGAACCTCTGAACTTAAGGCAGTTTTTAATTTTTAAAAAATCCCTTTTATGGCAAATGCATTTTTTACAGGAAAAGATAGCAAAGTTTTCTGTAAGGCACTTCTGAAATAGTGTAACTAGATGTCCTGGGTTACAGTGTATTCTATTACCATCCTCATGAGCTGTTGAAACCAGATGTAGCAATGTTCCCTGCCTCCTCCCTCCGGACTATCTTCTGTTAATGGGCCCATCAATGCCTTGCTGCATGACCCATAGATAACTCGCTCCTGGACTATCTCCTGTTCATGGGCCCGTCAGTGCCTTGCCCCGTGACTCACCATCCCATTGTGAGATGCTCCGCCAAGGGGGAAGGAGCCAAGCATTCCCACCTGGATATAGTCTGGGGCTTGGAACAGCACAGGCAGCCTTTTTCCACTGGATTCCCAGAGGACAAGAGCTACACAACCACCACTGGATTTCTCCGAGGAGGACCAGACCTTTTTCTACAAGATCACCGCTTCAACAGAACCACTTCAAAGAGAACTGCAGCTATCACCTAACCGGACTGCTACCACCACCCTGCCCGGCGGGGTGTCAGGTCGTACCCTGGCTCTGTCAGGTTAAACTAGTGTTTCTGTATTATTGTTTTGTTATATATATATATATATTAGTAAAAGAACTGTTATTTCTATTCCTCATATCTTTGCCTGAAAGCCCCTCAACTTCAAATTTATTTCCTGGAGGGAAGGGGGTTGCATTTTCCATTCCAAGGGAGGCTCCTGCCTTCCTTAGAAGACACCTGTCTTTCAAACCAAGACACTAGATTAAGAAAAAGTGAGTATTATAAAACTGCTTTTCTCAGGAAGGAGATATATTTCCTTCCAGAGGATACTTTATGGTGCAGTAATGTAGTATGCAAAATGAGAAATCACTTGTCTGTAGGTTTTGGGGGTGGGAGCTTGTGCTGTTGGCCCGAAAGTGGAATATGTATTTCTTAAATGCTAGTATAGAATGATTTTTAAAAGCCAGGACTTGTTAACAAGTATCAAACCACCTTTGCTAAAGCTCTGAGTTCTCTTCCCTCTGTATTTAGAGGAGATAATAGGTGCGATACATGATTCATCATGCACAGCCTCCTTCCTTATGCAAACATGAATAAACTCTGATATGGGAAAAACTGAGCTGAGGCTTTCTGCCCTTTGTCCTCAATACAAATCTCTTTCCATCGCTGACATTGTCTTTGTGCTACGTCTTTGGGATTCCTCAAACAGATATCAGTAGCACGTTGTCAATTATGTATAATTAAAAATTTTTCTTCAAGAACAGTGTGACAGGAATGACCTCTCACAAACAGTATAAAAAGCTGGGAAAAAAATGTGCCTGTTAATTATGGTGCATTATTTAAATTGACATAATCCTTAAAGATGAAGCTGGTATTGGTGCTTGTTAGAGTTGCCAGCTTTTGCATGATGGATTCTGTTTTCAGTTGCTTTAACTACAAATCTGCGAAGGACCAGCCAGTATTTTTTGTATGAAAATTTTGTATGAGAATTCAGTACAATTCACTACACTCCCAAATTCCCTTCATAATAGACAACTGATAACAGGGTGAAAGAACTTCCAAAGAGAAAATGGTTATGGAAGGTTTTGTTTTATTGTAATAAAGAGAGTGACAGTTTTTTTCTTTAAAAAGTGCCAATAGTTGACGTTCTAAAACTGGAACATGATCTCTGGCAGATGTTAGTGCTCTCTGCTGGCAAAGCTGCCTGGCTTTGAAAAATTCCATGATTCAAGTTGCAATTGGGACAAGCTGGACCATTTATAGGGCCCAGCGATACCAACACAAAAAGACCTGTTCTCACTCTAATCCTATTTAGACACTGAGATGGAAACCAAGCCTTTGGTGTGTGTTTATTCCCATCTCTGAGAACCTTGGCCAGCCATGACAGATCATGGCAGCCCCCTGTTGCTATCAGTTAACTGCAGTTGCATGGGGGAGAGTTGTGAAGGCTTGGTCTTTAGCAAATTCATTGTTAAATTGCCAAAGTCATTGGTGAGATTTCCAGTAGAATATTTCATGTTATCATTAACATGTTATCAGTCCTCCTCTGTGCTCACTCCAGCAGCTCCAGGTCCTTCCTGTGCTGGGGCCCAGGGCTGGGGCAGCTCAGCAGATGGGGTCTTACCTGAGGGGGCAGAGGGGCAGAATCCCCCCTTGATTGATGTAGAAAAAAGCTCTTGAAGCTCAGTGTCCATGCAGAAATCATCAGCTGTATTTTATAGAATTGACTCTAAGATGATCTTGCAATGCTTTTTGCCATACAGGACACTTAATTCCTTGCAGTTTCAGCTGAGAATTTTGGCAGCCCTGACCACTTTCAGTCTGAATTTTGCCTGCTCATGGCTGAACCTTGTGTGCTTTGTGAACTTTGGTAATTACAAATAGGCATTTCCGTGCCTTCTGCGTGCTCTTGGAATGTGCACTTCCTGCACCTGGACTTGTAAGGTATTTTGAAAGGCTTCTGTTTTAAAGGTTAAGATAAATTTCATAACCTGCGGTTTCTCATAAACATGCACTATATTTATCTTTCACCATGCTGAGGAACATTTATTTTTCAGTTCTTTAGCAGGAAGCTCCATCCACACCACAGGAGTGACAGCACAGGGTTTTTGGCCTGTCAGCTGCACACGCTTGTCTGGTTTAGAGTCTGGCAAATTACTTTGCTCAGGACAGAATGCACAAAAAGTGTCAAACAGTCAATTAGAAATACGACTAAAAATACTCATAAGCCTACTTCTTGTAGGCTCAGTTTCTCTGCCTATAAGGATAAGACAATAAGACAATTAGCATTGACAGCTTCAAATAAGTTACCCTAAATGTAGCTAAGTAGACACGCATTTATAAATTGAAAGCTTTTGCATGTGTGTGTGTATGTAAATTGCTTAAGTTTATTCAGAAACCATGCTGGTATTTTTGAGATAAACTCGAAACACTGGTGTGAGAATTATAAAAATTGAATTATTGGACTGAGTCCAGAGGAGGCACCAAGATGAGCAGAGGGATGGAGCAGCTCTGCTGGGAGGAAAGGCTGCGAGAGCTGGGATTGTTCAGCCTGGAGAGGAGAAGCTCTGGGGTGACCTCAGTGTAGCCTTGCAGGGCCTGAAGGTGCTGCAGGAAAGATGGAGAGAGACAATTGACAAGGGCTGGAGGGACAGGACACAGGGAATGGCTTCCCAGTGCTAGAGGGCAGGGCTGGATGGGATATTGGGCAGGAATTGTTCCCTGGGAGGGTGGGCAGGCCCTGGCACAGGGTGCCCAGAGCAGCTGTGGCTGCCCCTGGATCCCTGGCAGTGTCCAAGGCCAGGCTGGACACTGGGGCTTGGAGCAGCCTGGGACAGCGGGAGGTGTCCCTGCCCTTGGCAGGGGCTGAACAAGATGATCTTTAAGGTGCCTTCCAACCCAAAGCATTCCATGATTCTGTGTTTGCAGGGTAGGTGAATTTGTGTGTATTTTTAATCAGTGCTTCCTTGCCCTCTAGGTTATACAGTTTTTCTTTTCCCCATTAAAATTGCTGAAGTTTACTGCAACCCACTTTCTTGTAAAGTGCTGGAATTGAAATGTTTCCATTGAGATTTCTCAAATAAATATTTGTGAGAAGTCTAAGTTTAAAACATGGAACAAATAATAGTGAGATATGCTTTCTTCAGAAAAATTAATTAAACAGCTGTACTGACATGCTGCCTTTAAATGGTAATATCTGGAGGTTCAGTTGTGCCTTGAAAATGTCCTAAATTTGAACATGTGATCACATTCACTGCCTAGCAGAATTTGGCCAACAAGTTTTAAACAAAACACGGACTTTATTTCTTTTTTTTAGTTATGATAAATTTGGGTAGATGCTGCTTTTTCTTCTTTCTGATCTTCCTTTTCCTGTAAAATCAGTAGGCTTTTTATCTCTGCCTTTTTAGTACCAATTCCTAAAGTGTTTATGCATGTTTAATTTTATGCACTGACACTGTTCTGAGGACAGATGAGTGCACGCAGGAAATTTTCAAGTGGGGAAAAAAGAATTGAGTTCTTGGTGAAGCAGGAGAATTTTATCTTGGCTATTAAAATGGGACAGACACATAAAAATGTCTGAACTTCTCTATTTATCAGCACTTTTCAAAGCACTCAAGCGTTGCAGTCAGAGACAGTTACAGCCACTGGTTGCTGGGTCTACACAGGTATCATATTTGTAACCATTAGTATGCAGACAGCTGATGATTAAATGCACTTGTGTTAAAATCTGACACCATATTATAAATGAGAATGGAAAATGAATTTATAACCATAAATCATGTATTAAAATATATGTGGCAAGCTCAGACTGATGAAGACAATGCCAAAATAACAACTAGTGGATATGTCAGTTTTATCATAAAAAGAAGAGATGTTTTCTTCATTTTTTATTTTATGTCTTTTTTGTTGTTGTTGTTTAAATTCATGTGTCTCAGCAAAAAATAACAGCAGAGGTGTGGCTATGGCACATCTGGTAACTTTTGGTGGCTGTCAGTCAGCATTCCTTTCTAACATTAAATAAGACTGTGAAGTTCTTGTCCAGAAAATTTAATATAAAGTGAACTGACACAATCTCTTTTACCATAATAAGCTTTTTTCCAAAGTTTTTCTATAGAAATTTAAACATTCCATCCAATTAATATAAAATCATTTACCTGAGCAGCTGTAAGAGGTTTCATTGTCCATGTAGCTTTATTACAGATTTATTGCCAAGGAGCCTGAAGGGAATTTTTGAGATCATCTGGGCACATAGACCATCTTCTCAGTCTTGGGCATAAAAGATGTCCCAAACCCGGTGAATTGTCCTAGTAATACGTATTTCTTAGAAGATTTATTAACATTCTCACTGAACTTGGGTGTTTGTTCAGAAGATCCTAGGCTGGGCACACCCACAACTTCAGTTTACACAATTTTGTGTGTAAATTCCAATAAGCACTTCTGTTTTTCCTGGATCAGAGAGTTTATCATTCCAAGCTTTAAATCCTGAAGTATTTTTCTTATTTCTTGCTTCAAGCACTCTGTTTCAGCTGGTAATTAATACTGCACAAGCACAGTTAGTCCAGTGCGCTTAAGACAGTGTCAGATTCATCAGAGAAAAGTCATTGAGATGTACATTCTTAACTGAGGTTTCATGGACAGGAGGCTTTTTGGAGACTCCAAAAAAAAGCTGTTGTTGAAATCTCAGGCAAATATATTTTGTCCTTAAATTTTGTGTAGAAAGGGGAAATACTTTAAAAAAACCCCAAACACCCCCTCCCTCCCCCCCACCCCCCAAAAAAACCAACTTTCAAAAACAAACAAAACAAAAAAAAGAGGAAAAAAAAGAGACCAACAAAAAACTAAAAAAAAAACCCACATCAAAAAAAACCCCAAAACAAAACAAAAAAACCCCAAACACACCAGCTTTATGTGAATTTAGTCCTTAAACAATTTACAACTTTTCTTTAGAAAAAATCTTAGCTATTTTAATTATATTTAAACCCACAGCAACCAAAGTTTGATTAGATAATGATATGTACTGTGTATAATACAGTGGACTACTGTAAAGGATAATTCTCTACACAACATGAAAGGGAATTGTGTTCATGTTTTTAATTAAATTTTTCTCAATTTACTTGTATTTCCTTCCTATTTAAAGGCACCACTCAAGGTTGGCAGGAGTCTGTTGGGGCTTCTATGAATGTGGACGGAAAGACAATGTTTTGGCTGAACTGTTTTAAATCAGGACACAAAAAACCCCATGGAACAGGCACGAGCAGATAAATCTGTTTGTCTAAGGTCACACAGAAGGTCGATGGTGGAGCTTGGAGTAGAACTCCCGATATCTGACTTCCAATATGAGAGTCCTAATAAATAATTCATTTAATTTCTCTGTTTTTATCTGCTTGCAAAATTGTCATGAGTGTGCTCCAAGACATTCTGTATTCATTCCGGAACCATCTTTTGTAAAAAGCTCGAATATTGTTAGATAATGGCTGTCTGACGTTCTCAGTCCTAATTCCTGTTCCGTGGATGGTTATACAGGAATGAAAGGCCTTTTCCTCCAGCATACAAACCTCAATCACAGTATTAGACCATCCCAAATTCAGTGGGACTGAGGTGGGGTTGTGCAGAGGAGGAAACACTCAGGGCTACTCAGAAAAGGTTAAATTTATCGTTATTAGTGCTGGCAAGATGAAAGGCATCTCATCATTGCTCTCTTCTGGATAGTCAGCATAGTGCTGGTTTTAAATTAATTTATCAGAATTTAGGTAACAATAATTTTAAGTATCTAAATATATGAAATTTAGCTGAATAGAAAGTTTAGAGTATCACTTTTTGAAACTATTTTTTCCTAGAAATGTTCAGTCACTCAGTAATGAAAAAAATGAGATTGAAGTAAAATTTCTATTAAAATTCAAATGACTATTCATGGAAAATACTTTATTCATTCTACTCTGATATTTATGTATTATACAGAAATATCTATGTGCCCAGACAGTCTGGACTACATTTCCTAGGTGCATGACTGTAAATCTGGGGGAAAAATGTGGTAAAATTTGGAAATTACTTTCTCAATCTACAGCTTTGATCTTGTTGGCATTATCTCCTCCACCATTCTTACTTTTATTTTAGAAGAGAAAATATTCTGGTAATTGCATAATCAAACTTAGGGAAAAGACCTCTGGTTGTTTTAGAAAATGTAAAAAAACCGTAATTGACTGGATAATGTTAAATCTAACGTAACTCGTCAATAAGAATGAAAAGCAAGCACTCAGGAATGTATATTTTGTTTTCTGCCTTAAGTTCATTTGCACAACATGAGGGCCTGGCCTTGGAAGTGCTTTCTTAGCCAAGAGGTGGCCACTACTCTCTGCATGTGGCATCTTTCACTCAGTTAGGAAAAGAGAGTTTTCCTGCTGGGAAAGAAAGCCCAAACTACCCGAGCAAGCTGTATCCACGGGGGGTTGGGCTCTGCTCCCAGGGAACAGGGACAGGAGGAGAGGGAACAGGAGGAAAGCCTCCTCAGGCTGGGCCAGGGGAGGCTCAGGTTGGACATCAGCAGGAATTTCTGCAAGGAAAGGGTGCTCAGGCCTTGGCAGGGGCTGCCCAGGGAGGTTTGGAGTGCCCATCCCTGGAGGTGTCCCAGGAAGGCCTGGAGGTGGCACTCAGAGCTCTGGGCTGGGGACAAGGTGGGCATCGGGCACAGCTTGGACTCGACAGGCTGGGAGGACTTTTTCCAACCTGAATGATTCTGCAATTGGAATAATTCATTCCAATATTTAACAACCCTGAGATTAGCTCAGTTACTCAGAGCATGGTGCTGATAACACAAAGGTTGTGGTTGTGATCGCCACATGGGCCATTCACTTAAGATTTGGACTCAGTAATCCTTCTGGGTTCCTTCCAACTCAGAAAATTCTGTGAACTCTTTGTAACAACCCACCACACCCTTTCCATGCAGAAATTCCTGCTGATGTCCAACCTGAGCCTCCCCTGGCCCAGCCTGAGGCCGTTCCCTCTCCTCCTGTCCCTGTTCCCTGGGAGCAGAGCCCGACCCCCCCGGCTGCCCCCTCCTGTCAGGGAGTTGTGCAGATCCACAAGGTCCCCCCTGAGCCTCCTTTTCTCCAGGCTGAGCCCCTTTCCCAGCTCCCTCATCTGCTCTTGGGGCTCCAGCCCCTTCCCCAGCTCAATTCCCTTCCCTGGACACGCTCCAGCCCCTCCAGGTCCTTCCTGAACTGATGAGCCCAGAAAAGGACACAGCCCTCGAGGTGAGGCCTCACCCGTGCAAGTACACACTGCTCTCACCTCCAGTTCCTTGTGTGTCACAAAAATGCGGCAGCATTTTCTGTTGGTGTGGCTGGGATTTAATACTTGACGAATACATTCAATATTACAGAGAAATATTTCTTTGGAAGGTAGTCTTGGTAACCACAGCTAAAGTGTCACTACAGATAACTGTCATGCTTAATTGTTCAAATTATGCTGTGACTGTTATTTACCAAAAATAAAATTACATACTTTATGTATAACTGCTAAAGAAATTGAAACAGAAATTTATACAAATAGAGAGCAGGAATTCTGTTAAGTGAACTGTTTGTACTCATTATCTGCAGTATCATTATTCTGTGGTCAAAAATATACACTAGCTCTGATGAGAGTGTGATGTTTTCAGGAAAATATTATTGTGCTGTTAATAAGATAAATTGTTTCAAAATAACCTCTAAGACACCTTGATGTTGTGTGTCACACTTTAGAATATCCATAGCTTATTTTCCACAGTAAATGAATTAGCTGTCATTTTATCCACATCTGTATATTTTATCACCTCTTCCCCGCAGTGATTTGATAAACATCAGTAGCACCATCAAACATAGAACATAAATGTATACATGAGAATGGCTGAATAAGTCTTCCCATAAATAGAGAAGAATTTTCTTCATCAGCAGTGGTTCAGGTCCCTAATTTTGAGGACAGAAGCTTGACTATTGTGGTAACATTTATTATCTCCTTCAGCCTTCCTTCCTGTGTGTATTTTGTTGATCTGTGTATGGAACCTGTGTAAGAATGACACACAAATTCGGGAAGTGCTCCATGTTTTTATGGGTGTTGGTCTCTTCTCCCAAGTAACAATGTTTTGTCAAATTTAATTTAGCTGCTTTCAAACATTTGAATATATGAGAGTTTTCCAGCACAAATATGTAATTTGGATGCCAGTATAGTAATCAGAGACTGACTAATATTAATATAATGAATAATAATGGATAAATAATGGATAAAATATGAAGTGAAATACTACAAGGATTGATTCCCAAGTTTAACACAGAACAAGATACACATTTTGATTTTAGCTTTGTTTCTTTTTTAGCTAAATAAATTTTTAACTTGGGTTAAATCGATATAGCTAAGGACAATTTAATGAAAAGACACAAATTGTATTTTCTTTTCTCTTCAGAATAAATTAATTCACAAGGTACTTTATCTTGTGTAAAACTCAGCCCCAGAGATACCAAATAAGATTATTTTAATGTGGAAAAATAAACTCAGTGCAGTGGAGAGGAGTTTAACAACACTGATAAATAAAATCTAAACATCAATACCTGTTAGCATTCCTTTAACTGCACTTTTCTCTGATTTAATGAGAACCTTGCAGTATTTCTTAACACTAGAGCACTATTGATTATAAAATATTATCATTTGCTACCTGGAAGCCCAGTTTATTCAAATATGTAAACACAATCTATGAAAAAACAATGAAATAAAACGGTAAACCATCTAAATAAATTTTAGCCAAGGCAGTAATTTCACAGTACTTAATAAAAACGATAACTTGTAATGGAGCTTGGGAATGTCTTGAAAGCCTTGACTAACAACTTCTTGGAGTGTCAAAATGATTCCATACAGAAGGTACATTTCAACAGCTTTAGTTGCTGTTCTATCTTCCTCTAAACCCCTATCTTTAGGAAAATTATAACATGATTAATTCAGAGAATCAGAGACTGGTTTGGGTTGGAAGGGACCTTAAAGCTCATCCCATTCTACCCCCTGCCATGGGCAGGGACACCTTCCACTGTCCCAGGCTGCTCCAAGCCCCAGTGTCCAACCTGGCCTTGGACACTGCCAGGGGTCCAGGGGCAGCCACAGCTGCTCTGGGCACCCTGTGCCAGGGCCTGCCCACCCTGCCAGGGAACAATTCCTGCCCAATATCCCATCTAGCCCTGCCCTCTGGCACTGGGAAGCCATTCCCCCTCGTCCTGGCACTCCAGTTCCTGAGGAATTGTCCCTCTCTGGTTTCCCTGCAGCCCCTGGAAGGACCTGTGAGGTCTCCACACAACCTTCTCCTCTCCGGGCTGAGCAGCCCCAGCTCTCCCAGCCTGGCTCCACAGGGGAGGTGCTCCAGTCTCCTCAGCACCTCCGTGGCCTCCGCTGGACTCGCTCCAGCAGCTCCGGGTCCTTCCTGTGCTGGGGGCAGCACAGCTGGAGCAGCTCTGCAGGTGGAATCTCACCAGAGCAGGGCAGAGGGGCAGAATTTCCCCCCTCCCCTGCTGCCCACACTGCCTTTGGTGCAGGGCAGTTCACAAGGGAGTCCTGGGGGTAGTTTTGGGCACCACTACATAAAAACAGACATTAAGCCATTAGAGAGTTTCCTAAAAAGGCCATGAAGATGGTAAAGGGCCTGGAGGGGCCACCCGAGGAGTGGCTGAGGGCACTGGGTTGGTTCACCTGCAGCAGAGGAGCTGAGGTCAGAGCTCTAACATCAGCATATTCCAGTTAATTCATGCTTAGGGTGCAAAAAAAAAAAAAAAGATATGAAATGTCAGATGGGGAATGCTTAGGCTTGTGCAAGAAGTTCTGTGGACTTCTGCACACAGCCAAAAGCTGGAAGAGTGTCAGAGCTAAGGACCAAATTCTGTAAGACAGAGAATATCCTACAAGTGCCATCCTTACTTGTGCTCCTCTGGAATTACCACTCTGAGGCCACAGGACACTTTTTATTACACATTTTCATTTAGGTGAGTGCTGTATGGTGTGCAGGCTTCACCTACTGCCCCAAAGGAGAGAATTATTTTAATTATCATATTTTGGTCTCAGGTCTCAGTTCCTGGGTTTGATCGTGTCCTGTTTGGTGCAAGTCATTAAAGGTTTTTTTATTGATGGATGAAGTTTGTCATCATTGTAAGGGAAATATGTTCTGAAAACATTATTCAAAAATTTTAAACTTTCCAGGTAAGGTGAAGGCTGAATTATGATCTACTTATGCAGAAAGATTAGCCAAAAGGGTTTCTGGCTGTCTGATTTTCATATGACTTACTGAGGACCCAATGAGCCTCTTGAACCCCAGCTGCAGCCAAGCAAACCTGCCCCCAGAAGAACCAGAAGGAAAACCTGAAGCTGTGATGTTAAAAAAGACAAACATCTTTAATATTGCTATGCAGAAATCAAGTGTCAAACTCTGTCAAAAACTCAGACTAGACAAAACGCCCCCCCACATTTGTACTAGGAAAAGAAAATTCCTGTGATGATACTGAAAAAATGGGAATAAACTCTGTTTGGGGAAGAGATAGGAGGGAAGGGAAGGAATTTGACTGAGATCACTAGAGGAGGATGATGAGTTGCTGGTGATGTCATCAGAGCTTCTCTCCATGGTTGTCTGTAACACAAACTATTTGTAGAAAACCTAAAAATGATGGCAGGGTGCCAGATCATTGCCTGGACACATTCAAGGGCCATTTCTTTCGTATTGATGGAGCAGGAGGATTGAAAAGGGAAACATAGCCTTGGAATCAATTTGCCACTTCTTCCTCCTGATTCTCGTACCTTTACTACAAAATATCCTGGAATACCTCAGATTTTAGGATAAAGTCCAAATGTGTCTTGTTACTGTTAAAATATTGTATGAATCATAAGAAGGTTATTCCAGGCTTTGGGCTGCCTAATAGTAGCTTCTGTAAAAAGGGAGAGACAGCTTTGGGAAAAGCAGTGTTTTTATTCCTCTGATTAATGTTCTACTTAAGGAATTCCACTAAATTCTCTGGACCTACCCAAACTTTCCAAGTTATATGCAGATAACTTCTCATGCCTTATGTCACAAGGAACTGTGGAAAAGCAGGTTGTATCCTGTATTCCTACTGAGCACTGGAATAGAGAAGCATGATGCAATGTATAAAATATTGACTTAATTCCCTGAAAATTTGTCCTTTCCATCATTTCTACAGGTCTTAGATAAAGAATAGCATTGCTGGAACAGAGAATTTGCATTTTGTGCCAGGCTTGCTTTATAGCAGTTTGGAAAATATCCCAATGAATCCTATGTAAACATTATTAGAAAACAATGATGTATTAAGACTCCATGGTCTGTGTGCTTAAACAGCTTCTATATCTCCCAGCAGTGAGTATCAATCCCATTTTTTATGTATTTTACATTGCATTTTTGACATTGCAAAAGTAACTTCACAAATTAAGCCATTATTTTAAAATTTGCATGGGAATGTCTGTTTTCTGGGGACTTTCATAAAAGTTTAATGAAACTGAAGCGATTAAGTTCAGTTTTTTCTTCTGGAAAGCACTCTGGCTTTTGGAACACACATTATGTTTACATTTTAAGTTGCCCCAGCATATCAATTAGTGAACATGCTTATGAGATTGTCCATTTAAAACAACATTTTTACACTTCGTACAGCCTTGTAAATCACAGGATGCTGACAACATGAAATGCCATCTGTGAAATGAGAAACTGATGAAAATGCAGTAATTCTGAATTTTAATATAATATAAATCATGTCAGCAATATTTGTGAATAGCAGCTGTCAAGATTTCATTTGAACTGCATGTATTATGGTATTTTTATATTATCTTCTTTTCTGATAAATTAGACCTCCCTCTGCCACCTCCAAACCTTGCTGTATGATAACCTTTGCAAGGATTGGAAATTCGTATAAAAATTTTGACTGAATGGCATGAAATGGCTTGTCACAATGTTCAAACAGAGAGAATAATGGCTTCAAACTGACAGAAAGTAGGTTTAGATGGGATATTGGGCAGGAATTATTCCCTGGGAGGGTGGGGAGGCCCTGGCACAGGGTGCTCAGAGCAGCTGTGGCTGCCCCTGGCTCCCTGGCAGTGTCCAAGGTCAGGTTGGACACTGGGGCTTGGAGCAGCCTGGGACAGTGGGAGGTGTCCCTGCCCATGGCAGGGATGGCACTGGATGGGCTTTAAGGTCCCTTCCAGCCCAGGATATTCTATGATTCTCTGAATTAAGATCGTGTTCAAAAACATCACGTATATCATAGTGGTGCTATTTATTTTAAAAACTCGGTATTTAAAATTTTCTAATTCATGTTTTATTTAAAGATGTGATGGGGGGCTGGAGAATTCTGTCGAGCAGATTGTGATCTTCAGACTCTTATCCTGCAAAGAAATCCAAAAGATCAGAATGGTTCTTTACTGGGGTGGTTTAGATATGGAAGTAGCTGCAGAATCAGATCCCCAGTGTGGGGAGGTCTGGGTCTGTGCACTGCCTGGCAGTGCTGTGTGCATGCTAGGAAAATGAAGATCAGGCTGGAATGCCTAAAGGGAACAAATATTTTCTGAGGTTTTTGTTACTGTGTATTCACCTAAAGCAAAGGAATTTGTCTATGACTGCGAAACCTCTGTTTTCTTGTCTGCTCTCTGAACGCTGGGTTTGTTCCCATCATCTCCTAAGGCATCAAGAAAAATCAGGAAATGCTGCTGTATTTGAATGTGCTCTGAAATGCTGGTGTTCAGTGAGTGATACAATCACAACTAAATGAGTTGCCTGTAGGATACAGAATTCAGATGTCTGTCAGTGGAAGTGACCCGATTTGTATTGAATTTTAGGAAGATAAAATTGAATTGCTGTCATAATTTAATATGATTTGCTTCAAAAATCAATGCATAAAATCATTTAAGGCTGTTCTTTGAACAGCAGCAAACAAACAGTATTAAACAGTTGTTACCAGCAAGGTGTGATGTGCAGATTTTCCTACAGACAGCTCCTGCTTTGGAGCTGATGCTGAGTATGAGATACAGGGAATGCCTAAAGCTGGAAAAGGCAATCGTGGGGAAGCTGAGTGCCTTCAGAGGAGGAGCAAGTAACAGCTTGTGCTTTGGTCTCCAGTGTCACTTGGCCTTTCCATAGTTTAGGCTGGGTAATTAATTTTCGTGGAAGGCTTGATTTGCTGTGAATGTTGTGTAGGCACAGGTGCTGCTCATGGCATGGGGATGTCACCTGCCAGTCCTAATGTGCCACCCTGACTGGCATCCCAGTCCTCCTATCTAATGCAGAAATAAATTTGTAAAAGCAATGTAATCAAGAATTCTTTCATGAGGAAGCCACCATGTTTCACTCAGCAGCATGATTTCATGCTCAGCTGGCAGTGATTGCAGTGAAACCCAAGGGCAATCACAGGAGTTACAGAACTGTCATTTGAAGGAAAAATCTTCTACATTTCCCAATATATGGACTAGATGGAGCAAAAGGGAAGGGAACTTCAGCAAAAACAAATGTCAGTTGAAGATAATGAGGCATAAATATGCTTTATAGTGGGAAGAAACTCATAGAGAAATTATTAAATAGGTTTTCAAAACATAACTACTTTTAAAAGGTGCTCCGGGAGTTAAAAAGGCCAAAGTTTGCAAACACAAGAATGTTGGTGTGCCGGTTTGGCCAAAATCTAGTAATATAGCCCCTGAGAGAAAAACCAGGTTGCAACCACCCTTCTCCCCCCACAGGGTTCGGGAAAAAAGAAATTTTTCCTCGAAGGAAAGTGAAAGAGATAACAACTATTTATTTTAACAAACACACAGGAAAAGGATAATGATGCTGAATAATGAATTAAAACCCCCGCTATAGAGAGAAACCTGGGAAGATATCAGAGTCCTTCTGTAGGTGTGGTCTCTCTCCTCCTCGGAGCTGGTCGGTGAGGGCGTGGGCCCACCCCCCGGGCCTCGGGGAGAAAATTCTCCTGATGTGTTCTGATGTTGTTGAAACAGTTCAGAAGAGAAGAAGAGAAAAAAAAACCAAAGTCCCAGGAAACAAAATTCAGCTCTCCGTCTCACACCAAGAAGGAAAAAAACAGCTGGCTGAAGAAAAAGCAAGCAGGGTGCTCCCTTCGTGCCTTCCGCAGTCAGAAGAAAAAACACTGAGGAGTGTAATCTCTGTGTCCTTGAGAAGCTGCTTTGGAAAGTTCATCTGGGTTTTTTTTTTTCAAGCTCAGTTTAAAGGCACAGAAAAGGCACACTACTACTTTTTGGGCATAGAGCATGATAGGGGATACACATGATAGCGTCACCCCAAGACAGTTGGTCCAAAAGAAAGTAGCAAAATCCGTGCAGTGGGTGTGCTGTGCACTAATTGCACCTCAAAGGATTCTAGAAGAAGGCTTCATATGCAGAATGGAACAACCAGGCAAACACATACTCTGGAATTCCAGCAGCTCTGAGGGAATTTAGGACTTTCTATTCAATAACAAATTGGTAACCATCCTGAGAAAGTTTTAATAACTTTGATTTTTCTGATTTGCAACTTCCTTTTGTGGAACACAGCATTGAATGCAGTGACTTCCTCTGCTCCAACTATCAAATCACTGAAAAATGCAAACAAAATTAAGTACTTTGATCCATTTACGATTAAATAATATTTTTCCCCAACATAATGGTGGCTGCTGCAATATTCTACCAGCAGTCTGGAAGCTGGAAGTCCTTTATGTGGGTGAAAATGTGGAGCACGTCTTTCTACTCAGAAAATAGCAAGTTAATAGTCTGCTGAGAACTTTTAAGTGTGAGAAAATGGGCTGGGGCAGCAAAATCCTGTAACCTCCTAAGAGCATGAGAGGAAATATTTGCTGTCTAAGACAAGAAGCAATCAGAGTTGGGTTTTTAACATTTTAAAGTTTGTTTGTTAGTCCTAGAAGACAATCACCAAACCTTTAATACAAATTTTATATATNAAAAATATATATCTATAAATATGTAAATGAACTTCAGAGCTGGTATTATTTGTTGGCTTTTGGGAGCTTAAAAATAAGTTTATCTCAAATCAAAATCTCTTTCTTTTAGTGTCCTGTTTGTAGTTCTGGCCAGTAGCACATCTACGCCATAGGGCAGATGAAATATGATCTTTGCTTTTATAGAGGCCTGTGATTTCTAAAAGTCTGTGTCTAAAAACTTGTAGAATTGGTTGCTCCTTCAGAACAATTGTGGTTCACCCTAGATGATGAATAATTCTGATTTTAATTCTGTTCTATACATTTTCTTTCCTTGAGAATTTAGTGATAAGTCCTGCAGTCCTTTGTGTTATGATAGATTTTTAAAAATACCCAAGTTGTGATAAACATTTATCACAGACCCTTTAAGGGATTTCTGCTCCCATCTGAAGAGCTTTAGTCTCGCTTCTCTATTTAATTCCTTGTATAGGTGCTGTCTCATAGCTCTTATCAGTGGTGTCAGCCTTTTTATACCTTTTTTGGTTCTATTTTATATTTTAAGCTAAAGTGATTAAAATTGTTGGATTGTGACTAATTAATGTAGCGACACAGTCATGTTTTTTCTCTTCAGTAATTTTTAGTGCTCCACTTCCCTTTTTGAACAGTTCTGTTCTCACTTGAATGTACCCAAAGAACAATCCAAAGTGAAATGAAATTCTGTCTCCCAAGTGAAAATAGTGGCAAAAATACATATCCCGGTGCTGATTCTTTTCCATTGGCATTTCTTTGCATTTAGAATTATTTAATTTCATTTGTTATTTTATTACCCTTAGTATTGTGAAGTTCTTCAACAGCTTTTCACGTAATTGTTTTATTTCATAATCCAGAATAATTCTGTATAATCAACAAAATTTTACCTCAGCATTCTTTTGTCCTTCTGGATCCCCTTTGTTGAATAGCCTGTGTCTTAACATTAATCCTTCTCTAATTCCCTTGGTACCTTTCCTATTACAGCAGCAAGTCTTTCTCCTTATCCATTATATCCAATCTTTTAAACTGTCAATAGTCCTTAAGAGAAGCTTCTCCTTTATCTATTGCCGTAGCTGTTCTCTTCTGAGCCTTTGGAAGTGGATCATGTGGAAAAAAAAATTTAAAATAATCCTCTGGATCTGCCTGGCCCTGCAGTTCCTTAGCGAAATCAAATGGACCCATAAGGTTGGGTTCGCTCTATACGAATATATCAGGTTTAGCAATTTGCTTAGAAATTTTGTTCTTTATTCAGATTTCCTCAAATGTACTTAATATAGGGGTCAGAATTGCTCATTTGTGCTCAGGAAATCATCCCTGGGTCCCATTTTAAACGCAGATGTTGCACTTACCACCCTCTGCTCAGTTGTTGAAGACGACTATCCAATAGATAACACATCGTCCTCAGAGTCCAGCAATTTCGTATTTAATTGCATTAGAACTTTTAGGTGAATAATTGTCTTCTGCTCTCAACTTTTGATGGCTTTATACTATTACTTTTTCCCTAAAACCTTTTTTATTGACACTTAAAATCAAGGCAGCTTAGTAACTCATAATTCTTAAAGAATGGCCCTGATGTCATGAATCTCCCAAACCCTCACAGTAAGCACTGGTGCAAAGAGTCTGTTTAGCTTTTTTGTTGTGGTCTGAATTTCCTTGAGTTCTCTTTTCATTCCTTGATCATCTGTCAGCCCTACCAACTCTGGCATGGCTTTAGGGTCCCTTCCAACCCCAAACATTCTATGATTCTGATTCTCTGGTTGTTTATAGGATCTTTTCCAGCTTATGGCTGCTGAGACATAGTCACTGCTTTTTATTCTGCTTGCAGATGTTCTATAGGAACTTGAAAGCATTCATATGATAATTAAGTGAGTTGAGATTGTTGGAATATGAATAAACAAGTTTGTAAATACCAATGATATGCACTTATTGAGCGTGAGCTGAACAAGTGTTTCTAAATGTTGTATTTGAGAAAGGAAGTTCAGTTAGCAAGTCAAACCAAGTCTTAAAAACCTCTGCCTTGGGACTTCATAAGTAAAAGAGAAAGAAATCATTCATACATTGCATCCACACAATCTCCTTTTCTCATAGCTTTCTGTGTCCCAGAAATCATATTTGGAGTGCCACTATTGCAGAGATACAGCTCTATTTGGCTTGAATAAGCTTTCACGCATCAGAGCAGCAGCAAAACTAAACTTTGATTTTTCCAGATATATTTTTTATGACGTGTCAAGCGCTGCTGAAAACTTTGGGGATGCTTCATGTGACAAGGTGAACTGTAACATCAAAATATTCCGAGCTTTCAAGTCGAACCTCACAGTCCTTTGTACACAACTCAGTTCAGAGCTGCACATCTGTGCACGCTGTCACTCTGAGCAACACAACCTGCAGCTGGTAGGACTTGGGGAAATGGGAGTGCCCAGGCTGCCAAACTGATCCTTCCTCCACAGGGAGGGGTCTCCATCACTCATTCATCTCTTTGCCTCTCCCGGTTTTTCATGTGGTTCCAGATCCCTTTGTATTCATCCAAGAGGAGGAGTCAGGAAATGTAAGGCACCATCAGATTCGTGTGCGGTCCCCCTTGGTCCTTTCAGTGTCCTGGTGTGTTTCATTGAAGTTCTTCATCATGAAACAAGCAGCTGTTGTCTTCTGCAGGTGGATTTTTCAGATTCTTAGAGCTGATCCTTGGGTCTGACGAGTATGGGAATTTCTTGGAGAAATGTTGTGAGAGAAAACTTCCCCAAAAAAGTACTTGCATCATACATTTTCAGCATTTAGAACAAGCATCAAGTTTATTTCTGACTGAAAAGTTAATATAAAAGAATTCCTGACATCTAGAAATAATTAAGGAAATCATACCAAGCACGTTCTTGCTTGGGCAGTTCCAATGTATTTTAATTTTGAACTCTTATTACCTCATATGTATAAATGCCAATTCCTCAAATGAAGTCTAAGCATTCACAGACCCTTTTCCTTACAGGGTTTCTCATACTGGTATCCCACATCTTCTGAGTATTTCAGGAGTCACCGTGCTTCACTGTCTTTTACTGGAAACTGAGTGGGAAGGGTATAACTAGTACTGAAGAAGTAGTTGAGACAGCTACACAATGAAGCTGAACACTTGATCCAGCAGCCAATCTCATGTTCTGGATCAGATCTTTTTATTTATGAAAAATAAACTGAAATAACCTGAAAAAACAAAACAAAAAACCCTCAAAACCAAAAAAACATAAGCAAAGAACCCCAACTCCAAACCTGTGCAGTTGATGCTGCAGTTTTCTAATCATCTGCTGAAAAGAGGAGTGCAAAACGTATACAAATTTCAGATTATGTTTCATTTGCTTGCTTTAGGGCTTTAACTGTCAGGTCACAAAGTTTAAGAGAAGTTTAAAAATTATCTTTTTGGATGATTCAGAAGCATGTTGGGTTAATGCCCTTTATCTTCCAGTTTCTCAAAAAATATGCAGACATAGGTGATGATTATTAACAAAGAGAAATTTGATTATTATCAAAAAGATAATTTTTAATGAAGAGAATACTGAGTTTCTGTGAAAAACAAGTAAATCCATATAACTTGTTTTATCTCGGTCTGATTACATACAGACTGCTAATAGCATCTAACATAAGAAAAATCTGGGGTTTTTTCCTGCAGTTATGCAGCATTTAAAATGCTGCCATTTTTAGGATACTTTTTGCCTCAAAAGTGGCAGAAAAGCTATTTCAAGAATTTGGAAGCGAGCACATAGATCTCTAGTGGGGAAAAGAACAAACAGCATCTTATAAGACAAACTTACTGCAAAAGTTTGATTTCTGGTCCAGTATGTATAAAACCACAAGTTGTTTGAATTTTACTCAGTTCTCTTTTCCTCCCTCTTTTCCCCTTTCAAGAGAGTTGGGCCACATGTGCTTAGATCATAAAACAAGTCCTTTAAAAATCTAAACTTACTGCAGGCTGTCATTCCAGTGTGTCTGGCATCTTCAAATCTCTTGCAGAAAGAAGGTGACATTAATCTGCCAGTCCTCCTTCACAAGTTTGTGACTTTTCCATGGGCCTGAGGCAAACACGTGCCCAGTCACTAAAGGATTTGCTAACGCTCCTGCAGCGCAGTGTCTCTACCCCAGCAGCTGTTGTTTAGTGATAGATCACTGAAGCAAAAAATTATGCTGGTATAAAAATAGATCTTGAACCACAGCTCCCATTCTTAGGCCTTTGTTGTGCATTAGTGGCCAACCTCTGGGATTCATTTAGCTGTAATCATTCGTTACTGAGGGGCAGAGTGCCTTTCAGACAGTGGTGATGGAATCACCTCTGAAACAAGTGCAAATGAGTCCAAATCATTCAGCAATCCGTTCTCCCCGGGTTACATCTCAGAACTGGCACATCCTTCAAGAGCCTGTTCAGAATGTATAACACAAACAGAAATATAAAGAAAGACATTTTACTTTTTTTATCCTATATTTCCGAGGCAGTTTAATTAGTTAACCATCTGGATTTGTACTTCTTTGTTGAAGAAAGACAGATATACAAAGTAAGCACCAGGAGGCAAATGTTGCTCCTGTTTACACTGAAGGTGAAAAAGACCTGTGAGGTGTCTGATCAAAACTCAATGGAGCCAAGAATAGTGGTCAATGGTTTGGGATTAACAGCACAAGTATTGCCAGAGGACACGCAGAGCTGTTTGGGGTGTGTTTTTTACTTCAACTGCCTTTTCATGCTTATTCATTGCCAAAATCAAGGGGGAAAATGTAAGTTTTTATTGACTTGACATGGAGTTTAGTTTGCAGTTCAGAGATGAAGATGAGAAAGCTCATAAGACAGCTGTGAGAGCACTTGAGGCACTACCTGTCCCAAATACCTGATCAGAGTGGGGAGTTGAATGCTTAGGTTTTGAAGTTTTCATACTGAATAAAAACATTTCCACTTGTGTTTAAAAAATTACCCCCATCCCCAAAAAGTTGTTTGAGTTGAGGTTTTTGTTCTGTTTTGTTTTCAGAAAACTATTGAATTATTCAGGTATTGTTTATGATTTGGGAATGAGAGCTAATATATGGATCCATTGCAATTACCAATCTCATACTACAGCTACTGATTTAAAAAAACAGAAACAAATCTAAAACCAGGATAAACTGCAGATTAAAAACAGATTCAAGGAGAGCTTCTGTATCCAAGTAAAAATTTTCAATTTCAACCCCTCCATATCCCAATTTTTTCCCTTTTGGTCATCGATTCTCAGCTTTCTCTCTTAAGTCCAAAGCATTGTCACTCTGCACCAGCCTGCAAACACCTGTGGAAGGGAAGAGCTTGTGTCTGAATTAAGCTGAGGGCTGACCAGAATCACAGCTTTTCTCCTCTAATTTTATTTGGATGGCTTGATCCTGCCTCACTTTGTGAGCAGTTTTCTACATAATGTTTATGAGTGAACATATTTTTCTTTTAAAATAAGAGAGTGAAAAAGAAAAGATAAAGCTGCTTTCATTTAGCTGTTGAATAATTAAAACAGACCCAGGAACTTTTTACTTCTTTGTTTCTGCCTGAAGTAAGTCATGGCCAGTTCCCACAGAGCAGGTTCCAAAGGCTATTCCAGGGCAGGAATTCTCAGTTCCTCCACCTTGGATGGAAGGGAGCTGATTGCTTCAGTCACATAGGGATTTCTGGTTCCATTTTTTGCTACTGGGATCATTTTTCCCAGTAATAGTTTCAAATGGAATACAGTCAGTAGTAAGTGGGAAAACATCTTCTATATTCTCACTTAACATTTAACTTAACTAAACTGAGCTTAACAATTATAAGTCTGTCACTCTCTCAAATATATATATATATAATTGTTATATATATAGTATCTTCCTCAAGCTTAAATATATCAGCACTTTGCATAATTATCATAATAGACAACTCACATTTAGTCTATCATTTAACACAAAATAACATAGCAAAATCTGTGAACACTGAGTTATATTTACTGTCAGTAATTCCCACAGAACTGCTGCAGCTGAAAAACCAGAGCTTCTTGGTTATGCTGAAATACCAAAATCCAAGCCAAGTTTTTCTGTGACTTTAACAATCAGTGAAAGGCAGGTGCGTGTTCTACACCATGGAAGTGTTTATCCAGTGTCATTCCAAGCACTGATGGAGACATTCTGTTTGTGTGAATGAGCTGGGACTGGCTGGGGTAGAGTTACTTTTCTTCCCAGTGGCTGGGATGAGCTGTGTTTCGGATTTTCCTGAACACGGAGTTGATAACTCAGGGATGTTTTTGCCATTGCTGAACAAGGCTTGCACAGAGCCCAGGCTGTTCATGCTTCTCAGCCTGCCCCACCAGTGAGGAGCCTGGGGGCTCACAAGAAGCTGGGAGGGGACACAGCCTGGACGGCTGACCCCAACTGACCCAAGGGATGTTCCACACCATGTAACATCAGGCTCGAGGTTTAAAACTGGGGAAAGAAGGAGGAAGGAGGGGACATTTGGAGTGATGGCATTTGTCTTTCTAAGTCCTTGTTCTGAAAGATGGAGTCCTGCTCTCCTGGAGATGGTGAACACCTGCCTGCCCATGGCAAGTGTGGAATGAATTCCTTCTTTTGCTTTGCTTGAGTGTGAGAATTTTGCTTTACCTATTAAACTGTTTTTATATCAACTCACAAGTTCTAGAATCATGGAATCATAGAATGGTTTGGGTTTAAAGGGACCTTAAAGCCCATCCAGTGCCAGCCGCTGCCATGGGCAGGGACACCTTCCACTGTCCCAGGCTGCTCCAAGCCCCAGTGTCCAGCCTGGCCTTGGACACTGCCAGGGATGGAGGTTTTCTCACTTTTACATTTTGATTCTCTCCCCCACACTGACATGGAGGAGTGAGTGAGTGGCCCTGTGGGGCTTGGTTCCCATCCGGGGTTAAACCATGACACCAAGTCATGAGCTTTTAACCCATTTTTCTCTTTCTACAACTCTCTTAAATTCAGTCCTGGGCAGTTTATATCTGTTAGTTATTGTGAAAACTGCAAACTTACCAAGGTTTAAAAGTTTAAAATAGTCTAAAAGTACTTTTTTTTTTTCCTTTTAGATGTAGTGTAACAGATTTTTAATGAGTTGCTAGTGGCTTTAAGTGAAGGGCTTAGCACTGCATTTATGAAGTTGCTTCTTTTTTAAACATGCCTGATAATGAACCAGACAAGGTAGGAAACAACAAATAATTTGAACATGTAGTGGAATTAAGCTTTGCTATTTGACTGTATGATTCCTCCCAGAAAGAAACACACTTTTCATCTCTTAAAAACATCATTACAGAGACATAAAATTTAATTCTACCAAGAACATGAAAGGAGACTGAGAATAACATTAATGTTTTATATGAAACTTGCTATTATTCATCATGTAGTACTGAAAAGATTGCTAATAATCAAATTATAGGCAAACACACACCAGTAGCAGTAACTGTTACTGTATGAATATGGGTAACCTTCTAGCTCCTGGTTTTTACTTAGTCCCTGGGCTAAACTAAATAATCACTAATAGAATTCTAACTTCTGTAGTATAGCAGCATAATCTTTCAGCTAACTCTCAGTTTGCCAGAGTCAAGTGAGAAATATTGTTTTACTAGGAAGCACTGAGCCTTGGAAAAAGGTGTGACCTGGCTCCTGCCTCCAACTTCTCTCTTGTATCATGGAATACAGCATTGTCTTAAAAATTCTCCTTCTAAACCTAGAGAAGTGGGGAAAAACCTCAAATATATTCCAGGTATTTCCCAGCTTCTGCTTAAAAGCAGCAAAAAGGAGAGAACACAAGGCACTTGTGTACTTCAGTGTTTTACCTTGTTAGTCTGAAACCCCAAGAATAACACGTCTCTCACTGTACTGACCATATTTTTCCTGTGCTTGAGCAAACCTTTAGCAGCTGCTTCAGCTGCCTGTTGGGGAGTGCATGTCCCATTTACTCTTTGAAGCTTTCCTACTTCAGAAGGAATTGAATATGCATCCTGCTGTTTGGAGGAGCAGGGTTGAGGTGAGGAGGCTTGACCTGTGAAATATTTGTTAGTTTGGGGTCTGCCATAATTGTTAGCCAGGCCTGCTTTCATTTGGAATAGTCAAAAATCTCAAGAACTGTTGTCAGGAGAGGTTGAATGAATCTGCAGGAGGACCTGCACAAGGAAAAACTGTTATAGATTTTGTGAGTGGGAAGGATCTGTGGCCACAGCTCTGTGTGGAAACAACAAATGGAGAGTTCTGGTATCAGGGTGGTTCAGTGGTCACACAAAAGTCAAACAGTGGGGAGAATTGTTCCATCCCAATCCTGGAGTGCACAGATCAGTGATTTCCAGGAACACTGGTAGAGTAAAAGCAGCTTTTATACCAGACATGCAAACCCTTCAGACATGGGAAACAGCATTTTTTATATAGGAGTATATATTATATATCTAGAACATTAAAACATCAGATTTCACTGAACGTTTATAATAGTCAACATACGCTTTCTCAGGTGTGTAGTTCATAATACTCAGCAACATGTTCAAGTGTGCAGAATTTATGGAAATTTTATTTCCTAAGAGTATCAACTGCTATATATATTTTGTTGTTGAAATATAAAGAAAAATTGTGAATACAATTCCTTGTTTTGCATGGTTATTTCTTTTATTAGTCCAAGTGAGAAAATTCATCCACGTTCCATTAATCTTATTTGATTTTTTTTTTTACTCTTTGCATTAATGCTCAATTATAATAACATTTTGTGTTTCATCTGACTCTTTGCTATCAGTACAGAATCAAAAAACCACTATTAATAGTGGGTTCAATCAATTTCTGAGTGCATACATTTCCTCTAGGTACTGATCTAATTGCAATCATAGGAGACGTTAAAGAAACATGCTCTAAAAATGGGAAAATTGTCTCAGTACGAGTGCAGTATACAATAAGTAAACATGTATCCGATTCTTCTAAGTGCTCTTGGAGTGCAACTTTATTAATTCACATAAATAATCAAATACATATTTCAAGCTGCCTCCCAAAATGCGATTTATATACTTGACCTAAAAGACAGCAAATACTTGAGCAACCTTTTCTATGTTACACAAAGCATGGCTCAATTCTACCCCAGCTCTGCCTCTCTACAAGTGGATTTTATGTGTCAGGACCTCAAGTGCACAAATGTGACCCTGAACAGCCTCACTGGGGCTCTCACCCACGTGCTCCCCGTGGCTTTTGGGTTCCGTGTAAGCTCAGCCCTCAACCTTTAGTCCTCATTTGAGGCACATCACAGATGTCCTGTCTCTGGTGGTATCTCCTGGGTGTACCTCATATGTGGGACATCAGTGACTCCTCACATGCACATTGGTACCTGGAGCCATCACACCTGCCCAGGTGGGCTTGAACTTGTGTCACAGCCCTGTGTCACAGCCCTGCTGTCAGGTGTCTCAGACCCCAACTCCTTGGGCTTCTGTCTGGACCTTCTGTTTGGGCCCTGGACCTGTTTCCCCACTTTTCTTATTCAGGACAGCCACTGGATCTTGTTACCAGCACTAGTCCCTGTCCGCTGTGCTCAGATCCTGCACATCTGGGTTGAGGAGGCTCCCTGGCTCCCTCCCCACCCCTGAGGGAGCAGCTGGCCCTGGCTGCTTCCTGACGTGGAAAATATTGTATCCATCTTAGATGCTGTGGTTTTTATCCTGGGAAAACTATTGCATCTCCCCAAAAGCAATCTCAGCTGGGCAATAACAGAAACAAAAGGCAAGTAGGGAGCACCCAAATTACAGATCCCATGAGCGAAATGGCAGGTGAATACTATTTAATGTCCAGCTAAAACAAAGAGAATTGAACTTCTGAGCTGGAAACTCTGCATTTTTTTCTATCACACAAGAGCTCTGTATTTTAGTTTCAATTCTAGTGCAGGAGGAAAGTAAACCCTGCAGTACATAATTTTGTACTGAAAAGAAATATAATAGGAAATTGTTTGGGGTTTTTTTCCTGTCAGCCTTGATCTCTGAATGAGTAACTATATTCCAACCAAACAACTTGGTAGTGAAGAGGTCTAATTTCTTGCAATTTAAAATCATTATTGGATTCATATGCCCAGTGCTAATTAAAATTGGGAACATGATACCCTTTCCTCACCACCTGTCTGCTCTCCAACTGATACAGAGCTGGGAGAAACATTCCAGTAAAAATCAGAACAGCAATTTTTGCTAAAGAGTAAGTAATGTTTAGATGAAATAGTATTATGCAGCTCTGGCACCATTTTCTAGATCCCAGTGTTTATGTGTACAGTCTTTAGAGAGTTATGTTATGTAGGATTGCTCAAGTGCTGAAACAAAATATTCCATGCAAAATAAAGAAATGTAGGGAGAGGAAATTGGCATTCTATCTTCCCAGATTTTAGTGATCCAATTAAAAAGATCCAACTGCATTTCTAGATAAATATAAAATAAAATTATCCTACTGCTTACTTTTAAACTTATAGAAAATAGTTTTGGTGTTTGATGGGATCTGATGAATGCAGCTAAAGTGGAAATAGCAAATTTTCATAGATTTTTCTTCCTGTGAGCTGTTTTCCATAGTTTTGACCTCAATCAAAGTACGCTGATGTTCACTTTCAAGGTCTATGTAGTAGCTGTTGAATGCATTATTCTCCCAAATGATACCTGGGTTTGTACTGAAGTTATCAAGTGTATTGTTAGACATTTAGGCGTCTACTTTTAGTTTTGCTCTTTTAAGCTTGCTCAGGGCAAAATATTGTTCCAAGACAGGAGTGAATTGCAGCTTCCAGTCTGGGATGAGATCGTGTATAGCACAGAGAGATGTTCATGCATTGTTCTGTAAAAGAAATGCTGAGGAGGCAAAGTGTCAGAGTTGGCTAAAGTCACAGTCCACCCAAAAACAGTCCAGAAGGGAAAAAGGTGCATATTCACAAAATCACACAATTTTTAGGGTTGGAAGGGACCTTTGGAGATCCTCCAGTTCAACCCCATTGCCAGGGCAGGGTCACCTGGAGCAGGAGACAGAGGAATGTAGGTTTGGAATTTCTCCACAGAGACTCCACACCCTCCATGGGCAGCTGCTCCAGGACTCTGCCACCCTCGAGGAAAAGAGAGGAATTCAGCCTCATGTTGAGGCAGAACTTCTTGTGTTTTAGTTTATGTCCATTACTCCCTGTCCTGCCACTGGGAACCACTGGAAAGAGTCTGGCACCATCCTCTGACACCCCTGGGAGATATTTGTGTGGATTGATGAGATCCCCTCTCAGGCTTCTCTCCTCCAGACTGACCGGGCCCAGCTCCTGCAGTCTCTGCTCATCAGAGAGATGCTCCAGACCCCAAAACATCTTTGTGGCCCCCTCTGGACCCTCTCCAGCAGCTCCTTGTTTTTCTTGAACTGAGGAGCCCAGAGCTGGACACAGAACTCCAGCTGTGCCTCAGCGGGCTGAGCAGAGGGGCAGGATNTCCAGCTGTGCCTCAGCGGGCTGAGCAGAGGGGCAGGATCCCTGTGCCTCAGCGGGCTGAGCAGAGGGGCAGGATCCGCTCCCTGATCAGCTGGAAATGCTCTTCCTGATGCCCCCCAGGATCCCATTGGCCCTCCTGGCTGCAAGGACCATGAATCAACTTGTGACCCACCAGGACCCCAGGTCCTTCTCCACAGAGCTGCTCCAGCAGGTCACTCCAGCCTGAGCTGCTGCTTGGGGCAGCTCCTCCCAGGTTCGCTCGTGTCTCTGGGCAGGCTCTCATCCCTCTGCTTTTAGCCACAGCGGTGGGCTGCCACTGACTGTGGGGTTTGTAGCTCTGAGTTGTGATTTCCTTGCTTTCAGATCTCCGGCTCAGGAGAGTTCATGGCAAGGAGGTGGCTAATTCAGTCCTGACACGTAACAGAGTTTAATCGCATAAGCACTCACATGAAAGCCAAGGGCTCTGGGTTCCAGTTGTGTGAATTCATCAGAGCAGGGAGCCCCTGGGCGAAGTTTGACTAAGCAACTCTTTGCAAAATGTGATGTGGCTGACACTGAAATACCCGTCAGTCTTTATCTACATGGAACAACTGCTCATTGTGGGAACAAATAAACATGACACAGGCCTGGAAATAATTTTAAATCTTAAAATACTATTCCTCAACTGACATACCTTCTTTTTTTTTCTTCCCCACAACAAAGCTCTGTAAACTTTTGGTTACATGGGGTATTTATCCACTATCAGTTATACCAAAATTATGAGGTCTAAACAGAGCAGTTTTTCATCGTAGTTGTCAGTATTTTATATAAAATCTCAGCAGGATTAGTCAGCAACAGGATAAAACAAGCCTCTGGCATCAGAACTGTGTTAGTGTTCATGATGTTGCTACTGTTGACTAAAACAATGCTAGAAATTGTTTAGCAGACCAATAGTAATCACTTGATATCTTCAGAATGATAGTGCAAAACTAAACTAAAATTAAAATGGTTTAAAATGGTTTTAAAGACCATTTTATATAATAATACATTACTTCTTGTGTATGAATAGAATATATGAATGTTCTGCATTTGTTTATTACTCTAAAAAGATGTTACTACTACCAAAATTTTTTTAAAAACCTGCTTATTATACATTTGAATGCATATCTGTTGGGGGTTTTTAGGAGTTTTTTGTTTGTTTGTTTGTTTGTTTGTTCCTTTCTTTCCCTCTTAAAGAATTTTTTCCCCATGCTAAGGGACAATTGATGGGTGCTTAAGGAAGACAAAGGACATGGCCATGGGAGGGGGAGGCCAGTTTGTCCTCTTTTACTTTTTTTTCTTCTCTGGTGAGGGAGGAAATGCCACGAGATTTTGAACTGAGAAAAGGGGTTGGATACAGTGCCTACTCTCTTCTTTCTTCCGGCGTTCGGAGGGGAAGGAGAGGCTGCGGTCGCTGTAGGGAGAACCCACCATCACTGCGGGGTCCTGCCTGCTGCTGCCTTCCTTTCTACCGTGAGTGGAGTTTGCTCGCTGGAGCGGCCGTTTGCACAGGGACCCTTTCACCATCTGCTTGGGTGCCTCAGGGGGGCCGGGACCCCAAGCCCGCCTTCCCCTGCTCTGCCGGGAGGCAGCTGCCCTGCCTCCGCCGCTCCTACCCTTCCTCTGCTGCTGCTTTGAGGCTTTTTTGCTACACTGTGGCACTGCCAGCGCCGCACCCCCGCCTGCCGAGACGCCCCGGAGTTCCCGCTGCGGCTCCGGAGCTCGGTGCATCTCGTCTACCGCCCGAGATTTTGTGTTCGTCCCTGCTGTTCCAGCTGCTGTTCCCGGGGGTCCTGTTGAGGCACCGGGATCGGCTGCCCAGGGGTTTGTGAAGCCTTTCTCCCATCCTTTCCCGGCTCGGGCACGTCCGCCATTGCCACGTGTTCCCCGAGCTCGCTCCGGAGCGCCCCCTGCAGCCGCGGGGGAACCATCGCACCCGCCCCGCTCACCGGGAGCCGCCAGCGCCCCTGCCGGCCGTGACCGGAACTGCACCGAAGGGGAAAGGGCCCGACGGCCGAGAAGGCTGCACTGGGTTCTGGCTCTGTTTGTTGTTACTGCCATAGTTATTGGTGTTTTGTTTGCCTTGCTATATCTATCTATCTATCTATCTATCTATCTATCTATCTATCTATCTATCTATCTATCTATCTATCTATCTATCTAAGTAAAGAACTGTTATTCCTATTTCTCATGTTGTTGCCTGAAAGCTCCTTAATTTCGAAATTATGGTGATTTGGATGGAAGGGGGTTACATTCTCCATTCCAGGGGAGGCTCCTGCCTTCCTTAGAAGACACCTGTCTTTCAAACCTAGACAATATCTAACTCTCTACTAGCTGGGAAAAACTTTACAGAAACCCACAAAAAATATTCTGAAATCACCTTTCTGAATAATTGAAGATGGCTTTGCATTTTTACCAGCACCTGCATAAACTCAGTATGGCATCAATGACAGTTCACCACAACCTCAGCCATAGAGCAGCATTTACAAACACATTTAGAGAGTTTTACTGTAAGTAATGAAATTATTAGAGAGCAACCAGGACAGATATATCTGAATGTTAAAATGTGCTTTATGAGCTCAATAATTTTCATGGTAAACATATATTTTTCTGAAGCCCTGGTGAACATATTTTTTTCTGAAGCCCTGGTGGCTAAGAGCTAGACTGTGCAATTGAGAAGTGGGCGGGTGATGAAATTGCTGGTTTTCTGTTTTCTTCCTGCGTGAGGTTGTAGCTTACACACAGAGAAACTGATACTATATTGCTGGGGAATGTTTTAGTTGTGGCTATTTTCTTTTCTAAATAGATGCCTTGTCTTCTCCCACTGAACTTGTGCATTTTCCTCAACTGTTGTTCCTGTCAATATTGAAAAGCATTTTCATTGTCTGAACCTGATCTAGTAGAGGAGGAGCAAACTCTCAGAGCTGGAAATACGTGACTCAGTGGAGAACATCCATTTTTATGGGTTACTTGGGGGCTGAGGCAGGTCTAAGGCAAAACTACAACAAGATTTGCATTTGTGATTCAACTCTTCTGATTTTTCCTTTAATTTCTTTGTTGTTCTCACACCCATCCTCAAAAAAAATCCAGATACACTTCTAAATTAAGTTTTGCTGTTACCAGAGGAGAAAGAACTACAAAATCTGCCCTTCCTCCTCTTCAGCTGGAAGTGAGTTAGTCACTTGGAGGAGAACATAAGTTCTACATGTGAAAAAGCACTTATGATGCTGAAAATTGTTAATCACAGCCCTTTTTGGGAAGAGGACTAAACATAATGAGGATAAGTATCACTACGGGTCAAGCTAAAAAAAGGAATGTCAAAAATCAATACCAACAGCTGAACTGTTACTGGACTAGAGCAATTAGCAGCTAAGTTTGTTGTCTCCAAGTACTCCTAAGTGTTTAATTTGGAATACCACCACCACACTCCTTGTGGTTTTGACTCTTTTATCTTCACATATAATCACCATTTTTCAACATTCAGATGCCCAAGGTCCTGAAATTTGATATTCATCAACATAGGATGAGCTGTTTGGAAAATCTCCTGTAATATCTGAATGTACTGACAAGAGGTGTCTGAATGTCACAGTACCTAAAAAGGTTCAGATTGGTCTCGAGACCGGGGCACTGTTGCAGTTGGATTGAAATGAACTCTGCATTTCTGGATGTCCAGCACCCGTCTGTGAGTGGATATTTACATGGATGCTGATTATGACATTTGTCACCCATTCTTTATCATAACTCTGTGATGCACGAGAGTGTTCTCGTTCTCGTGGAAGTGTCAGCACCCATTTAGTTCCTGTATGTGGAGAAATAATTATTGGCTTAGACAATTAACAAAGTAATTGGGATACTTTCCTGGCTGCCAGAGCAGCGGCACAAGACTTGGAGAACAGGAGATATTGTGCTCAAGATTCCTTTTCAAGCACCCGATTATCCTGCCGCTGTAAACACATCTTTTGTTTAAAGTCAGCAAATATATTTTCCCCTCTTTTTTTTCATTCTTCTCCCACACCACTGATGAAACAATCTCTCAGTTAACACACTGAGGGCAGGAAATGCTTGGAGCACACAAATAAGTCTTCAAGAGTTGTGTTGGTTTTCTATTAAGAGTAGGTTGTGTAAAGGAGTGTCAGGATAAGGTTATCTAAAACATCACTGTCACTGATCTCTTCCATGGTCAGAATTTAAACAATCCAAATGAAATTTCTAAATTATATTCAAAATCTCACATTAGTTAAAAGTTTAGGCAACTGCTTTATATTTTTTTGATTCTGGTTGTTATATCACAGCAAAGCTGGACCAGTACAGGCCAAGTGCAGATGTGGGAGGCAGTGCTTTACTCATGGTAAGTAAACTGTTTCCAAAACAGAGAAAAATTAATTCTTCCAAGTTTCATCTCTTTTTGTTTTCACTAAGAAATTGCATCAAGTAAAAGTACCAAAAGATACCATTGATTTCTGATTCTTACTGCAATAATTTAATTTTTATTTTTATTTTTCATATCTGTAGAAATAAAAGCCATTTACATTTATGACAGATGAAATATTTTTAATCTGCAGACTTTTCTACCTTAAATTTAGTTTGAGAATGAAAAATTCTTTTAACCTATTGTTACACTGCAAAGCAGGCAATACCTTTCTGATTAAGCCCTTTGAAATGAGCACATGGAGATGAATCCCTGTGGTTTGTTTCAGCGTAACGTGCTCTCTATTCCATATGTAATGGCTTCCAACAGTCATTCCTCTGGAACACAGAAATCCTTTTGTTCCCCTTTCAAATGTGCTTATCTTTCTTTCTTAGAAAACTGAAACAGAAGTGATCAAGAAAGAGTATTGATTCCAGAGAGAGTGATTTGAACCCAAACTGGGACATCACAAAGGGATAGGAGGATTTTTGTGCTTGTTTCCATGGGCCCTGGGAGTAGACTGCGAGTTTTGTATCATATTGCCAACAGGTGGATGGAGAGAACATTGTTCTAGGAATGGAAATAGTGGGAGCCAACCGAGAGAAATTTCCTTTGATGCAGTGATGCCTTTGTGGGGTACAGAGTCTGCTCCAAATATCAACAGAACAGGAACCTACTACATATCACACATTGACATGAATTCAGCCTATAGAACAGAGGGTTGTGATTCCCTCCACGTGGATTTTGACCTGTTGCCAAAGGAGCTGCCACTGCAGAAGTGTCTCCTGTTGGTCAAGGGCGTGACAACAGGTAGAAAAAAGGGTCTCTAATTTTCCTTGCTGGGGTATGGCCATGACTCTTTAGTACATTCTTTATAATTGTGGCCTTGCAGGGCCTGAAGGAGCTGCAGGAAAGATGGAAAGAGACAATTGACAAGGGCTGGAGGGAAAGGACACAGGGAATGGCTTCCCAGTGCCAGAGGGCAGGGCTGGATGGGATCTTGGGCAGGAATTGTTCCCTGGGAGGGTGGGCAGGCCCTGGCACAGGGTGCCCAGAGCAGCTGTGGCTGCCCCTGGATCCCTGGCAGTGTCCAAGGCCAGGCTGGACACTGGGGCTTGGAGCAGCCTGGGATAGTGGAAGGTGTCCCTGCCCATGGCAGCGGCTGGCACTGGATGGACTTTAAGGTCCCTTCCAACCCAAACCATTCCATGATTTTACAATATAGAAAGGCTTGGAAACACAAGAATCTTTTTCAAGGCCTGAGAATAAGTGTTCTACTGCAATTGAGAACTGTGCAGAAAGATAAAAAGCACTCAAATAGTCCGTGCCATTTTTTCATATCACATGACCTGGCTGCGGTCTGTATTCCTAAACAGTTCATGACAGCACAATCTAAGGCAAGTCTTCTCTTTCTAAAATGATACAAACACTCCCAAACACTTTAAACACAATTGTTTTTATACATCGCCTGCACTGTTTTATCCCCTTTTAAGGCTATGCATTATTGTGGATGCTGTGAGGACGAATTTTCTCATGCACTCAGTAGCCAGAATGTGTGAAGTCTTGCAGAATTTCCTTGGTGGGCTCTGCCATCTGCTGTGGATCAAAGGTCAGCAAGTCTCTGAATAGTAAATACCACACAGCAAAATTTCATAGGAAGAAACTTCAAATTAAATTAGTTTGAAGATTTAATTTAAATGCATTAGTGAAATAAGCAAAAATATGTCTGTCACAACAGTTCTGAATGCCAACTCAGCTGCCTACAAAGAGTTCTTTATTACCAAGTTTGAATGAAAATATTATCTCTTAGTTATTCCATTGTTAAAAATTTAAAATTCACACAGTTAGAATACTCAGGTCAGATTTGTATCATCTTCCTGCCACATTCATGCAGTAATTTGATAAACAGCTTAATTTTTGCTTATAAGCTGGGATTCCAGTTAGAAGATTTAATTACAAAGCCTATCTTGGGCACTTTGTTTTAATACTGTGGTGGGGTGGCAGCACATTAATGTGATGTTTTGTGATGCAACATGTGCAAAATAAAATGTGTCTATTCTTTTATGTAGGAGGAGGATACTAATCACAAGAAATGAGGAAAATACTTGATTCTTTCATACATTATTTCAATCAAAAATTGTGCTGCATTGGAAAAATGTAGAAAGGCAGGATGCAGACTTCTTAATGCAGTTTATACATGTATACTCTTTTCACCTTTCTAAACAGGAAATTAAAATTTTCAGGAATGCGATTTCTCTGTTTTGAAATGTATTCCTTCTAAAGGAAAGCAGACTGTCAGTGCATGCAGCTGTATACTGGATTTTAGGTTTTGGCTGAGAAGCCACACTAAGAACATAAAAGTCATAACTTGATATTACAATAAAGAAAAGTGAATTTTGCATCCTATGCAGAACAGACCAGGAGTGTCTGTCAGTTCTGTGCCTCCTGTGCTGAAATCTCATCACTAAGCAAAGATTTCAATTGGAGAAACATTTTCAAAGTGTGTTCTGATTAACCAGGCTTTCCTTGAGCTGATATTGAGCATCCTGGTACTACCTAGGAAAATTGGAGACACTTGATTCCAGCTCTTCCCATGATCAGCTGGAAGATGGAAAGATATTTCTTGGTCTGATTGAAAAAATTGCTGCAGTTTAATTGGAGATATCTGTAAATTTAGTCTTCAGGACTGGTTTTCCTAATGCAGGAGAAGATAGAGGTAAGATAATTTTGTTTCCTTGCAGTGTTTCTCTGGGTGATACATTTCCAAATGAACACAACATGTGTGGGTTAAGTCCACCTACGATGAGGATGTGTCAGACCCAGGGGCTGCGTTTAATAAATGTGGTAGTAATTAAGCAAGTTACTATTTTTAATCTCTGTTATGTAAGTGCAGTTTGGTGGTTTGCCATTTTAAAATCTTTTTCTTGTGTGTAAAAGGATCATTTTTCCTCCTTCCCTGTCAAAATATTATTGTAAGGATTATGTGGCATTGACTATTCTGATCATAAGAACTTCTTTCTGTATTTTCCTGTGTCAGAAATCAGTAAAATAACAGTACTACGGCAATTGTCAGATGAAGACAGCTTTCCTTTCAAAGTTATGATGAGTCCTGTTATAATCATCTAGGCTACCTTAAATCCACTGCCCTCTGAACACCCCTTCTAACTTTTTACTTTGGGCTGGGAAGACGTCAGGGAAATGAGTCAGTGAATGTAAAAGATCATCAGAGTAGGTGGAATAATATTGTACTTACTTGTGTACTTTTCACCATGCACTGAACCTTCTCATCGTTTAATGCAGAAAAATGACACACCCCCCGCAGTCAGGATCTGATTTTAGTGTCACCTGCTGGAGCAGGGACGTGGGAGCGGAGGATCCATTGCTGTCCCTTCCAGCCTGACCCATTCTGGGGTTCTCTGGTTCCTCTGTGATTCCACTGATTCAATTTTGTGCTGTGCTGTTGTGTCCTGCTGCTGCTCCAGGCAAATGCTGTGATTCTTGTCATACTCAAGCTTTTTCTTGAATTCATTTAGGAAAGTTGTGAACAGTGTGTTTCTCATTGGACAAATTTGGGTCAAAAGTTACTGTGGTGCAGGAAATACTTCATTAGAGAATGCTGCAAAATGTTGATTTCTATTTAAAAATAGTATCAAAGATGCTGTATTTCTTTGTACATTAAAATGGGATTATCCTTGATTTAAGTGACTCTGTTTGTCCTCTCATACTTGATCTCTGCAATAATTATACTGGTTTCTCTGAGATTTTTCTTTTCCACCTTTTTGAACTCTTTCTTTTCCACTAAATGAGATCTTTTAGTTCATTTTTCCTCATAGGCTTGCTCTCTTTGGGAATTAATGTCCAGGCAGCAAGAAATGTCCGGATATCAAACTCTTTTTTACCATTTCCTCTGTCCTTCTGCTTTAAGAAAATGTATCACTCAGCTTTATTAGTGATTCGGGTTGTTTTTTTAATTTTCAAATTTATCAGAGTAAATCTGTGTCTTTATCTACATGATTCTTCTCATTGAGGTAAAAGTGTCAATTGCAATAGAAATTTAATTTGAAAGCCAAAAGAACAAATGTTTTCAAAATTTTATCACAACAAATTTTCAGACAATGCTAGTTCTCCTTTCAGAATTTAAATCTGTTTCATCTCTCTAACTTTGTATAGTTTACTTCTGACTAGGCACCTAAAGGCAAAGGATAGTCTTGCAATTCCTAACACAGTGGGCCTGGCACTGAAACTTAAAATGAATTTAAAATGTTGTTTGTTTTAGTATTTGATCTCAGATTTTCATGAATACTTGTTAAAAAAAACCAAAGTAAATCTTTTCACAGCTACAGATCATTCGATATTCACTGCAAAGTGTGCAGAAATTATTTATGGAAGCAAAAGTTTTAATTATTTATGTTCATTTGTTGTGTGAACAAAAGAGCTCACAGAAGAACACAGAGCTGGAAAAGCTGTTTCTAGAGTTTGTTTCAGGAAAATACCATTTTAGTGCTCTTAATTTATATCATTTAGCTCTGACACTGTGTTCTGACACCTGGAGGGGAAAAAAAATGTAAGGGCCACGTTCAAAGTGAATGTTGGGATCTTTTCTCATGTTCTGTTTGAGAGATGCACCACTGCTGGCTTTCGTGATTCTTCTCAAATTACTGTACATGCATTTCAAACACAGATTGCCTTCTCTGATCCTGGATATCTTTGCTTATAATTAAAATCAATTCTACAATAGGTATAAAACTAATATTGCACCAACAATGCAGTGTTGTGTCCTTGATTCTTTTAGTGCTTCATTTGTAGACATTTCATTTTCCCACTGAAATGATTTTGTTCAGTGTTTCCTGTGCCCTTTTTAACTGAAATTATCAGCTATTATTTGCAACTAGAAAATATTACATTAAAACAAACTTTTATGGGGAAGATCTGAGAAAAATAAGTGAAGCAGAGCAGCTTGACACGACAGTAGAAGCAATATAGGAACAGCCAGGCTGATTACTCTTCCTTTGAGCAACAGCAGAAGCACTGAGAAGATTAAGAGCCACTTCTAGAAAAGGGATGAGTTTGGATTCAGAGAAGAGAAATGTGTGATAACCCCCACCTCTGTCTTGGATTTGAATCAGTAGAGATTACATGAAATTCCTTGTGGCTGAAACGCTATTGCAGAGTGGCTGTGCTCACTTTACCCAGACTCCAGAGGTGAGTGCAAAAAAGTAATATCCAACTTTACAAACAGAATTAGGAGCAGCTAGAGACAGCGGAACTCCTAAAAAATACCAGATGCCATGAACCTGAATTATTTTTCATTCAATTTTTTCCAGAATCTGTCTAATATGTGTATATATACACACATATATATTGGTTGTTTTCAGAAATTAATACAAGATTTAAGCAAAATCCTTGCTTTCTTCTCAGTGCTACCTGAAAGAAACTTTAGCCTTCAAAAACACATGCAATATCACAGCAATTATGGGAAAATTAAAGTTCAGTGGTCAACGTGGTGGAAGAAGATGATTTGATTTTGATAACTGAAGAAGTGCAAAATAAACCTAGAACTGGAGAACAAGAATCCAAACTAATAAAAGTTTGAAAAAAGTTTGAAAAGACATGAGGAAAAGAATGGAAAATAATGTAAAAAGAAAGAATGAATAGCTGGGTTTATACTGTCCCTTTCTGTCTTCTTTCCATTCGTTTAATACCATTAATTTGACTCATTTTAGTATATGTATATTTTTATGGAATTATAAGTCAAGGTCAGTGAGCAGGTCTGAATGGAGAAGTGTCTCTTAATGCTAACTTGGATTTTAAGGCTTAGTTAAGCTTGAGAAAGTGTCGTACTTTTTTTTGAAGTTTCCACTTAGGATATGGTAATTCAGTTCCCCCAGCAGTGCTTTCTGAGCCGTGATTACAAGGAGGCTGAGTTGAATTCAGTGGCAAAATAAAGAAACACTTTTAGGATAAAACATTCCATGGCTTCTGCAGCCCTTCAGGGCTGTCCTCCTGTTTCTCCTGTCTACCTTTTTAGGCTTGGCTTTGGAGCAGGGTTAAACCACTGAAATGCCAAGCTCCAACCCCAGACATTTCATACTTCTGTTATCATAAGAGGCTGTGCAGCATCACGAGAGAAATTACTGTTTTATGGACAATTGCACAGGTGAGAACAACTCTGGCACTGCAGGCTGGGAACTGAGGGTGTAAAGAAACACTCAGGAGCTGTGGGGCCCGAAGTAGGACAGTGGCTTAAACAAACAGCAGCTCTGCAGCCCTGCACTGCTCCTTAAACAAAACTTGAGGCATAAAATTCCTTTTGGGGTTTGAAGGACTTGCAGTGACTGTAAAGATGCAGTGAATGACTGGAGGTGAAGAATGATTCACACAACAGCTCCAGCTGAGTGCAAAGGACAAAGCAGAGGGACAGAGGAGACAGATCAAAGCTTAGCAAGTGAAGCACTTCTTAATTAAATTAAAAAAAAATCCAACAAAAAACAAAGCGTTGGGCATCTCAACTGTTTGTAAAAGTGCCAGGACAAAAGTGGCTGTTACAGTCACAAAATGGATTATATTTTCACACTTTTGTTTATCTTCAGAATATTACACAGGAGCATCAGAAGTTGTGGAAATGCAGATTGTTTAGTGCTGCTGACATCTGTTCCAAACCAACAATGAATCTCCCTGTGAGAGAGATGAATGAAAGAAATGGAGAGGGAATATGAGACAGGGCATTAGTGATCAGGATCAGGTTACTGACATTGATTTTTACCTACAATTTACTTTGTTGTGAAGGGAAGTTTGGAAATTTCTTCCACATGAAAAATGACTTCATTCACGGTGAAGTCAGCAAAACAAACTATTGATTTCCATATGACAAAAATTAAAATAATCTCTACCATTGTATTTAGTGTAAAGATATTCCAACTAGTGTTACCTAAAGTACTTACTTTAGCAGATACAGGAGCTGCTTCCTAGAAGAAAAGATATGCTGATATTCCTTTAGTTTTCATTGCGATAATCATTCACATTCTTAAAAATCGCTTATATTCCCTCTTGGTGTTTACACAATGCTCTTCCTATATATACTGTTAAAAAGCATTAACTAATGGATGATTTAAATCAGAAGCAAATGCTGTAAAGTTTCAGATACAGCTGCAGGGATTCCCTTAAATTAGAGATTCCAAAATACACGCTGCAATTTGACAGTTTTATGTCCTTGGCTGCTTGGACTGGAACCTCAGTGAGTTAATCAGATTCTCCCTCACTGGTGCACATTTGCTTTAATTACGCTGTTAGCCGACCCCTGCTTAGATAATGTACAGATTATATCCATGTGTACGGCCCAGTGAGGCATTACAGAGCAGCCACTGGAGTGGGGAACGACAGAGCAAACCCTGCACTTTGCAGTCGTGCATTTCAGAGGAAATGAATCTCTGATTTCAGTCAGGCACTTGGAGGATTCCCCCTCTTCTCCAACTTCTGTGCTCGCAGCTTTTGAAATACACAGCAGAGGGATTAAAAAACCCCACGATATGAACAGTGGTGAGATTTTTCTGACCAAAAAGATCTTCAGAGCATTTTGCCTTTCCCTGCTGGCACAGTCCCAGCTGGCAGGGATTGCCTGCTCGTTCTGCCTCGTGGCACAACAGGCCTCGTCTGCTGGGAGCCACAGAGAGAAACATCACCTCTTGCCCTGAGAACGTTTCAGCAATTCCACATATCCCAGTGTATTTGTTTCTGTAGGAAAATCCCCTGTCCCAGAAGCACCATGGTTTGCAGAGATAGCCACGCGAAATACAGAGTTTTCAGAGAACAAATGAATCAGCAGCTGCTTCTAGCAAGGGATTGTTGTATTTTTGTTGCCAGACTTCTGCCTTAGGACTTCTATTTACATATATATTAATACATATATATACACACTATATAAAAATATATATTCATATATACACACACGTATAAAATATATTTAATAAACATTTCAAACACAAAATATGTATAAATATGTATGCACTTATATGCACATATATTTATATGCATGTTATCTACTGGGGTAAACCAGCCGTAGAAAATACAAAATAACTACTTTTTTTTTTTCAAGTGTCTTTGGGCCTGCAGGTTCCATCTCCGAGAGTCTGAGTTCCCTATTTGTGAACATAAAGGAAATATTGGCTCCCCTGAATCACACAAAGTCATGTTTGAAGTTAAAATTCTGCCTCATAAGTGACTCTGGAGAGGGTTTACCCAAATTTGGTAAAATTGTGGGAAGGCTCAGTGTTGGTGGAGTGTTAGGGTAACTACAGGTGAGGGGGAAAATCACTGTGCAGCTGCAGGGAATGGTTAGCCTGGTGTGTACCTGAGGGAGAATTATTTCTGCAAGAACAAAGAGAATTTGAACCTACTCATGTCGTACTCATGGTAGGGAGATCATGAATATTCTAGTTCAACATTCGTAGCCACAATAAAAATTAACAGAACAATAATTACAGCAACCACAGAAAGAGTTCTAAACACAGGGATGGTGTACTTCCAATACCCCCAAGGACTCTGCACTCTAAGCCACGGCTTCTTTTTCTTGAGGAAATTGGATTGCAGCTGGCTTGGCAGAGCCTTGGGTGTTTCTACCAGCCATAAACATCCCCACCACTGCTATGTGCCAGAAATGAGCACTTCATTCTGCTCCTTCTGCCATTAAAGTAGCACTTGAATACAATTTTCTGTCACAATCACACTGCTCAGTCAAGCTCGTGCTTGCGAAATGTCAGTATTTGCAATAACTCTCATTTTGCTAATTAATCTTACCCTGGTGAGGAAATTAAGACAAAGATTCAAGTTAAAATTATGTGACACTTTTATTTGCAGTCTCGTTATCCCACTTCACTATTTTTCTGGAGTTTAATATGACACTCAGACTGGGTTTTTTTTTCCAAAAACCTCAGAATCCAATTTCACCAGCATGACAAGCAGAAGTTTTACTCATGAAAAGAAATACTCAGCAGCCTCTTCCCAAAAATTCCTCTATGCAAAAGCACCAAGTATTTTACAAACTTGTGGGCTTTTAATATCTTTATGACCCTGAATTAATCTTTTGTGCTTTATATTTTTTTCCTATTACTTTGTTGAAGAATTGTAATAGAAGATATTATGTTAGTGGTTTATCTGGTGTGATTGAATATGTCGATCTATTTTCCCACCAAATCATATTTAGAAAGGATTTTAGCTGTGATAAAACCAAAGAAGCATTGTTCTCTAACCCTGTTTAAAACTTGATTTGTTAGGGAAGATGGAAACAAAAGCAAGTACTACTTGAATTTTGGCTGATATCACATCTGATCCCAGTTTACCTGATCTTAGTTTCAGGAAGGTTTCATGCAGAAAAAAGTGATGGCTATTTATGCTGTCACTGTATACTCAGGGCTCCATAATAATGAGTCTAACTGTGAATATTCATACTCAGGTATAACAGGTGTAATATTGCACTGTTCAGTAGAATTCATGATACGTAAGGAATGACTATTTTTTGTAGGGACCATCATCTTTTTTCCTGTTACTGTCCCAGAATTAGAACAAAAAGTTTTAAATTGCAATAGCAGCTTTTAACTTTGTAATACAAGAACGTTTAGCATACCTCTTCCTTAGGAAAAAAATATTTGATAATAAGAGAAAGTAGAATTAATTTTCACTTATACTCCAATCTGTTCTGTACTTATTCAGCACTTTACACTGAAAAGACATGTTTATTGAAAAAGAAGCAAGTAGAGAGGAGACCTGGGAAAACAAAGAAAGAGAAGTGGTGGTTGGAACAAACCACGCACAGAAGAGATACAAAACAGACAGAGGTTTAGTGTCCAACAACTGAACAGTTTGTTACTCGTACTCCATGTTGAACAAACATCTCCACCACTCCCAACTCTGCACTACTTCTGGATCTCATTTGTTCAGACGGGTAACTTTCAGAACACGTTTCCTCCTTCATTTCTTCTCTGGGGAATATCTCTGCTTTAGAACACTTTTTGAAGGCATTAGGCAAAGATAATTTGAATGTGAGAAGTACAAAGATCGGTGGTTTCCTTGCAACCAGGAGCTGCTGTAGGTTGTTAAATACCCGGTGTAAACCAAAGTGTTTATAACCAAGATGTTCATTGATAAGTTTATAGAAACTGTGTCAGCTGTATTGCAGCTCCCACGGCATTAATAAATTAGCCTGGGAGTGGACATTTATCTGTTACATCATTTTCAATGAAAAGAACTAAAGAGTTTTTTCACTTGCTAGTAAAGCAGTCAAAGCCGGGGGAGGGTGAACCGTTTAATCCTCAATAAATAGAATTTTGGGACATCTGAGACTCCTCACATTTTTGTAAAAGTGGCACACCAAGGCGCTTGGGAGTTTTCTGTTCACCTGCAAACTTATAAACAGATGCAAGAAATTCTACTTGTGTCTTTTGGACTTCCCTTTCCTCTCAGCAGCATGTCCTCACCATCTGCTAATTATGCTGTCACAGGCCTTTGGGTGAATTGTTCCTGCTCTGTTCTGCTCATTCCACGTGTCAAAGTAAGACACTGGCTCCATCACCTGGTGACTGGGACAACTTCCTTAGCACTGGGACCAAGGGGAAAGGGTTTGGCTTCCAATCTGCTTTTTTCCTGACACAAAACAGAATTTTTAGATGGGTAGTTTAGATGGATATACTCTACTCTCTTAGGGTAGATATTCTATACAGGTGATGGGGGAAGAAAAATATTACTGCAGCATTTTTTTCTAAAAAAATTTTTCTTGTACCAAAACAAAGCACACACTTTCGAGTCCAAGCTCATTAGACTTGAAACAAAAGTGCTGATGGAAAAAAAGCAAGATTAATTGGCCTACCTTGGTGCAACTAATTTACTTTTTATTCTCTTTGTTCAGCTATCAAACTAAAGAGCATTCAGCTCTGGAAACTACTGTGTTTTGACAAAGTCCAAAAGTTTTCTTTTATTCTTCAGAGTGACTACAGTTTCTTCTTTTGCAACAGCTGGAAGTAATTATGTTTTATCATTTAGCTGGATAAATGGTTATTGTTCAAGCAGTCTCTAAAGGAAGTAAGGTGTTGATGGAACAAACTGAGAAACCCAACAGTATATGAATATATATTAGGTTTAACTTGTTCCCAGTGTTTGCACAGTTGAGGAAGGAAGTAGGAAAAATTGAGGACATCTCATTTCCATGATACAATACAGTTTGATGCTCCCTGTGCTTTGAGCTTGGAGAAGGCTGATCCTTAATTGCTTCAGTTAAAGTCAGTGTTCAAGGATTTAGGAACATACAAAGAAAGGGAACACAAAGGTCATCTCATTCCAGCCCCCTTGCCAGGGGCAGGGACACCTTCCACTGTCCCAGGCTGCTCCAAGCCCCAGTGTCCAGCCTGGTCTTGGGCACTGCCAGGGATCCAGCAGCAGCCACAGCTCCTCTGGGCACCCTGTGCCAGGGCCTCCCCACCCTCCCAGGGAACAATTCCTTCCTAATATCCCATCTAAATTTAGTTTGAGGCCATGACTCCTTGTCCTGTCACTCCAGTTCCTGAGGAATTGTCCCTCTCTGGTTTCCCTGCAGCCCCTGCAGACACTGGAAGGTGCTGTGAGGTCTCCACACAACCTTCTCCTCTCCAGGCTGAGCAGCCCCAAGTCTCTCACCAGCTCCAGCAGAAGGCCACTATATAAAGTAGCATAAAAAAAGTGAGTCATTTACCTTTTTCTCCTAAGGAGATGAATCATGAGGAAAAAGCCAGGTTAATGTTCCAAGGAGCTTAATTAGAATCAGGTGAGAGCTTGAAAAGGCAACTAAGGTGCTTTCAGGCAGTGCTTATATGAAAAGCCTTAATTAAGAAGACTGATGACCTTTTACTTAAGTCTCTTCAAGAGTGCAGAGAGTCTTGTTTAACTCCTCTGGATCCAGCAGCAAATCAGATTTGAAATTCCAGCATTTTTCTTAGTGAGTAAAACAAAACTGCATCTTTGTGGCTGCAGTGGACTGTGCAGCAGCCTCCTTTCTCTGTGGTGCTCACAGGAGTGCAGTGCCATGAGAGGCACGGGAGAAAATACAATTAAATAGGAATTCAATAAAAAGTTTACTGGTAATTGAAGCATTCATAAAATTGCAAATATTTCAGTACGACTGCAGTGCAAACAATCGAATGGTAGATTACAAAAGTATTTTATGGCTAAGACTGCTGTGATTTTTTTTTATTTGCTCGCAACACACAAATCTCACACGGAATTCATTTAGTCGTCTTAAAATCCACATAAGCTTTAAATTTATCACTTTAGTCAAGGGGTTTTTTCCTTCTTTTTTTTTTTTTTCACCCTGTAAGAACAATAAGGTATATGAGGTATTTTAGCTGCAGGGTGCATATTTGGAGAAAGTGCTTCCTGCAGAGTTCCTCTGCCTTTCTTGTAAATTAACTGCAGAAACCCCGGTCATGTTACAGTATGACATTTAGTTTTCTAATCTGTTTAATGCCATGGTTTGCACATGATGTCTTTTGATGTGCTTTTATGTTTTTGATACTAAAAAACCACATTAGAGTTGCAGTAGGGATTCTTTCCACAGACAATCTAACTTGTAACAAATTGCATATTTCAGAAGAAATATAACAAAAGGTCTAACCTTTTATCATGTTCATTACTCTAGAAATACAGCCCACATCTTATCTCTGTTTCTTGATATAATTTACGAGCGCCATGTTGAACACATCAATGCTGCATCCATATCAGTTACATTCATGCATCTTTCAGAGACTTCAGACTGAAAAAACCCCAAACTTATAATTTGGCTGGGCTCAAGTAGTCACTGGAGATATTTTGTAATCAGTAATTACATGCATTTGTGTACCTGTGAGCTTACACACAAACACACACGCACACTGCAATTCCTGTTTTCCAGGGTGGAAGCAGTGCCTTGGATTCCAGCTGTATTGAGATATGAGTTGATCATCATCTTTTTGCAGTCATTCATACAAAAGACTTTGTAAAACGAAAATAATGACTTGTTATACTCCTTCAAGACTTAACTCTGCTCTTACTCCAGTTTGCTTGAAGCTTTGCGTAACCAGTATTTCAGAACTAGTGCTAAAGATTGTTTTCCCAAAGGAAATAGGCATTTTTACTGCAAAGATTGTTATCTTCTTTCATCTTACTTGGCAGAATTTCAAAATATAAATATATGTAATGAGAAGGAGTCTGGGGTTAAGAGGGGAGCAAGAGAGGAGAACTGAAAGATTTGAAATTATTCAGAACAAAAGCTAAAGCCTTTTTTCTAATGTGACCTTCACCTTCTCTCTTTTACCCTTCCTCCCACTTTTGGTTTCAATCTATTTCTGTAATCACAGCCTTGGACATTCTCATCTCTACAACTTAAGTGAGTCTTGTTGTATGCAGAAGGGAAAAAATAATCCAGATGAATGTGCAGGAGGATTCAACCCCAGCAATTTGTAGGGAAAATGAGTTACAACAGTACTGTCATCACTAAATGAATTATGCACTGAACAATACTCAGCAGGGAGTTCTACTTTTGTGTTCCTATCCAGAACAAAAGATTTCAGATCATGATCCTAGTTCCCAAAATTTCCACGCGCAACAAACCACCATCATCTTGGCACCTACTAATTACTCTGCACACCAGTTGCACCTAATTGCATGTTCACAGTAGATGATGAAGAGCTAAACCTAAATTCCAAGCTTTGTTTGTCTACTTGAGGCTCTGTAAATTAATGTGTTCTGCGTGAGGTGCATGGGATTTGTCAAAAAGCTGCAGGAAGCTACAGATGTGGACTGTTCATTTTTATATCCTGTGTTGAGCAAAATAGACAGTGGAAGGAGACTCCTAAAGCTCAGTGTTAGAAAAACTCTGATTTCTAAGGGCAGAATTCTAAGGAAAGAATGTTTTTTCCCTTAGCTTGCAAGAGTCTATTGTGTCTGAAAGGTTTTGGCATTTGGGGAAGGTGCCTAATGACTGGAAAATTGCAAACATGCCAGGCAAGGATGGGGATGTGGGGACATACAGGCTGGGCAGACCGGAAAGATAACCTAGAGAGGAATGCAAAGTCCTGGGACAGAACGAGCCCGTGGAACTGAGCATCTCCTTCCTGGCGAGGGGTTTACCATCCACAGAGAACAACATGGGGTGAACAGTGTTAAGATCCAGTTATTATTAAGGTTCTTTGGAAATTCCTCTCTCTGAATTAAGGTGCAAAGGAGACCATATGCCAGTCAATAGTAAGGGTTTTATTTGATGGTAGATATGAGAGAGAGAGAGAGAAAGAACAAAAGAAAGAAGTAGAAAATAGGTGGGGAGGATAGAAAGAGAGTGACAGGGACAGAAAAATATCACCACTCCGTGGATGCCAGTGATGTTGTGTTGATCCTCTCCAGCTGGTCTTGGTGGTGAAGGTCCCCTCAGAAAGCAGAGAATCCAATGGGTTTATATACCCTCGAGCCAGGTGGCAATGTCTGGGCATGTCCCCCTGGGGGAGTGGGGCACTCTCCTACAGCAGACTCTGGATCTGTTGCATCACATGCAGTTCTGTGGGGCACGGACTCTCATGTGAATGTCCTGTGGATGTGGCCTGTGGAGGGGGTTCCACAGCTGGGCCAGTTTGAGTAAAAGAGAGGACGGGTGTGCACTGCCTCTGAGCAGAGGTTTCACCGAAACCTCCTCCTCCCCTGCCTTGTTTCAGGGGGGAGTCTGTGTAAACCTGGCTTCTGTGGGCTGTGGTCTCCCCCACTCCAAACTCAGCCAGGGATGAATCTCAGCATGGCTGCTGGGTTTGGCTCACATTCTTTTGTTTGTTTGTTTGTTTGTTTGTTTGTTTGTTTCTCCCTGGGCCTGAGGCTGATGAAAGAATGGGTTTTCCCTCTATCTAATCTCAGTAGCTTGATTTACAATCCAAAGTTCTTCAAGGAGGTTTCTGTGGTTGTAGCTTCTTTAAAACTTTATATCAATGTTTGAGGCATGAACTATTTTCAGCCTCTGACAAACAGTCATCAGGGAAGGCTTCCCTCTCCCAGGCATTGCCTGGACAGAAGCCTTAGAGAAAAGGGGGTTCCCCTGTTCCCATCAGTTTTGGGGAACCCTCTTGAGTTCTAGTTTTGGACCCATGTGAGTATGAGCAATCCCAAGGTGCTGAGGGTGCTGAGGCACGTGAGGGATGAGGGGAGGAGGGAACTGTGTTTGTGGAGCTGGGAGAAGGGAATGCTGAGAGGAAGGGAATCTCATTGCGGTATTCCAGGTCAACAGACACACAGAGGACATGTTTCTTCAATTACTTCATTATTGTTACATAAAGTGGTTTGGGAGTTATTTGTTGTATAAATACTGGTGTTTCTTTACAGTGTGAGCTATATATTGATATTCTCTTTACATAAAATATAATAAAGTTTATTCTCTTTACATAAAAACATAATAAGTTTAGTATTGAAACCCAAAAACCTTTGGGTTTTCTTAATATTTTGTCTTCTACACATTCTTTCCATCCCTTCAGTTGCTTTTCATGAGCCTGGAGAATTTAAGGTAAATTCTCTGTTTTTACAATTTACCTTCTCAAGATAAAAATAGTATCTTCTTAATATATAACTTCCACAATTGTAATTTGAATCTGTGTGGGACAGTTCCAAGACAGAAGCTTAAATTAGAAGCAGTGGACTAAATTTAGAAGTGTTAGCCAGCAGAAATCCTAGTTTAAGGAAAAGTAAAGCCCTTAATATGTACCTGAGGTTGCAGAGTCCTTTCCCAGGGCCTCTGGCAGCTCACCCAGGTGTCAAGAGCACCTTCACAGCATTTCCTCTGGAAGCCTCACTACATTCATTTGTTCTATGGTGTTTCAAAGAAACACAAAAAATGTAGCACTTGGAGAACATTGTTTTGTGGAAAGAAAATATCTCTTCTGATGCTTTTTTTCTGTTATGATAAAAAATTGTGAAAGTGGAATAGACAATAGGAATAGAGTAAACAAAATCTGAATTGTTGGGGGGAAAGCACTACACTGTTGGGTGTGCAAGCTCTCCCAAAATTCCTGACAGGAAAAATAATTTAAATCCAGCAGTTCCTAGTGGGAAGCACAGACCCCTTCTAATGAGCAGAACTGCAAGATTAAGAGCCCTGACATTAAAAGCAAAAAGCATATTGAGGCAGTTTAATGTAATTGTTATTTACTGAGCTAATTAAATGACTGATTATGTAAGACAATGTGGATTAAAGCCAATAAACTGTGAAATGGTCACTTTGCATATGTTTTTTTTCTATATGTAAAGAATTTTCCATAACTTTTCAGTTCCTAAATCACTAGTCAGCAAAGCTCTTTCTCCAACAATCCCTCTAAATCAAGATAAATATTAGTCAGCTCTCACTTAAAATAAAAACCCCATTCTGTTTGTGCCTTTTTAAATTTGTCATGGCTGTGTCTCACCTTGGCACTGCCCTTTTCCGAGGGCTTGGCCAAAGTGCTGTTTGTGCCAGAGGCACGGCCTTCTCCAGACTAATTCTGGATAACTGAAAGGTCATAGCCACAAAGAACCAGCAGGTGCAATTACTGCCGCGATAGAAGGGTGCATCAAACACATTGGAACGCCCAACAGAGTTCACTATTGTCTCTTGAGCTGGTGTGCACAGAGTCCTGATCTTGGGAACAGAATGGAAAGCAATAATTAAGGCCTTTAATTTATCCCTGAAATGTTAAAAGAAGTCTGACAGAGTAAACATTGGTGGTGACAAAAAGAGCAGGAGTCCTGTGTTTATGGAAAAGATGGAGGTTTACAGGGAGTTATTCTTCCACTGCTGGGCAGAAGTCCCATTGACAACTCCAACGGATATTATTATTTCCTCCCTTTTTGTCTCAGACTTGTGGGAGAAATAAACACACATACTTTGGGTGACTGATTCTGGTAATGAGCAGAGAACCTGAGCCTGCTAATAAAGCATTAGCAGAATGTGATATTTTTTCCAGCAGTTTCATTTTTAATTCTCTATGAAGAGACATAACTGGCTGTACTAACTTAATTCAAATAGCTTTTTTCTTTTCTTTTCCTGACCTGCCATGTCACATAGGGTATAAAAATGCACCCAAAGAAAATGTAATGCTGGGTTGCAGAACAAGGTTCTTCCTCAAACATAAAGTTTCAAAACCTCAGAAGTGGAAAAATTTATGCTTGTACCATTAATGTCTTTTCTTTTTCAAAATACCTCGTCACCATCTTGCTAGAGTAAAAATAACCTCCTCTCCTTTATCAGCAGAGTTCAGAGAATATTTCAGTTTAGCAGAAGCTTTTGAAATTTTGCCATTGTTTCTTTTTCCATGTAGTACAAAACCTTTGGATTGTTTTTGCAAAAACAAAATTGCCAAAGTGTCGGTGTTCTGCTTAAAGCCTGATTTTTTGATTTGAGAAGATTTTTCATGTTTGAAAATGGTGATGGTAGGACACAGTATGTCCTTTCTAAAACTTGGGCTGGTTGCTCATCTGTGAAAACTGTGAAAAACTAAGGAACTGGATCCAGGTTTTTCCATCTATTCCAGCGGGACATTCCTACCTTTTGCACAGAGCTTCCGCTGGGATGTTCATTCTGCATTCTGTTGACTCGATTCACCTTACTAAAGGGTAAATCAGATTCCTTAATTTCTTTACACATTAAGCACAATGACATTGAGAAAGTCAATTATCTCTGTTACGTGTTTCCTTAACGAGGCTTTGCTCTCGTCTCCTTGATCAGGACAGGCTGCAGCTTTATCCTGTGTCTGGGGGGCTTCAGTTAATTTTGGCTGGCCCCCAGCTCAGCGTGGCACAGATCAGCACAGGGGCACTCCCTGCTCAGGGGGCTTCCAGGGCAGTGTCTCAGGAGGGGTCAGGACATGACTTAGTGACTTTTTCACTTCTGGGAAGACCTGGAGGGACTGGAGCATGTCCAGGGAAGGGAATGGAGCTGGGGAAGCGGCTGGAGCCCCAGGAGCGGCTGAGGGAGCTGGGAAAGGGGCTCAGCCTGGAGAAAAGGAGGCTCAGAGGGGACCTTGTGGCTCTGCACAACTCCCTGACAGGAGGGGGCAGCCGGGGGGGTCGGGCTCTGCTCCCAGGGAACAGGGACAGGAGGAGAGGGAACGGCCTCAGGCTGGGCCAGGGGAGGCTCAGGTTGGACATCAGCAGGAATTTCCCCATGGAAAGGGTGCTCAGGCCTTGGCAGGGGCTGCCCAGGGAGGTTTGGAGTGCCCATCCCTGGAGGTGTCCCAGGAAGGCCTGGAGGTGGCACTCAGAGCTCTGGGCTGGGGACAAGGTGGGGATGCGGCACAGCTTGGACTGGATGGGCTGGGAGGGCTTTTCCAACCCCAGTATTCCTGGGATTCTGTGATATTAATACTGTTATAGTCAGTCCCTGAGTCATAACAAAGACTTCCTTAGAAAATAGAACATTCTTATGAGTGCTATAAGGAACCAAACAAAAATCCAAGGAAAGATAAACTTGTAACACAAAAAATTCACTGCTTTTTCTTGCTTTTCATTCCAAGTCTGCAGGGTTTCCCTAAAATATAAAAAAAGGAGGAGAAGCAATTTAAAATTTTTAGGAATGTTGATCTTTTTTTATTTTCCAAGCTGCGTGACTGGAAAATTACTATAACAATTTATGATTTTTTCTTTCCTTTACCTCAGTGTAAAGGAAGAGGTAAGAAGTGTAAAAGAGGGAAGAAGAAGCTGAAAGTAACCTTTGAAGATTAGGTTTTTATTGTTTAAAATTTAAAGAGCAAACAAAAAATGATCAGAACTGCTCCTTGACAAATCCTATGAAATTAAACTCTAGTTTGGATCTTCTTAATTTTTTGTTCTAATTCGTTTACAAAAATAAACCCAAAACAAAAACACGTTTCCATTATGAACTTCAGAAAAAGAATAATTTTTACCTCTATTTTTCTATAGCAACTTGGTTGAAATGACAGAATAATTAGAATTAATTAGTTAAGATTAATGTAGCAAACAATATATAATCCCTAATTGTGAGATAAAAGTGGCTACTTGTGACACTTAATGTATTCCAGGCAGCTAAAGTGGAGCTATAATGGTTCTTTTTAATGTTGCTGTGTTTTCTGTGTGCTGGATGTGTCACTTTATTGCTTCCTTGTAGCTTTTAGACAATAAAAGTCCCAATGTTAGTGCAGCCAGCAGCCCTTGCAGACCAGTTAAACTCAATATGCAATTGCTGGTCTTAATGTGGCTTAAGAGAAGGTTCCTATTGAGACCTGCCCCAACTGCAGTGCCAGACAAAGGAAAAGGCTGCAATTTACTGATTTTGCAGACCTACACCTTCCAAACTTGATACAGTGGCTTTCCTGGGTGAAAAAGAAGAAAATGTTACAAATTAAATGATTGTTTACGAATTAGGTCACTAAACATGAAATGTAAATGAGCCGGGAGATTGGTGCTTTCTCTGAACTCCTGCCCTGTGGGATGGATTCGACTGCCAGCAGTTAATTGCTGCTGTTGTGATCCAAGGAGCTTCTCAGAGCTTGACACTAATATTGAACATCTAAATTAAATTCCCTCTTGATGATGCAAAGGTACCTCAGAACAGCTTTCTGCATTACCTCATGAAAATTTTCCATTCCAAAGGTCTGCAGCAAGTTTTCTCCTCCTGCCATTAATCTCTCTGCAATGTACTGTCTCTCCAGCTGGTGATAACATTTTACTAACTATCAAACTGCTTTCCAAATTAATTTCTGTCATTATTAGAAGTCCATTTTTATTCACTTAAAAATAGCAAATTGAATATTAAGATATATTTTGCATATCAATAAGTCAACTTATATCAGTTTTATTTCAGCTGAATGACATAATATTTTCCTTTAATATTTAATTATGTTAGCTACGTGAAAACTCACTGGATCTCTCTGGACGTTGCTTAATAAATTACACAAGTCCGAGAGTAGTGAACTACAAACATGACCCAGCAGAGGCTGCTTGGAGTCACAGCTCCTGCTTCTTCCCCACTGTGTTAATGTGTGTTTATTACTGTGTTTAAGGCCATGAGGTGAAGGTAAAATATACCTAGAGAAGGGTCCAGATTGAATTTCTGCCAGATATATAAGCTTTACAACAGACAGAAATCTGCCTTTTCTATTCCACATCCCCCTGCAGGGCATTGGAGCGGGGTCAGCTTCAGCTGACAGCAGTTGAGTTCGATGTCGCTCTGTGCCTGGAGAGAAAATGCCTGGAGTTGGTGTCCTCTAGACTTTGTAAGAACATCCTAAACTTGAGTTACAGTGTTGTACGCCTTAAGTACAAATGAGATATGCTGGTAGAGTTTATAAGAAATGTCTCAGACATTTTTGGGAGCTGTCAGTCCCTGGATAATAAGATGACATGGGCATGTGGCAATGACTCACCTTTCCTCACACGAAAGGTAGCACAAATCCCAGCTTTCATCCTGGCATTCCTGCATTTGCCTCAAACCATTCACCAGTGTGGTTTTATTTTTTAGGAAGAAAATCTTTATTTAGGAAGAAATTCCTGGCTGGGAGGGTGGTGAAGACCCAGCACAGAGAAGCTGTGGCTGCCCCTCAGCTCAGACACAGGTGTTCTGCTCCCCCAGCAAAGCTTTTACAGCTTTCCCATCACAGCCTCCCTTTTCCCAGAGGTCCAGTCAAAAATTAGGAGCAGCACTGCACTAGAGCTGGTTCTGGAGACAGGCAGTGAAAATTCTCCTGGGGGAGAAAGTGTTGCGGAATCCCCACAGCCTGTTCAAAGCCCTGACAGCAATGGCTGTGGACACTAATGAGGATTCACTTGTACTTAGTATAATCTGATCAGAACATTTATATGTATTTGAAACTATTGGCTTCAGGTGTAGTCATTTTCAAGCTTTTATGAGAGGCTATCACCTTGTCTGGCAGAAGGTAGTTTTAGTTTCTTATTTTTCAGAAATAAAAAAATCTTTTCCTTAAAAGTCGTTATTTTAACCTCCAATTTCAAACTACTGCTTTTGAAGTAATGAATGCTAGGAATCTTGTGAGTGTCTATTAGTGTAAAAATTAGTGTCTATTGCTCAATAATAAATGCAATTAGTTTTCTTAAGATTTTTCAACTGCTATATAAAATGCGAATTTTTCTAGAGAAATGGAGTTTGCTAAAAGGTTACTGATACAAAAGGCTTTCACAAAAGAAAAAATAATTCTGATGGGTTGCTATACCTATCAAACTGAAGGAGATTCTCCAACATGACTTAAGGGAGAGAAAGTACATTTTTTATCCTGTTCTTTCCTTTTTTATATACCTTTTTCTCCTCTTTATAACAAGCTTTCCACTCAGATCAGACTAGTAGAAAAGTATTCAACCACATCTTGCTTGTTATGTTACTAGTCTCAACTTTTATCATACCAAGTAAATTTATTATTTATGTAACTTGTTGAAATGTGTGACTGGACTTCATCATCATGAATTAGTTCTCTCACGTGAGAACTGAAATTATTTGTTTTCTGAGCATCATGATCTTTAAAATTTGCTTCCACCTCTGGTTTTGTTCTATTTCTGAACCTTTGTGTGTTTTAGCAATGCTGTTCCCATTCTGTTCTGGCTGTGAACTGGTAGAGGACAAGGGGGGAATGGCTTCCCAGTGCCAGAGGGCAGGACTGGATGGGATATTGGGCAGGAATTGTTCCCTGGGAGGGCGGGCAGGCCCTGGCACAGGGTGCCCAGAGCAGCTGTGGCTGCCCCTGGATCCCTGGCAGTGTCCAAGGCCAGGCTGGACACTGGGGCTTGGAGCAGCGTGGGACAGTGGAAGGTGTCCCTGCCCATGGCAGGGGGTGGAACTCGGATGGGCTTTAAGGTCCCTTCCAACCCAAGCCACTCAGTGATTCTGTGACTCCATGATTAACTTTGAATGATGGTTAATCCTGCACCTTTTGGGTCCTAAACCAACCTTTTCCATGCAATAATCTTCCCTTTCCATCCCTTTATATTTTCCCAGTTTCACACCACTTAACAAACAAAACAGGAAATTCAGATAATTCAAGGAGACTTTCAGGCTCCCCCACAGTTATTACTTGAAACTTTGGCCAGAACATTTCAGGAATTCTGTCTTTCCAAATCCTAGTGGTCTTTGTAGAACCATAGAGTTGTTTAGGTGGGAAAAGGCCTTTCAGATCATTGAGTACAACCATTAACTCAGCACTGCCAACCCCACCACTCACCAGTGTCCCCAGTGCCACATCTGCATGTCTTTAAATCCCTCCAGGAGTGGTGACTCCACCACATCCCTGTGCCAGGGCTGGACAGTGATGGTTGTAATCACCCAATATATTGGTAAACCTTGAGATTACTTGAATTGGAATCCTAATGCCCCTGTGTCTGAGGATTCATTTAAGAGAGCACTGAAACAAGACTTAGGAATGTCTTCAGATAAGTAGGAGTAGTACAGAGAAAAATAATTATCTTATCCATCAAAATTATGCTGGGAAAAGTTTTGTTGCTTTCCATTATTTTCACTGTCATTCCAAAAGCCAAATTTTCTGTGAAATTTGGAGATTACTTTCTTGAACAAGTCACAGAGAACTCTAACTTCACAAGTCAAATAGGAAAATCAATTCTTTTAACTGAGGCAAATGCTATGAAAAAATAATTATAATGGCATTTTTTTCTTGCAACCTCACATCAACGTATTGTACACTGACATAAAAATAGATTACAGTATCTCTGAAATTAAAAATGGATCTGTATATCTATATTTCCCAAGACATTCTCATATTGTACAGCATTTGATCAATTCTCACCCTCTTTTATAACTATTGATGGAACAACAAATTATTCAGAAATAACTGATCAGTGTTGGAATCTCTTCCCAGACTTCTTATTGTATCCATGTATTATTTTCTAATTTGTGAGTGTTTTCTTATTTATTGTTTCAAAGCACAGACATATTTATATCTCAAACTCATCAAGAAGTTCTATAGACACTATTATTCTCTAAAACCCTGCATGACCTCTAATAAATTCGTGCACTGCAGCAACAAAGGTGCTGCAACCTCTCCGTTCTCATCCATTCATTTACACAAATTGTAGGGCAGTTTCTCACTGGGTGTTTTCAGCAGCATATTTTAAAGATAAAATGAAACAGTGCAAATCATCTACATTAGAAGGTGGGAAATAATTAGTCTGGCAGAAAATACCTTTTCATTCTCTTAATCCGTCTCTTAATCTGTGAAGGTAAGCATTTACTTCTCTTCCACATAAGTTACCAGTGGAAGGTAGTAGGGGAGGACATGAGGGTTGTTTAAAAGCGTGATGCCAGGGTTACCCCTCAGTGGAAGAGTGTGCTCTGGCATTTATTTCCATCCTGCAGACAGCAGTTCATCTGTACATCATTTTTTAAAATAGGGTATAGGTGTTTATGGGATATAAACCCACCAGCTGTTTGCTGTGAAACCCTCCAACAAGTGCATTAAAGAGATTTTTGGAAATGTGCATCTACAGTCGCAGCTCTTTCATTATAATGTCTGTTTCTAAGCAGACTATGGCTTAGCACAGCACTTTCCATATTAAAGTTTTTAGAACAAGAGTGTGCCATTACAGATATTAATAAATTTGTGCTCAAAGTAGGATTTTCCTAGAATATCATTAATTATTGGCACGAGAGATGCAGAAGTTAATGTTTTTGTAGTCCATTTCCAGGTTTAGATTTAACACTTTTTGATCTAAAAAAAATCTGAGATGATGAAAAGAAGGTATAAAGGCTAGACTGGCTTAAATTTCTTCAGCCTTGCCTTCCAAAGGCTAAATTCCCAGGTAAATGTTATTTATTCCTGCTCCCTCATGGCTCACTCCAGGATACTCATGTCCCAAAGCTTGTGCAGTTCGCAGTTGTTCTGATCCTCCTAAATTAACCAATAAATGATCCTTCTATGCAAATTAGTGGTGTGAGCTGTGCAGGCATCAATCCAAGAAGAAAAGTGGAATGGTTTAGATGTACTGTAGGAAACACAGCCCTGTCCACTGGTGTGGAAGAAAAGGGAAGGTTACAAAGACAGTCAGGGAGTTCAAAAGTGCTGCATTTAAATTTACCTGAAAAGGTCTCTTCATGTAACTCCATTAATAAAAAGCTGAGGGTTAGGGTTAAAATTTTTCACAGAGTGACAGAATCATTCAGGTTGGAAAAGACCTCTCCAAGATGAACATGAGTTCCTTGAATTCTGACCCAGGGTTATGACACGCTATGTATATACACTTATATGCATTTCTATATAAAATACACAAATTTATAGCATAGGGTTTTCTTCGCAGGGGGCTGCACATTTCTGGTATATTTTCCAAACAGTCACCTTTCCCAAAATTTCCTGAGCAGCTTCTGTTTCCCAAAGGTACATTAAGACACTGAATCAAAGCTACCTTCCCTGGTGGAAACCCTCCTTGGCAATTTTTTATTGCTGGCTCATTGGTTTCTCTGGACAAACCAGTAATAGTTATTTGTCTTCTGAATCCAGTTTTCCAACAAAAAGTCTAAACCTGTCTGTTTAACCTAATCTTTAATTTTTTAATTGAAAAAAACCCCGACAGTTCTTCAGCTATGACTGTTTCAGAACTGAAACAGACTGTTTCAGAACCTCTCATTCTGCTTCACCCAGTAAAAGTAGATGTGACGTCAGGCACCCAAATGCATTTGGTTCATGCCTTAAAGCAAATAATTGAGCAGAATTTAATAGAAAAAAAATAGCTTAATGTTAAGGGAATGTTCCAGTTTAAACCAATGCTTAAAAAATTATGAGGAGAGGCAGCTGAACAGGAAACAAATCTATTTAGGTTCCTCTTGTCCTGGAAAACATACCAAGAGGTCTTCACCATGCTGAGGAGAGTAATGTGACAGGTTACCTCTGATGTCAACAAATTCATCCCTACAAACTCAGTGAAAGTGGCTTTTCAGCATTCAGCAATAGATACCAAAGTACTTAACAAATTGAGAAGGTGAAAATACCGAAGGTACTGATAAAACTCCGACACAAGAACTGCCTCAGTAGTTCATCACCTCAGATTTGATGCTGCAGTAGCAATAAAATCTGATTTTAATATCTGCTTAAGGTTGAGAAGGACCTTTTCTTATTTGAGTTAAGTCAAATACAAGAAACACTTAAAAAAAAAAAATCTTATATACAGTGAGAAGAAAACCCAATTCTGTATACGTTCTTCTTAATTCTCTTAAAAGACAGCTGTTCCCACAGCAGCCAAATAAAGTGCACATTATGTTGTCATGTCATGTGTTTTTAAAGTGAATAGTGGCAATCATCCTCAAGGATGTGCTAGTATAATTGTATTTCTATTTTTAATACATTTTTAATACATGATCTAATTTACATTTGTCTATAGATATGCAAATTTACATTCCATACGCAAATATCACTAAGGCTAACTGTAGTCCTGTAGGAATTGATCTGTGTAAGTGCTCAAGGAATCGTGACCCTATATAAGAACCTGAATGTTATAGCTGAAATATTCCCTATACGATAAGGAACTCAAGCAAATGGAAGAAAACCTTCTGTTTTGATGAGATATTTACAAGCTAAGAGTCTCTAAAATTCTCAGGTGGAATTCTCAGATTGTGCATCTGCATGTCCTGTGGTTAGAACCCTCAGCAAAGAGCAAACGCATTTCCCTTTTATTCTGAAGAAAAGAGGCAGGGATACAGCCTGCATAGTCTATGTAATTCTGTGTAATTCTCAGGCAAAACTTCAGCTGGAACATGAAAGCACAACGCAACATCAAAACCAGTTAACGAGGAATAAAAAAAGTGACTAGACTGAGCAAATGTTGGCAGTGAGATGGAAGCTCAGAGTGCTGCACCCTTGGTTCTTTTTCCTTCCACTGAGGGCCTATTGCAGATCGTGAAATTAGATCCTGTTTGAAAAGCCTCTGCTTTCTGCTGCCTTTCACACTGCTGATCTCTGATGTGACAGAGTCACCTCAGATTTGGGACAGTTCTTAGTAGAGCTATTGATGGGAACTCTGGTGCTGCTCGTTTGGGCACTGGGAATAGATTCAGCTCTGGCTTAGGAGCTGTGGGAGAAGACATTCCTGGTTTAGCACTCAGCCAGAGACAGACGTGAGGAGAAAGATCTGCTTTGCAAACTTATGAAAGGTAACTTGATGGGTTATTTTTACTTAAATGCAAGTGAAAGTTTTGATATAGAATTTGGAGAGCAAGCCTCTCTTGGACAAGGTTCTGTGTCCTCTGTTAAGGTGTGCCCTGGTGGAGGTTTGTGTTTATCAAAATGTTAGTTTATCTCTTTTTAAGTAAATAAAAATTCTGTTTCTCAGTAGATCACAGAGGTTTTTTGCAGGCTGAGCAAACTTTACCATAAAATCTGAGTAATCTCTAGGTGGACCTAAAGCAGATAGTTTAAGCTTCTGTTAACTGGTCTGGAGAGCAAAATAGACAAGATATTGGCCATTATTCCAATCACTGAGATGTATTCAGAACTGCAGATGATTTCTGACAAATCTACCGTGAGTTTTTCCAGCATAGAAAATATTTTACTACTTTGAGTTCTTCAGGCTGTGCTGCATCAATGCTTCCTCTAAATTCCTTTTTACTATCCCCAAACAGTTCCTAGGCTGATGAATTACCATGTGTTAAATCCTAGTTAAAATTGTGGCTTGGAATTCATCTTCCTATAGATTCACTTGCCTGATTTTTAACATAGCCCTGCAACAGTTTAGATCCAGAATATTTATGAAAGCAACACTGACCAGTTGAACAGAAACACTATAACTATCTTAGGAAAAGTTAAGCTGAGACCAAAATTTACAGTTTATTATGTCAGTTTATGGGGCCAGACCAAGTGGCAAGGCCATAATGAAATTGCTCCAAAAGTAATGAATAAAATAGAAGAATAAAAGAAATAGGTGATGAAAGAACCACAAACCACAGCAGAAAAATTAGCAAAACCATGAAACAAAGTCTCTGTGATAAGACAATATCACTGCAAGTATTACATTATCAGTCAGAGAGTGGGATGGAATTTACTTAGACATTCAGGACCTCCTGCATTGAAAATGAGAGTCAGAGTAACTAATTCTGTGCTTTACAGGAAGTTTCCTGAAGAACTGACGGGGTCTCTGAACAGTAGAGCAAAAAGAATAGGAACAGGTGAAAAACTGGAATAGAGATGGCTCTTTTTAGCAAGAGAAGAAAAATCATAGTAATCCATATTAGGGAGCATAATACATGTGCTACACAGGGCTGGAAAGCACTGGGGAAATTTAATTCAACTCCTTTTTGCTTTAGTAGAGAAATAATAGTGATTCATTATATTCATTCCAATGACATATTAGGTTTAGGAAGTGAGATTCAATATCTCCAGATACTGCCAGGAGGGTCATTCGGGTTGCCTGCTCAGGTCTGGGATGGTGTATCCCAGACCCACCTAGGTGGTGCCAGGCACAGATCACACCTCACAAGCTTCCAGTGGGGTGCAGAAGCATTTCCCCAAGACAGAGGCTTCAGGGGCTCTTGGAGCACAGAGAAACACAACATTTAACTGCAGGAACACAGTGAAACCCAACTTTGCATGAGAGTTGCAAGTGTTACAGACGGACATGCTAAAATCATTAAGTGATCAAGAAGCAAAGCGTGCGAAATTACCATGGCTTATTAACAAATATTTAGAGGCAAATACATCCGTTTATACAAATTTTAAACTGGGCAGGACTGTCAGCTTTAAATTACACAAAGATTTCAGAAATAGAGCAGTTGGCTGTTTACACAAGCACTTTGGAAGACAACTGATCTTTTTAATTACCTTCAGAGACATTTTCTATAATGCTTATTAAAATTTTAATCTATACCTTGCTAACTCATCATATTCATTGATTTAATTAATTATGAGTACATGATATTTATTTAGAGTCCACAAGAGATGTTACAATTATACCTATGATTATGTTTTATCCATGTTATTTTAAAAGAGGACATTAAAGATTACTCACTTTAAACTTTGAGATCCTTCTACCACATGGTCATGCTCAGCCTCATGAAAGGTTTTCTAGTGAAAAAATGCGAAAGCATCATTGGTGATCTCTAGTCACCATTCACAGTTGAGGCTTGTCTTGGGCAGAAACCATTTCTTTGTTCTTTAAAATTAAATCTCAGCAGTGGTTTAAGATTGTCTGGTTTTAGTTCTGTGCCAGACAGAACTTTTCTGTCGTAGGGAGGAAAGATAAATCTTTCCAAGATTTTTCACTGCGATCTACATCAAAAAAGAGATTCTATCACTTGAGCTGGACTCAGATTGTTTTCCTAACTCAGCACTAGAATTCTGGCTAATTTTGCCTACCTTGTCTCAGGATTTTTGGAAATGTAGCAATGCGTGGAACATCGTAAATATTGAAAGATATTGTTCATAAACATGTATCCATTTCCAAGTGGGGTTTAATTCAAATCAGATTGTTAATGTCATTAAAGTTTTCCTTGGACTTATACTAAAGAAAATCCATTAATTTGAATACTGACCAAAAGAGGCTTTTGCTGTAATTACAGCAGAGTCATAGAGAAAAAAAAATTGCTTTGGGCATCACAAAAATGAATCTGGGGTTATATTTCTCAAACTATTAAGTAATTTATTAAGTTTCAAGATAAAAGAATGCAGTGTGACTCAGCTGCTCACACAGCTCAATGTGAATTTTGAATTGTGAGTATTCTCAGTGAAGAAATTTGAGTCAGTTGGGATGGAAGTTATGTCTACAAAAGATTCTTTACAGGATAAATAAAATCCTTCAGTAAAGACCAGGAATATGTCTACAAACAGAACTCTGAAAGGCCTCTTCTGCTGAATACACTTTTCCCATCAGTATTTAGTCCATATCTGCCCATGAGAAGCTTGAGCTTATATATTCCAATGAAGCCATTAGTCTGTAGGGGTAGAAGTTATGTTTGACCAGCCAAATCTGGATATTCTGCACTGAAATCAATTTGACCCAGGCTTGTAGGTGCCTCATATTTTGTATTATTTTCTGTTGTCTTAGTTACATGGTGAGAGAGAAGAGCAAAAGGACAGGTAAACATGCCAATAAAAGGAGACAAGTAAGCTATTATCCATCCTCTGACTGTTTACACAGAGTAAAATGGGAATTAGTATTCCAGGCTTGTGGCTCTACCTCTTGGCTCTTAGACTTTTAAATGCAGTTGCTAATAATCCCCATGCATTCCTGCTGCTGACAGATATGCCACAGTACTTTAATCAGCACTGCTACCAGGCTAATAAAGGTTACTAATAAAATAAAATTCTGTAGAGGCTCCCTCTTTACAGGCAATATCAAGCCCTGTGAACTTTTAATGCCTCCTCTCTCCATTTAGATAGTCATGGCTCAAAGCCTGTATTAAAAATAGCAAGGAATGCTTATTCTGAAGTGTTTTAAAATATTGCAAATTACACTGTAGTATTGGCTTACTCCAAACTAATCTTATCCCTTCCTGACCTTTGGAGAAACACTTCTCTTTCATTTGGCAGTTTCATTTCCCTCCTTTCCTTCTGTCTTATTCCCCTGTACTTTTACCTGTGGTTTGTTTAGTCATCAGGAACTGGGGAGATGGGGCTGCTGATTTTAACTGTGTAGCTGATAGGTTTGTTGCGCTCACCCAGAAGCAAATACCTATTTCTCATTCCATTTCCACTGCAGCTTCATTTTCATCTCAATATTGTATTCCACAGCAGCTGCACAATACATTTCTTCTGAGGAATGCAATAAATGTATTTACTCTTTTCTTTGCCTCTGAATGGGGTTCTGTGGATTTTTCCACCCTTTATATTCCTGTTCATTTTATTAAAATATATATATATATAAATTCATCAAGAAGCTAAAAATAAATGCAACAGAAATGAACATTTGTAATAAAGGTTTTTTATTCAGCAATATTAAAAAATGGGTAGCATACAATATAAAAAGTGCAAAAATTAATAAGCCCAGTGGAAAGCTAAAATCTTCTTACAAGGAAAATGGATATATCTCATATTTTTTAAGATCACCAAGCTTCTATCAGGTCTAATTCTACCCTGATACTTGATATAATTTTCCAGACTTCACAGCAGAAAGTGGATCTTTTTAGAGTCATGAAGGAAAAATTGAAGCTGGAATGGTCTTGACAGAATGAGTGCATTTAAGTATGGAGCCCCTATTTCATTTCAAACCACATAAAGTGAAATACCCAGACATTGATCTGCACCATGGAGTTGTTTCAGCTCAGAGTCTCTGCTGACAGCACCAGGAGATATTGGATGTTTGTTTCCAGGCTCCATGCTAATCCAGCAGTCAATGGGCTTCCCAGACACCCAGAAATCTGTGGCAAAAGCGGTCTGGCACTGACATGCCCATCACAGCCACTGCTGTTGAGGTGGCTCGTGAGTTTATGGATCATCAGTAATGGCATTATCGTTGTGTTCTGAACGTGAGACATCCCACTTGTGCCAGAGCCACGCACAGCACACAGTTTTTTCCCAGTGCTCCTCAAAAGGAATCTCATAATCCTGCAGCACATCGTTCCTTTGTGCTCCAGGCACCTCCAGATTCTAGGTATGAGCTCTCCATGCTGGCAGAGCACTGCCTATATTGACCCCCAGCGTGTTTTGGGAGCTTCTCCTTTCCCTGGACTGTGCTCAGCAATGTGGTTTAGGGACCTGAGGCTCACTGATGTTCTCTTATCCATGTCCACAGCTCACCTGGATCACCCTCCATCCTCAAGGACAGCATTCAAGATGCCTGGGAATGGAGTGCTCCCAAGTGGCTCTGTGGCACAGGTGCCCTCAGGTGTCACAGTGAGTGATCTATAAAGAGGTGATTGCTTTGTTCCTGCTCATGAGGTGAAGGTGACGAGGGACCCAGAGTTATCCCAGGAGTGCAGAACCGAGGAAGGACATTTCTGCTTCCATTTCAGGTCTCAGGTAAGGTTTTAGACCTTACTGTGAGATGTCACTGGGGCTCAGGGGCAGGGAGGATTCTATACCCACCTGAAATGTCTGACAAAGCCTCTTCTCTTTCTGACGAGATCCCTCTTCCCTCCCACGACACAAAATACACTGCAGGGGAGTGCTGCCCACTGAAGCCTTCTTCAGACTTTTCTACCAGATCCTGAGCTTTATCCTTGGCATTTCAGCTGAGGTTTTCTCAAGATGTGCCAGAGATGCTCTGGGGGGTCAGGGAGCCCAGAGCATCCTGGACTGACCACCCTGCAGGGCTGAACATCCTGCCCTGGTAGCCAGAGAGACCCGTGCCTTTGCCACACTGACAAGGATCAAACAGTTCCAGGAATGTCATAAACTGAAAGATTAGACATTAAAAAATTTTTAAAAATTTAAATAAAACCAGCAGTAAACAATACAAATCAGATCTATTTTTTTTTTTAATTTGGGATCTACTTCTTGCTATTGCTGCTTAATTTTCACTGCTTCAGCCACTGTGCTCTCCTGTAGGCCAGTGGTAATGGATAATCAAATCTAAGCAATACATCTGTCTAGGTTTGAAAGACAGGTGTCTTCTAAGGAAGGCAGGAGCCTCCCCTGGAATGGAGAATGTAGGCACTGTATCCAACCCCTTTTCTCAGTTCAAAATCTCGCGGCATTTTCCTCCCTCACCAGAGAAGAAAAAAAAGTGAAAGAGGACAAACTGGCCTCCCCCTCCCATGGCCATGTCCTTTGTCTTCCTTAAGCACCCATCAATTGTCCCTTAGCATGGGGAAAAAATTCTTTGAGAGGGAAAGAAAGGAACAAACAAACAAACAAACAAAAAACTCCTAAAAACCCCCAACATTATCCACCCCGAATTTTTTTTCCATACTAAGATGTTACATCAAACTTAAACCTTCAACCAAATATGTACGTGCATTACCCAACTTATAT
>VZTD01001600.1:7578-25668 GCA_013397725.1 Rhagologus leucostigma
AAGAGTTTGTGTCATTTTCGGGGGAGAATATGAAGAAGAGGAGGAGTTTCCCCCATTTTGAGGGGGAAATATGAAAAAGAGGAAGAGTTTGGATCATTTTTGAGGGGAATGAGAAGTTGGAGAGGTGCTTGACCCATTTTGGGAGAGAATATGAAGAAGAGGAGGAGTTTCCCCCAATTTGGAGGAGAATGTGAAGAAGAGGAAGAGTTTGAATCATTTTTGGGGGGGGAGAATATGAAAAATAGGAGCTGTTTCCACCATTTTGAGAGGGAATGCAGAGAGGGAGAGGTGTTTCCCTCATTTTTGGGGGGAAATGCGAAGAATAGGGGCTGTTTCCCCCATTTTTGGGAGGGAATGAGGAGAGGGGGAGGAGTTTCCCCCATTTTTCGGGGGAGAATATGAAGAAGAGGAGGAGTTTCCCCCATTTTGGAGGAGAATGTGAAGAAGAGGAAGAGTTCGAATCATTTTTTGGGGGGGAATATGAAGAAGAGGAAGAGTTTGTGTCATTTTCGGGGGAGAACATGAAGAACAGGAGCTGTTTCCACCATTTTAGAGGAGAATACAAAGAAGAGGAAGAGCTTGCATCATTTTTGGGAGAGAATACGAAGAACAGGAGCGGTTTGCATCATCCCAGAGGGCATTACAGAGCATTTTACCGCAGAAACCCTCAGGCTCCCCTGGCTGAGCACATCCTGGCACGTTTAATTTCCCAGAAAACCCCAGTCCCGGGCTGCAGGAACGAGCTGACCTTTGCGGAGCTCCCAACCCCGCCGAGAACCCCTCGTGCCGCACGTTGGAGCTGCCCCTTCCTGCTTCCCAGTAAAACATTGCTCAACCCCTGCTGAAGTCAGAGCCGGGAGGCAGCGAGGGATGAATTCCAAGAATCCATCGGAGCTGAAATCCAACCCTGCTTGTTTTCTGCGCTCGCTGTCTGAACACAAACAGGGTGTTTTGGTTTTTTTTGAGGGGGGGGGGAGTTTCTAAAGAAGTCAAACCCACGTCAGAGATTCCGGGCTGGGGTTCAGGCCAGGGCTCGCCTGGTTCCTTTCACCTCCTTCTCCTGCAGATTGCAGGGAATTCAGGGACGAGGAACAGCCAAAACAAGCAGTTTAAAGTTGGTTTTTTGTAAAAAAAACAAGGATTTTTACAAATTCCACATTCCGGAGCCAGATCTCCGTGGAAATGGGAAGGTGAGGGCAGGAAAAAAGCCTGGATTGGGGCAGGTCAGGAGAGCAAAAAGGAGCGGGGTGGGTAAAGGCACGAACACCTCAGACAGCTCCAGGTTTGGAATCGGCCTTGGAATGGCTGCCAGAGGATCCCTGAGGATCACAGAATCACGGAATGGCTGCGGGTGGAAGGAGCTTAAAGCCCACCCAGCTCCACACCTTCCACTGTCCCAGGCTGCTCCAAGCCTCTGGAATCGGACACTTCCAGCCATTCCCCCTGCTCCAGGGAGGTTTTCCACAGCTCCATCCACGAGTCCCTGGAGCCTGGGGAGGCTTTAGCTGGATTTGGGGAGGGGAGATGGAAAGGAGCACCTGGGGCTCCCTCATCGGGATCACTCCTCGTTCCTGCTGGAGCAGCCCTGATTCCTTTCAGAATCCTGAGATTTACCCAAAAGGACTGAAATTCCAGGGAATTCATCACCAAAACACAGCTGACAGAGGAGCAGGGGGCACGAGCAGCAGCGTGGGGCTGACCGAAGTGCAGCAGCACCCGGAAGGTCCCGCGGGCAGGAAAGGCCTGCAGGAATTTTGGGAGAAGAACCGACCTTCAGCTGCAATCCCACCCCGACCTTAGAGGGCTTTTCCAACCCAAACCATTCCCTGGATGTGAAGCTGCTGCGGGAGGGCTCGACACAAACCCAAACCCAACCCAGCCTGGGACTAAGGGAAGTCTCGGAGCTGGAGCTGAGCTGGAAACCTGAGGTGAGAACACAACGCATTCCTCATTTCCGTCGGTTTTCCTTGGAATGTGCCAGTGCTGTTTCAGATTGTTCCTTTCCCGTTTTCCTTTCAAAGCCGCGCAGGGTGGCTTTGACATTTATTACAGCCATTAAAAACGTTTCAATTTTAGGTTTAGAGCTGCACTCAGAGCCCTGCAGAGCCCCCAAACCCTGCCGCATTCCCACCACCAGCATTCCTTCGGATCTGGCAGCGGCTACACCAGGAACAACGGGGAAAAACAACCCCGCAGCTTCCCAGAGGGACGAATCCCACGTTTTGGCTTTCGGCAGGAACCAGCCCCTTGTTTACAGCCCTGCGGGATCCCGCTCCAGGATCTGCTCCGAGAGGGAAAACAAGGCTGACCTCAGGCTGCCGGAACAAACTCAGCCCCCTCCTTCCTTCCAGCCCTGTCCCGGCGCAAAGGTGAGGAACGCGATATCCCACGGGCTCCTGGTTACGGATTCCGGAGCCCGCAGGGGACGGGGCGGCCGCGCTCCTGCTGCCATCCCAGCTGGAGAAAAGCCCCCTCCAGGCCAGCTGGCGCTGGGGACACTGAGCTGGGGACATCCGATTCCCTCCGGGAAATATCCCCTGGATGTTGTGGAGCAGCAGCAGCAGCAGCTCTGGGCCTGGAAGAGGCCGTGGAGGGCTTGGAGAGGCTCTGCCTTCTCCCTACAAACAGCAACTCCTCCTGGGAATGTGTCACACCGACAAATTGGGCAAAAACCTGGCTGTATCCGGCTTTTCCTGGCCTTCCTTCCTTCCCTGCCACCCCTTTAAGGGATACTTTGGAGCGGGTGTGGGCAGCGGGAAGGGGAATTCCTTTCCCAATTCCCTGGAAGCACCAACAGTTGGGCACGCAAAGCATCCTGGAGGGCCGGAGGCGGGAAGGAAACGGATCCTCCAGCCCAACCCAGCCCACCAGAATTCCCCTCCTGAAGCCAGGAATCCCGGGGGAAGGAGCGGGAGCCTTTCCACGAGGAGCTCCCAGCTCAGCAGCAGGAATTGCTGTGCTGCTGGAATTCTGTGCTGCTTGGGATTGTTCTGCTGCTGGAATTCTGTGCTGCTGGGATCCCCGTGCTTCCCTCGGACACCCCAGGATCCGGCAGGATCCACTGTTCCAACTGAGAGGAATAAAAAGTTGTAGGAAAAGATCAGAGAGCGCTCAGGAATACGAGATCCGGGCTCATCCCGGATGAGGCAGCAGGTTCAGGCCTTCAGATTGTCCAAGAATGGGTTAATACATGAAAAAAACATAAAAATCAAAGGCTCTGTGCTCCTGAAAGAGCCCAGCATTCCCACCTGGACAGCGCAGGGACGATGTCCGGTGTTCCTGGAAAGCTGACCTGGCGTTTTAAGGTGAGAACTACAAAAAACCTGCATTTGCAGAGGATCTAAAAACCGAGTCCTGCCTGCAGCGCTCGGTTTGCTGTCGGAGTTCAGAGATCCGTCAGGAAAGATCCCAGCATTTCAGCACAGCCAGTTCGTGCAGGACAGCCTGGACATTCCCATTCCTGGCTCCGACGGCAGCGCTCGGAGCGGAGCTCTGCCCTCCCTGTCCTGAGGATGAAGTGACCTCCAGAACAGCTGGTGGCACCTGGAGGTGTCCCAGAGCCAAAGGCTCCTCCAGGGATGGCTGCTGGATCCCAAAACCACGGGATTTGGGAGCTGTGACCTGCCCTGGCACCGGGGCTTTGCTGAGCCACGGGAAGTGATCCCGTGGGATGTGTCAGTGCCAGGCCACGGCTCGGAGCAGCTGCGACCCCGAGGGAACGAGCGGCCAGGAGCTCACCTGCAGCTCAGGTTCCCGACGGGACAGAGGAGTTAAAATGGCTGAAGGTGAATTTATCCCAAAAATCCTGGAATCCCTGAGGCTGAAAAAGACCTTCAGGATCACCGCAGGATGCTCTGCATGCCCAACTGTTGGTGCTTCCAGGGAACTGGGAAAGGAATTCCCCGTCCTGCTGCCCACGCCCTGTGCCCAGTGCCCACCTGGTCACCCACGCCACCTCCAGGGATTCCTCGGACACCTCCAGGGATGGGGACTCCAAACCTCCCCGGGCAGCTCCTTCCAATCCTAAGCATCCTTCCCATGAGGAAATTCCTGCTGATGTCCCACAGCACAGCTTGGAGCTGTTCCCTCCTGTCCTGGTGTCCCCTGGGATCCCCCCCCGGCTGTCCCCTCCTGTCAGGGACTTGTGGAGATTGGGAATGTCCNACCTCAGGAATTCTCCAACCCCTTTCCCAGCTCTCTCAGGAATTCTCCAGCCCCTTTCCCAGCTACCTCAGGAATTCTCCAACCCCTTTCCCAGCTCTCTCAGGAATTCTCCAGCCCCTTTCCCAGCTACCTCAGGAATTCTCCAACCCCTTTCCCAGCTCTCTCAGGAATTCTCCAGCCCCTTTCCCAGCTACCTCAGGAATTCTCCAACCCCTTTCCCAGCTCTCTCAGGAATTCTCCAGCCCCTTTCCCAGCTACCTCAGGAATTCTCCAACCCCTTTCCCAGCTCTCTCAGGAATTCTCCAGCCCCTTCCCAGCTCCCTCAGGAATTCTCCAGCCCCTTTCCCAGCTCCCTCAGCCCCTCCTGGTGCTCCAAACTCTTCCCTGGCCTGGCTCCAACCCCTCCATGTCCCTCCTGATGCTCAGCTCCCCCTCGGAATTAAATCACCTTCGTGGGATGAGCACCACGGGTTTCATTCTGCTCCACGAGCAGCACCAGATCCGGGTCCCGAGCCGGACTCGTCACATCCCTAAAAATATCCTAAAAATATCCCCCTATAAATAGCAAATTATCCAACAACTGCACCCAGGGCAACCACCAAAAAACATCCACGGCACAGCTTTCAATGTGAACGTTTCCCCATGGGCAGATCCTTTTTTCCCCCTGTGCCCTTTTCCAGCCCACTGCTCCAAGTTTTTGGGTTTTTTCGGGTTTTTTTTCCGGGGAATAGCTGCTGCAGCCAGAGCACATTTGCTGTTGGAAGCTTGTTGGGAAGTTGCTGTGGAAGTCTGTGCTGGCAACCGGCTCCGGAATATTTTTTGAAGTCCTAAAAAGGGAAGGATTGGAGGAGAGGGAAGCGAAAAAGGATCTGCAGGGATTCACATCCTCAGGGATCTGAGCTTCAGGCTCAGGAAACTCTTCGACAGGACCTAAGTTACCACACTCGACATTTTAAAGTCCTTCCAAAGGCAAATCCTGCCTCAGGAATTTTGGGATGCAAGGGGAAGCGCTGCTGGCAGACAGGGAACAGCCCAGCACCCCAATTTCACACATCTGGTGGATTCGTGTGGTGGGGAAAAGTGAAATTCCAGACCACAGGAAATAGAGCAGAGTCATTCAGAAGCGGAGTTCAAGCATGGAATGCCTCACGGATCCAAGGAAAAGGAGCAGCTCAGCCTGGTGCAACAACACATTTCCCCACCTGGGATATTCCAAAGGATTTTTCCAACCCACTCGTGCACTCCCTGCCCAGGAATCGCTTTTCCTCTAAGCGAAAGAGGGGGAAAAAAGGTTTAAAATGGACCCTGCAGACAGCAGCATTCCACCAGCAGGAGCTCATTCCTTAAAGGAACCCATTCCTCAGGAAATATTTGGGGCTCCAGCTCCGCTCAGCAGCTCCTTCAACACTTCTCGAGTTTCGGGGATCCTCGGGACAAGGGGCAGTGGAAACAGCAGGAATTGTTTCAGTGGGAACAGGGCTATTTTTAGAAAGATTCTTTTGCCTCTGGGATGCCAATTTCCAGGAGTTGTTTGGAAAATGAGATTTTAAAAATGTACCAACGGAACAAAGTGTGCCGCAGCAGCGGCTCCCTCCGCTCGGGATACACCAGGGATGGGTTTGACTTTCCAGCTTCTTTTCATCCAAAAAAAAAAAAAAATCACCTTTTCCTCCTTTTGGAGGGCAAAATAGCAACCAAAAAAATATATAAATAAAATAAAGTTTATTCTTCGAATCCTCCAGTTTTAGCGAATGCCTGCAGCTGTTCCAACCAGATCAAACCAGGGACAACCCTGGACAATCCTTCCCTACTCCTGGGGTTTAATGGAATTTTTTCATCCCAAAGCCTCTGCCAGGCACACAAAAGGGGATCTTTTATATCCCTGACGGCATCCCGAAAACGGCAGGAATTTTATAATCCACACCAACAACTGCTTGGAAGAGGAAGAGGAGGTGAAAGCGGATCCAGCCGAGGGAGAATTCCTGACGCTGTAAATACCAGACGGGACGCCGAGGTTTGGGATTCCTGGAGCGCCACTGTGAAAGCGAGCAGGAATCGGCTTTGCAGCGCTCTGACGAGCAGCTGAAGGCTGCAGAGTTATTCCGTAGGCTGCTCCAACAATTCGGGAATTTCTCCAGTAAAATCACTAAAAACACCCCACAAAAATAATCCTGATAAACCAAGCCCCGCTTCCAAATCAATCCAACACTCCCCAGGGAAGGGATCTTCCCTCTCTCCTTCCAGCTGGGAAAAGTTCACCACAGAAAACAGGGAAAGGAGGAAAAGGATCGGGAAGCAAGGTTAATAATTTGGGTTTAAACGTGGCTGTTTCTCTCGGGAGAGGTTTTCACCTCAGAGCAGCTCCTGAGGTTGTTTCGATGTGGTTCACGTTACACAAGTGCCCTCAATCTTCCAGAGAGGATCAGCAGCTTTATACAGGCAATTAATTAAATAATTAAATGCCTTGATGAGCCCTGGAGGGTCTTGATCCATCCGTGATTCCTGGGCCAGGGTGGCACCGTTCCTGCAGAATATTAAATCCCCCCCAAAAAAAGGGGATTTGTGTCGCTTTAGGAACGGGGGGGAGAACTGAGAGCAGGAAAAGCTGCTCCTAAAAACCAGGGGGGAGCGTGAGAGTCCTGACTGGCACCACAAAGAGATTAAAAAAGGGAAAAAAAATCAGGATCGCAGGATCATTTTGGTTGGAAAAGAGCTCCAGGATGATCGAGCCCAAACTGTGACTGATCCCCACTTTGTCCCCAGCCCAGAGCACCAGGGATTCCTGGGACACCTCCAGGGACGGCGACTCCAAACCTCCCTGGACACTTCCAAGGCCTGGCCACCCTTTCCATGAGGAAATTCCTGCTGATGTCCCACCTGGCACAGCCTGAGGCCGTTCCCTCCTGTCCTGTTGTCCCCCGGGAGCAGATTCCGACCCCTCCTGCTCCATCCTCCTGTCAGATCCCTCCTGAGCACCCCGAGCTGGAAAAATCCCCCCCTTTTCCACACTTCCATAAAAACCCAGCGCACAAAGATTCGCTCCGAGCTGGAGCACAAACATTTCCCACTCGGTGCCCTCAGGTCAAACATTCCAAGGAGAACAACGTCGCTGAGTTTTTCCTTTCTTTTTTCCCTGTTTTCCTCCCGGTTTGGATGAAAGCCCTGACTCGCAGCAAGGCTCCCAGGGATCCCACATCCATCCTCTCCTGGAGGACACCCCAAGTGCACAAATCAGGGCAAAGCGACGCAAGTGGGACAGAGAAGGGACGAGGGTTTTTTTTAGGAAAAGTGAGGCAAGAGGGAGCTCTGTCGAATCCCTGGGATTTAGGGAAAGGACCGACGCTCACGTGATGATGTCCAGCCCCAAATGCAGCTGCTAATGAGTTTCCCAGTTAATTACTCAGCTCCCGGCGATGAGGAGCTCGGGGCTGGTGCTGCTGCTCTCAGCTGACAGGGCCGGCAGCTCACACACGGCTCCGGCTGCCAGGGACACAGTGCCCTCTCTTGGAGACTCCAAATCCAGCCCCACGCCAGGACTGAGGACAAAACACTGCCGGAATCTGCTAAAAAAAATTATTCCTGCCCAAGAAACAACTCTGCCCTGGCTGGTTATTCCTTGGAGGAACAAGGGAACACTTTTGGAGCTGCTCCCGAGGCAGGTCAGTGACTCGTGACCCTGAATAACCTTTGTGTCCTCTGATCAGCACTTGAATCTTGTTTAAGATTAAGGATTTTGAGGATTGAGAATACTGAAACACCTGAAGAGCGGTGATATTGTGGTGTCACAGCGGGGTTTGGGATGGAAGGGACCTAAAGGATGAGCCAGTCCCAGGAAAAATAATGGGATTCAGAAGGAACCATCCCAGTTTAGGGGCAGCTTTCTCTGTGACCTCAGGGCAGTTTGGGGCACTTGTCACCCCACCCTGGTCACCATCTCTCAGGGGAGGGACAGTCCCCACTGCCCACCTGGCACAGGTGCCCACGGAAAGCGTGGTTGCCCCATCCCAAGGCCAGGCCGGACGGGGCTTGGAGCACCCTGGGATGGTGGAAGGTGGGACTGGATGGGCTTTAGGGTCCTTCCAACCCAAATTCTGGGTGGGGAATCCCCTGATTTGGGGCTCAGGAGGTGTTGGGGTGTCCGTGGGTGCTGCTGTCACGTACCTGGGCAGGTGTCCCCACCTCCTGTGGCACACAGGCACTCGCTGCCCGGGGGGGAAAACGACAGATCTCCTAAAAACAAAGGAAATGGAGAAAGTTTTCAGCAATTGAAAGGCTCCTGCAGGGAATTCCAGCTCCTCTCAACACCGGCTTTGATCCCAGCAGCTGCAGCACCTCACACCTTTTCCCTCACTTCCAGCAACCCCTTTTACCCTGTTTTTTCCCTGTTTTTTCCCTGCTGGGATCCAGACCAGCTGCAGCACCTCACACCTTCTCCCCCATTTCCAGCAGCCCCTTTTCCCGCTGTTTTTTCCCTGCTGGAATCCAGACCAGCTGCAGCACCTCACACCTTCTCCCCCATTTCCAGCAGCCCCTTTTCCCGCTGTTTTTTCCCTGCTGGAATCCAGAACGATTTAAAACCACCCAGCACCACGAGGGGCCACATCCACGAGGAGCCCGGCAGCTCCCAGGCTGCCACCTGTGCAATTCCATACTGGAGTCTGAAGATGGCTCCATCGGAACGAGGGATGCCATCCATCCCCCACCTCCGAAAAACACCCAGGACGGAGAAATAATTCCCAGTGCCTCCATCAATCACAGGTGATTTGCCACAGGCTGAAGGAAGCAGCCCCATCCATGATATCCCTGAGGTTGGGAGAGGGGAGCTACAACAAAAGAAAGCAGGGGGGAAAAATAACCTGAGCAACTCATGGAAGTGAAAGACGAGGAGAGTGACAAAGGTTGGAGGAAAGAAAGGGAAGAGGAAGGCAGAGCTGCAGCGTTTCATCTTCTGTTCCTCCCCACAACGAGCCAATTAAAAAGCCCACACACTAAATTAATTCCAGTTCCAGGGGAGCTGGAAATACAGAGCCACTATTTAGGTTCGGAAAATTGCTGCATTCTGTTCCTTTGTCAGGTGGCAGAGAATGACATCTGCAAAAGGGAATTAAATAAAAAAAAAAAAAAAAAAAGCAGAGTTTGGGCCCCCAGCACAGCAGAACCAAAGGAAACCGAGGGAATTCAGGGAAGAGGTTTGCCAGGCTGGATCCAAGGAGCCTCATCCCCATGGGCACAGGGACAGGACACAAGTGGCTCGGCGAAGATCCCAATGTTTTCCCCACATCCCAACTTTTACACCTCATCGGGTCCTTGTTTGGTTTTAAACAAAGGGCTAGGACGTGGTTACGGAGCTCTGCTTCCCTAAAAAACCCCTTCCCTTCAGGAACCTTCCTGATGTTTAATTTATCCCTTGGAAAACTCCTCTGATCAAACCCAGCCCCACCGACGTCATCGAGCCGAGGGTAAATATCCCAGCCAGGTCTGTGTTCCCATCGAGTCCCAGGCTCCAGATGGGACTCTGGGATTTAATTCCTCAGCACTTCCAGCGGCAAAACGCTGGAGAACCCCTCGTTCTTGGCAGAGAAACACCCGATTCACGCTGGAATTTTAAGGGAATAAACCTCACGGGGGAGCAGAGAATACGAATTATTATCCCAGCTTTTTTCAAGGATGTCAAAAAGCAACCAGCTAAGCAGGGCTGGTGCTGCACGAGGCCACAGGGCAGTGCCAGGGCAGTGCCAGCCTGTTTTCATGGCAACAGCACCAAACCAGCTCCAAACCAGCTCAGCCAGGAGCTGTGGAGCCTCCTTCCAGAGGGAATTGCTCCCTGTCTAATCATTAACGGCAAACCCCAGCCCAGATAAAAGCCAGGGAGCAGCAGCCCGGAGCAGGGATAGGGTTGGAGCCAGCGGAGATGTTCCAGTCACCAGGAAGCTCGGGATGTTTGCTTGTTCCTGTGGTTGCCCTGCCGAGGGGACAGCAGGAAACGGCGGCGATGGGAACTGGGAAGGCTCATCCATTCGTCCCTCTCGGAGCTCACACATCGGGGCCTTCAGCTGCTGCTTGGCTGTTCCACTTCCCAATTTTCCAATTCCCAACTGGAAATGTGTTCCCCCCTCCGTTCCCTGCAAGGTCAGGCTGTGAGGGCACCCCTGGGTGCAGCTGGAGGGGCCTTTGCCGTGACAAAGCCACACAGCTGGGAGCTCTGGGATGGGCCAGAGGTGACACATCCGCCACGGGAAGGGGTTCCAGGTGCCCTGGGACGCACCTGGATGGGGGTGACAGGCTGCAGGCACAGGGATGGCACGGCTGGGAATCAGCAGCAGGCCTGGGAGATAGGGCAGGGTCCGGAGGGGCGGCACGAGGAGCGGCTGAGGGCACCTGGATTGTCCAGCTGGAGCCTGAGGGGAGATTCCTCGGGATCCGCAGCTCCGATCTCCGCTCTCTGGGAGCAGGGATGGGACCCAGGGAACGGCTGGAGCTGTGCCAGGGGGGTTTGGGATGGATCTCAGGGAAAGGTTCTTCCCCAGAGGGTGGTGGGCACTGAACAGGGAATGGGCATGGCCCCGAGGCTGCCAGAGCTCCAGGAGCGTTTGGACAACGTTCCCAGGGACAGGCTGGGATTTTGGGGTGTTCAGGAGTTGGATCAATGGTCCTGTGGGTCCCTTCCAGCTCAGGAGATCCCAAGACTCCATGATTCTATTCCATGGTTGTACCTGCAGCTCCTGAGCATCCTCAGCTGCTCCTGCCCCAAACACGGACAGCGCCAGGACAACGTGGAACACCTCAAATCCTCTCACCCTTCCCAAGGAATCTGCATTAGGACACCCCCTAAACTCCCTCACTCCACAAAGCCTCAATCCCCCTAGCCCTGGAACAGAGAGCTGTTTGTTCCCTTTCCTCCCAACCCTCTGTCCGGGCTGGAATCCAGGGACAACCGCTGAGAGCAAAACCCCTCAGCTGCCCGCAGGACCGGGATTCCCAGAGCCTCCTTCCAAGAGCGGGTGTCCACCTCCACCCTTTCCCTGGAATCACCCTTTCCCTGGAATCTCCGGAGCTGCTACGGGCACGGGGGAGCTGCTGCAGCTGGAGCCTGATGGGGGAAATGAAACACAACCAAGCCAGACTGCCCTAAGTTGATAGAAATCGGGATTTTCGATCCCAGAATCCACGGATGAGCACGGGGAAAGCCTCCTCAAGTGCCACCTGAAAACCTCTCCTTTGAGTCCTTTTAGGACTTCACCCCTCCAACCAAAAAAATCTCTTTGGGCATAGCCGTGTTCAGAGGCAGGTCCTGAACGTACTGAAGCGTAAATCAACAACCCCAACGGCTGCGACAGAGGCTGCAGCCCTGGCTGGGCTGGCTTCCCACGGCTGCAGCATCCAGGCCCCAGCCCCGGGCCCTGGACCCAGCTGGGAGAGGGAGCTCCGTGCCAGGAGAGGCCTCCGCCGAGCCCAGCGGTGCCCACAGGCCGGGCTGAGCGCGAGGACAAAACCCCCCGGGACGTGGCACAGCTGAGCCGCGGCGGCGGGCGGGGAAGGGCAGAGCTGTCCCCGCGCGGCTCCACGGGGAAATAACCCAGGGAAGTGAGTCGGGATTGCGAGGCGGCACCACAAAACCCAGTGTGAGCTCGCTGGTGTCTAACGGAGCCTTCTTCCTGTCTGGTCTGAATTCCCAAACCTCTGGATTTACACCAAAACCCCTGGATTTACACCAAAACCCCTGGATTTACACCAAAACCCCTCACACAACACGATGTTGCACTTGAGAGGATCACAGACGTGGGACTTTTAGAAAAATCGTGTTTAGGATCGTGGAATCTCTGGGTGGTTTGGGTGGGAAGTTCCTCAAAGCCCATCCCATTCCAATCCCTCTCCATGGGCAGGGACACCTTCCGCCATCCCAGGTTGATCCAACCTGGCTTTGGACACTTCCAGGGATGCAGGGACAGCCACAGCTGCTCTGGGAATTCCATCCCATTCCCTCATCACCCTCACAGGGAGGAATTCCTTCCCAATATCCCACCTAACCCTGCCCTCCCGGAGCTGGCAAAGCAGGAAAATCTGTGTCCCTCAGGATGGACCAACTCGGGAGCTCGGAGTGAGGCTCCTTCCACCCTGGAACACCGAGCGTGGTTCCCACCCCGCAGAGCAGGAAACATCCCAAGATCCTGGCAGGAACGGGATTCCAACTCTCCTTGTGTCATCCTCGCTCCGAGCTCCCGATGAAGGCACCAACGAACCTTCAAAGAGCACAGCAGCAACCACTGCAAAGCCTTTGAATTCCACAAAAACCTGCTCCTAACGAGATCCCTGTCGGAGCCACGTCAGCCAGGAAAGCAAACCGGGAGTATTTATAGCCCTGGATTAGAGCAGGATCTGCTGGGAATCTGCTCATGCGGAGAATGGAGCAAATTCCCGTTCCCGGAGAAGCGTGAGGGTGACAGAGGTGACGGATCCCAACCCCATCTTCTCTTCCCAGCATGTTTATACAGAGTTTACGCAGCTTTATCCAGCTCTGCTCCTGGAATTCTTTACCATTCCCACTTCCTCCGGGCTAAGGGGAATGCACACAGGCATTAGGGACGGGAATTAATTAAATCCTGGAACAGCTTCACCTGCTCCTCCACTTCCTACTCCAAGCACCAGCCCTTAAACAGCCCTTAAACAACAACCCCTTAAATCAGGATAACGGCGTTATCCTGGAAGGAATGGATAAGGAGCACTGCCAGCCCTCATCATCCCCTATTTTATTCAGACAAAACCCAACCTCTTTTTGGCTTTTCCCTCGGATAATCCCACTGAAATTTGGTTACGCAGCGAGATCCGGGGGGAAAAAAAAAAAACAAACGCAAAAAAAGAACAGATTTTCCAAGTTGTGGAATTTACAAACACCCGGCACACGGAGGAGAAAACATTCCTGCTTGGATGAGAACCCGCGAGAACATTCAGGAAAATACGGGATGTGGACAAAAGCCTTTCAGACTCTGTTCTAGGATGAAATGGAACGTGGCCAAGCCCACCCCTCTTCCCACCCAGCCATTATATTTTCTTTTAATCACCAGCCCCAAACTCGATCCATGGGCACCAGCACTTGGATCAGCTCGATACAATCAGTCCCAGCAGGAATCCAAACCCGTAATTACGGCAGCCTGCACATGGAAAACAGGGAAGGAGGGAGGGTTTATTTATGCAGGGGACAGGAGTTTCGGGGATGAGACGAATAAATGAGGGAAGAACGGTTAAAAGGGTGAAGGGAACGGACTGGGGAAGTTTGGGGAAGAAAACCAGCTGCACCAGAGGCTCTGTGGCTTCTGGAATGACAGGAAAAACGGCTGGGCATGGAGAACTTTGTACCTGGAATGCCTCGGGAGCGCTGGAATTCAGGGAAGCAGCGCAGCCCCCCTGCCTTGGCCGTGAATCCATTTCCTACCCGGCTTTGTTCGGCCTCCCATAAAAACTTCCTGCCCCTCCAGCGACCTTCCCCGAGTGCTTTTCCTGACCCTGGAGACATTCCCACCTTCCCTAGGCTGGCAAAAATTCCCCCTGAGAATTCCTTGGGCAAGGCAGGGAGGTGTTTTTCCCGGATTTTTACCCCAAACCACCAAATTTTAGCCAAGAAAGCAGCAGGAAGTCGGGACATTCCCAAGCTTTCTGAACCACTGGAAATCGTGGATTTGATGATTTTTTTGGGTTTTTTTTTTTTTTTTTGCACCAGGGATGCACACAATGCATCTCCTCCGGCGGCTGACAACCCCTCTTCTATTTCGGGAATGCTCATCCGCAGGTGGAATTGGATTTCTGTTCCCATGACTGACAACCCAACTCCATCCCGGCCTATGGCAGCTGCTGCTATTTTCAGCGCTCTGCCTCTCTCCAGTATTATTCCAAAGGTGAGAACTATTCCCAGAGAACACCAGAAGAGCGTTTTTCCCACCTTAACAGGGTGAAAAAAAATTTTGAAAAAATTTAAAATTAAAAGAAATCACGGAATTTTGAAAGTTTGGCCACAGGGCGAAGAACTCTCCGCAGCAAAGCCAGGGTCTGCTCGCGTTAATGAGCTCGTGGAGCGGCTGGGAGTGTTAAAACTGGAATTAAAGTCCTTGTTGGAACGGGAAAAATAGTCTTAAACTGGGCTGCCACGAGGATATTCCTCACCAGCAGGCAGGGAAGCGCTGATTCCCTCTGTCCTGGCAACGTAGCCCAGCTACAGCTGGGAATTGTCCGTGGGAACGGCCCTAAATCTGAAAAACGGGATGGAACACTGAGGTATCCCCAAAAATGGTGAATGTGGAGGGTGGAATTGGGGTTTTACACACAAACGGTGCTCACAAGCGGGCGCTTCCTAGTTCAGTGCAAGAGTTAAAGCTCCTTTGGAGCCTCTGGAAGCGTCAGCCCAGCTCCAAGGAAGAAAAACCGAGGGTGGGATAATAAGGCAGGGAATGTTAACCAGCTAATTAGCAATCAGAGAGGAGAGGAGCGCTGGGATCAGAGAGAGGCACCGACTCCTCACACTCCACACTGACCCGCTCCGGGCGGCTCATCCCGACTCATCCCGACATTCCCAACACACGCGCGGCTCCGTGGGATCGCAGCAGCCCCGCTCCCACCCTCTGCAATCCCCCAAAAAGCCGTTCCCGGGTCAGCCACCGCGTCCTCCCCGCTGCCCGGGCCTGACAATGCCGGGATCAATTAAATTCCGGTCAAGTCGTCGCCAGCTGCGGCTCACACGCAATTCCCGACAACATTCCGGAGCGAGCCCTTCCTTGTCCTCCACCAGCTCGTGCCCCACAGGGCTGGAGGGAAATAATTATTCCTCTAAACCCACGGGCCACTCTCCCGAAGTAGGTGCTGCCCCATGACTAATCCCTGGCAGCCAACCAGTTCTGTCGGCCGCCGCTTCCAGCGGCTCCCGCTGGATCCTAACAAAATGTGGGATCCTTTGTTCCACCTCCGTGAAGAACGCTGGGGATGATCCTGCCCGTGTCCCCACAAAGTGGGGGTGCTGTTTGTGACAGGTCAGAGTTCAAGCTCTGGGTCTCGGAGTGCGGGTAAAGGGACTTGGATTGCGCCTCTGCGGTGTAAATCCCCAAAATCCCGGGATTTTTGCTGCCTTTCCCAGAAATGTATTTGCAGCAAGCCCCTACGGAGCAGTAACAGGCACGGAATGGGCTGTGGACTCACCAAACTGGGATTCAAAGGATGATTTTGGTTGGAAAAGAGCTCTGAGATCATCGAGTCCAAGCTGTGCCCGATGCCCACCTTGTTCTGAGTGCCACATCCAGGGATTCCTCGGACACCTCCAGGGATGGGGACTCCAAACCTCCCCGGGCAGCTCCTTCCAATCCTAAGCATCCTTCCCATGAGGAAATTCCTGCTGATGTCCCAGCCTGGCACAGCTTGGAGCTGTTCCCTCCTGTCCTGGTGTCCCCTGGGATCCCCCCCTGGCTGTCCCCTCCTGTCAGGGACTTGTGGAGATTGGGAATGTCCTCCCTGATCCCGCTTTTCTCCAGGCTGAGCCCCTTTCCCAGCTCCCTCAGGAATTCTCCAGCCCCTTTCCCAGCTCCCTCAGGAATTCTCCAGCCCCTTTCCCAGCTCCCTCAGGAATTCTCCAGCCCCTTTCCCAGCTCCCTCAGGAATTCTCCAGCCCCTTTCCCAGCTCCCTCAGGAATTCTCCAGCCCCTTTCCCAGCTCCCTCAGGAATTCTCCAGCCCCTTTCCCAGCTCCCTCAGGAATTCTCCAGCCCCTTTCCCAGCTCCCTCAGGAATTCTCCAGCCCCTTTCCCAGCTCCCTCAGGAATTCTCCAGCCCCTTTCCCAGCTCCCTCAGGAATTCTCCAGCCCCTTTCCCAGCTCCCTCAGGAATTCTCCAGCCCCTTTCCCAGCTCCCTCAGGAATTCTCCAGCCCCTTTCCCAGCTCCCTCAGGAATTCTCCAGCCCCTTTCCCAGCTCCCTCAGGAATTCTCCAGCCCCTTTCCCAGCTCCCTCAGGAATTCTCCAGCCCCTTTCCCAGCTCCCTCAGGAATTCTCCAGCCCCTTTCCCAGCTCCCTCAGGAATTCTCCAGCCCCTTTCCCAGCTCCCTCAGGAATTCTCCAGCCCCTTTCCCAGCTCCCTCAGGAATTCTCCAGCCCCTTTCCCAGCTCCTTTTCCCTTTTTTAAGCGAACCCAGGGAAGAGGGATTCGCTCAGACGAGCGGGGAATGCTCAGCACGGGGATGCTGGAGCACCAGGAGCCAACTCGGCTCAGTAAAACAGGATAAACTTGGGAGAGATAAAGACGTATCTGTGATCACGCTGCTGCCTGTGCCAGAATGTCTGCTGAGAATGTCTGGATCGTGGATTTGTTTCCCGAAAAAAAACCCGGCGCGCTGCACAGTTCCAACCCGATCCAAGCAGAGCTGATGGACAGACACCCCCTGGCCTGGAAAATCATGGAATGGTTTGGAAAAGTCCATCCAGTGCCACCCCCTGCCACGGCAGGGACACCTTCCCCTATCCCAGGGTGCTCCAACCTGGCCTGGGATGCTTCCAGGGAACACCTGGCACTTGTAGGGAAAGCAGCACCGGGATTTAAATCGGAAGGAGAGGCACGGAGAGAGGCCAGGTCATCCTAAAGAAGCCAAGGGATCAGGATTCCGTAACCCAAACGATGGGAATGTCAACGTTTAATTGGGATTAGTGCAACGAAACCCGCCTGGCACCGGCGGAATTCCATCGGATGCTCTCCCAGCGCTCAGGGATCACAGGAAAAATGGTTCCCAAGACTTCACCCAAGAGTGTGAAGCTCCTTGGAAATGCTGCCAGATCCTGTGGATCCCTGGAAATGCAGCACCTGGAGCTTCCTGCAGCATCCAGAACTGCCAAGATCCCACTTTAGGGACAGAATTCCCAAGCTGGAAGCACAACCAGCAGTTCTCAGCCTTAACAAAAGGTCTCGCTTTAATAAAAAACGGAAATAAAGAGCCCCTCAGGCCTTGCTTTTCTCCCTGATAGAAAAGTTTCGTGAAATTCCCGACATTTGTTTGGGGAATTGCACCACAACTCACGGCGAGAGCTCGGAGGAGCAGCCGGGACACGTCACGATTTATGGAGCATAAACACCGAGCCCTTGCCAGCAACAAAAAAAGAGAAGTAACTCTTGGGAGTGGAGGAAATGAACAAAAAACCACAAAAAACCTCCCAAAAGCAGCTCCTGCAGGACATCCAGAGAAATCCTCCTGCAGCTCCCAAGCTCGGGATGGGATTTGGAGGGGTTAAACCACACCGGGAACGCTTAAATCTTGTGGGTTTTTCTAACAGCAGATGAGGCAGAAATGGATAAAATGCCTGCAGGGCTCAGAAAACCCCTCCAAACTATTCTATAGATTTAAAAATAGAATTCTGTTTCCTTTCCAGAGGGGACAAGTTGGGAAATAAAACAGAAAAGCTTTTTTTGGGGAATGTTAGAAAATGTCCATCCCCGGTTGTCGCCTCCCTGCCGCCACCTGAGAGGGATCGGGAAGTGTCAAGAGGGGGAATCTCCTTCCCTCTGGAATCAGGGCCCATTTTCCTGCTCCTCCATTCCCATTAAGGGCGAGATTATTTTTCAAAGAACTCCGTTTTTCCAGTTTTTCTCTCTGAAATACGAAAATAAAGCAGGAGCTGCCAAGGTTTCTCAGCTTTTACAGCTTCCGAGAAGCCCATTAAAAATCCATCTTGAAGGGGAAATTTGGGAGCATTTTCAGTCGTACAGACCCAGCCCAGGCTGAAGTACTTTAAAACTCCTTCTCGTCTGTGAGGAGGGGGAAAAACACACGATAAATTATGAAAAAAGTACAACCCTTAACTAAATTTCCTGTTTTGTGTCTCGGCATTAACAGCGTGCCCAAATTTCCTCCTTTTTTTGGTTTTTTTTTTTTTTTTTTTTTTTTTCTTTAAACTTACAGCCAAAC
>VZTD01001601.1:0-13216 GCA_013397725.1 Rhagologus leucostigma
AGGAGGGGCAGAGAAGGCAAAATGAAGCAGAGGGGCACTGTAAACTAACAACTTTTAATAGCATCAAGATTTGTCTACATCAAATCCTAAATCGGTCTGTAGCTCTCATCATCTCATCTGAGCCTTGTTCCAGGTCCCTCTGTTCTTCTGCCTGCTCCTTTGGTCCTATTGTTCCACAGATCTTGCTGTTCCACAACCTGCTAGCTGGTACAGCCTTGCGCAGTACCTCACTCCTCATGTACTGGGCTGTGTCCAGCAGATCCGTGGCATCGGCTGTTGGTTCCTGCTTCTCCCTCTCCTGGGCTGCAGATTGCGATGGAGGTTGAGGGCAGAGCCCTCGCTGCTCTCCAGGCATGGCTCAGCCATCTCTGTCCAGCTGGCATGTTGAAGATAGGAGGGGCAGGAAGGCTGTAGGCACATCCTGCAGGTCTTTCTGCTGCAATTGCTTCATCTGGGCTTTGTTCCCAGTCCTGCTGCTTCTCCACCTCTTGGAAAGGTCTCTTGACCACAAGCTGGGCCGTCTTTACAACCTCAGTTCTGATGTAGTCAGCCATGTCCAGCAGAGGTGGGTTACTGACAGTGGAGAGGTGCGGGGCATGTGCTGGACTCTCTGCCTCCATGGCTCTCGTTGTTGCTGCCTTTGCCTCATCCCTGCTTCCTTCCTGCTCCCACTCTTCTTCTGGCTCCTGGACAGGTCCCTGCACCACAAGCTGGGCCTTCTTAACAACCTCAGTTCTGATGTAGTCGGCTGTGTCCAGCAGAGGTGGGTTATCAACTGTGGGGGGCTGTGGGGCATGTGCTGGGCTCTCTGTCCTTTCTGCTCCGGCTCTTCCTGCTGTTGCCTCATCCCTGCTTCCTTCCTGCTCCCACTCTTCTTCCGGCTCCTGGACAGGTCCCTGAACTACAAGCCAGGCCTTCTTAACAACCTCCGTTCTGATGTAGTCTGCCATGTCCAGCAGAGGCAGATCGTGGACTGTGGAGGGGTGTGGGGCATGTGCTGGGCTCTCTGCCCCCTCTGCTCTGACTGTTGCTTCTGTCACCTCATCCATGTTTCCTTCCTGCTCCCACTCTTCTTCTGGCTCCTCAACAGGTCCCCGGACCATAAGCCAGGCCCTCTTAACAACCTCAGTTCTGATGTAATCAGCTGTGTCCAGCAGTAGCGGAGCATCGGTTGTGTGGCTGTGCAGGGCAACTTCCAGATTCTCTGCCCCTACAGCTGTGGCTGCATCTTTTGTCACCTTGTCCCTGCTTTTTTCCTGGCCCCACATTTCTCTTGGCGGCTTGTCAAGCACAGTCTTGCCCAGGCCCTCAGCCCTCATGGACTTGGCTGTGTCCAGCTGAGCTAGGCCATCAGCTGTGGGGCCATGTGGAGCAGGTGCCTGGTTCTCTGCCCCTGCTGCTGTTGCTGCCTCCATGGGGACAGAAGAAGCTGGTGGCTCTGCCTCCTCATGTTTGAGAGGTGTGTGGTGCTCCTCTTCCTCAGGAGCTACAAGTGGGGCAGAATCAGCCAGCTGGGCACCTACTGCATGCACTGGGGCAGGAGGTGCTCTTGACAGTTTGTCAGCTGCCTCTCCTGCAGCCTCTCTGCCCACACTGCTGGGGCAGCTGGGCCCCTCCCTAGGACCAGTGTGGGAGCCTTTGTTGTCCTCCAGGCCCAAGGAATTGACCCAGTGATGGACAGAAGGTGACCCAATGGCATCTGCCCCTTGAAACAGCTCTGTGTCTATTCTGTCTTCCCGTTCCTCTTCCTCTGACAGCTCAGTGTCAATGGCATCTTCCCATTCCTCTTCCTCTGAGAGCTCTGTGTCCATGGCATCTGCCCACTCCTCTTCCTCAGACAGCTCTGCATCAGTGGCGTCTTCGCATTCCTGTTTCCTGGTCAAGGCCATTGGCTCGATGGTTGGAGCTTGGGCTCCCAGCTGCTCCAGTATCACCTGCTTATTCATGATACCTTCTGTGAACCTCCCTATCACCTGTGGCTGCTGTGGTGTGGTGCAGCCAGTTGCCCATGAGAGGCTCATGCCCCTGTCCCATCCCATCTCAGGCTGTCCCATTCTGTCCTTGGCACTCACCTGCCCAGGTGTGTCATCGAGCCCCCTGGAGCGCCTCAAGGAGGAACCTTGTCCTTGGCTCTCTGGCTGCTGGAGCTCCCTGTCCTCCAGGCCATCCTGCTGCTGTGGCAGGGTGGCTTTCCAGAGTGGGGCCTGTCTGCACGCACTGTGGGCCAGGCAGCTCCCGTCCAGCTCCTCTGAAGGCCTCCTCTTGAAGGACACGATGATCTCCTTCACAAAAGGCCCGTGCTTCTTGTGCCCCCACAGCCCCATAGCACTGTGGTAGCACTCAATGCACACTGACAGCCCTGCTGGCTCCTGCTGGTAGCCTGTCCCTACATCTGCATCCCTGCTCAGGGAAGCTGATACAGCCATGCCACGTGCCTGTGCAGGCCACGCTGCCAGCTGCTGCTCCTCCATGGTTGTCTTTGGCATCCTCTGCCGCAGACCTGTCAGCATTGCCCTGGGCAGCTGCTGCTTCCTGAGGGAGGTGCTCTCCTAGGGCACTGCATCACAAATGGCCACTGTCACACCAGGCCACTGTCACAAAGGGCCTTGAGGCACCATCCTTGAGGGCAGGGCAGATCCCTGTGATGCTGGCTGGGTCCTGTGAAGTGCCACTACCTGGGCCATGGCACAAGAGAAGGCAAAAGGGGGAAGCCAGGCGGTTGCTTTCCCTGCCTGAGAGCTCAGGCTGGGTTGTAGCCACCAGAGAGCTGGGGAAGGTCAAGCTCCAGATCTTTGCCACTGGCTACTGTTGGCATGTCTGGGCAGGGCAGGACATCTGAGATGGAAAAGTTAGTTCGGAGACCGTAACTTTCAGTATTTAAAATCTTGTATGATGATTAGAGAAAGAGATGAAGTTGGGAACTGAGCCTTTGAGGAGCCCTAGCGTGCCCTGGTTGGACTGGATATTGCATTGGGCTGAACTTGGTGCTCTGCGATGCTGACCAGAGAAGTGCAGTATCCCAAAAAGCAGGTTTTTTGTAGGACTCCCTGTCCCTGGCTGGGTACAAGTTTCCCATTCCTTTTGAAATGGTTCAATTTACCAGTATTGGCATAAGTTCAAAGAGATTTTGTCTCATGACATCACAAACATGGCCTGTCTTACATTTCTCGTAGCCACAAATTTCCTGTTCTGTCACTGAGCAGGAAAAATAGTTGGAAGCTTCTCCTTGTTAGCAAATCTCTGGCAGGAGGCAGTGCAGGATCACACAAAGCAAGGATCTCGATGACAGCTAGACTACCAAGAGTAGTTACTGCTTCATACAGGATGACTTGATCGGATGCTCCTAAAATGGCACAGGCAGTTGGTGAGATTTGCAAGCCAACAGTGTCTGCCATGGAAAAAATACAGAGATGTGCACAACTATATGGCTTCCTGAGGAATGTGTTTTGCCCAGCTCCTGCTTTTTCCTTGTCTTGGCTTGAAGGCTACAAAGACTCTCAGATGCTGCCTTTTCATCCTGAGGAAGCTGCTTGCATACCACAGCCATCTGATGCACCCTTTTGGAGTCGTGCCTTGCGTGCCAAAATGCTGGATGGGCTTCATTTCACCTCAGGTACATGGAACCCAAATGTGTCATCAGGCCATCCTTGCCAGTTCTGTCGTCACTTGCGTTTTTCATGGAGACGCCTCCTGACATTTGGATAGTCCAGCAGACAGAAGTGGCAACTGTGGTACCATTCCTCTGATATTCCCCTCAGTCACTGCACATTGGCAGTGAGCCTTATGACCTTAAATCGGGAAGGTTCAGAAAACACTCAGCTGCATCAGAAAAATCCAATTATATATGAAGTATGTTTTCAAAGCCTTTCTTTATCTTGCGGCACTCCCAAATTTCTGTTTACAAAACTCTGGCCCAATTTTCATTGCACACTCCTGTGGGTGTTAATGGAATCACACAAGTGTGGAAGAAGTCAGAAGCTGCCCCTTCAAGTGTTCTGTTCCTAATCTCAGCCTGAAACAGAAGCAGCAATGCAATTTTAAACCACTGAACTTTCCTTTTTAAAGACTTCGACTTTTTATAGCAGGAAGAGAGTGGTCACCTCACCAAGAGGGACACAGATGAGGCACGTGTGTTTACTGCAGTCTTCACCTCTGTCTTCCACATGGATGATGGACCAAGGGGGTCTTAGTGCCCTGAGCTGCAGGACCATGACTGCGAGAATGATCAAATCCATGTTGACTCTGAACACGTGTGGGATCTGCTGCTCCATCTGGATCCTTACAAATCTGTTAAGAGATTAATCTGAGAATGCTCAGAGAGCTGGCTGGTGTCATTGCAAAGTCTCTCTTGATGATTTTTGAGTGGTCTTGCGAAGCCGGAGAGGTCCTTATTTTCCAGAAAGGTGAGAAGGAGGAGCCTGGAAACTACAGGCCTGTCAGTCTTACTGCAGTGCCAGGTAAAAACACAGAAGAGATTCTTCTGGGAGGTATTGAAAACCACTTGGAGGACATTGCAGTCACTGGTCACAGCCAGCGAGGCTTCGTGTGGGGGAAGTCCTGCTTACCAAACCTGATTTCCGTTCATGACAAGGTAGCCCCCCTAGCTAATCAAGGGAAGCCAGTGGATGTTATTTTTATCTTTTTGCATTTTGGCAAAGCTTTTGATACTGTCTCTCACAGGATCCTTCTGGACAAAATGCCCAGCTCACAGCTGGATAAACACATCATGTGATGGGTGAGCAACTGGCTCATAGGTGGGGCACAAAGGGTTACAGCAGATGGGGTGACATCAGACTGGGGACCTGTCACCAGTGGGGTTCCACAGGGCTCCATCCTTGGCCATGTGTTCCTCAACATCTTCATATATCACTTGTACTTAGGACCGGAAGGGATGCTAAGTAAGTTCACTAATGACACAAAACTGGGAGGAGCTGGTGACTCCTTCTAAGGCAGAGAGGTCCTGGAAAGACACTTCGACAAGTGAGAGAGATGGGCAATCACCAACTGTATGAAGTTCAATAAAGATCAGTGCCAGATTCTGCTCCTGGGATGGGGCACCCCTGGTTGTGTGCATAGACTGAGAAGGAGATGCTGGAAAGCAGCACCACAGAAAGGCACCTGGGGCTCCGGGTCGATGGCAAGTTGAACATGAGTCAGCAGTGCCCTGGCAGCCAGGAGGGCCAACCCTGTCCTGGGGGGCATCAGGCACAGCATCTCCAGCCAGGCAAGGGAGGGGATTGTCCCGCTCTGCTCTGCACTGGGGCGGCCTCACCTCAAGTGCTGGGGGCAGTTTCGGGTGCCACAATATAAAAAAGACATTAGACCATTAAAGAACATCCAAATGATGGCCATGAGGATGGTGAAGGGTCTGGAGGGGAAGGTGTGTGAGGAGTGGCTGAGGTCACTTGATCAGTTCAGCCTGGAGAAGAGGAGACAGGGGAGACCTCATTGCAGTTACAACTCCTTCACAAGAGGAAGCAGAGGGGCTAAGACTGAGGAGCAGCTGGGGGAGCTGTAGTTGTTTAACCTGGAGAACAGGAGGCTCAGGGGAGACCTTATTACACTCTGCAACTCCCTGAAAGGAGGCTGGAGCCAGGTGGGGGTCTCTTCTCCCAGGCAACCAGCAACATGATGACACAGTGTTAAGCTGTCCCAGGGGAGGTTCAGATTGGACAGTAGGGAGAATTTCTTCATGGAAAGGATGGCTGGGCATTGGAATGGGCTTCCCAGGGAGATGGTGGAGTCACTATGCATGGAGACATTTACGAAAAGACTGGATGTGGCACTCAATGCCATTGTGGTTGACACAGTGGTGACACAGTGGTGATGGGTCCCAGGCTGGAGTTGATGATCTCAGAGGTCTTTTCCAAGCTGATTGATTCTGTGATTCTGTCATCTTTTGTTTGTGGTGACCAGTGACAGAACCCAACAGAACAGCCTGAAGTTGTGTTAGGTTGGATTTTAGGAAAAGGTTCTTCACCCAGAGAGTGGTTGGGCACTGGGACAGGCTCCCCAGGGAAGTGGTCACAGCACCAAGCCTGACAGAGTTCTAGAAGTGTTTGGACAACATTCTCAGGCACACCGTGTGGCTCTTGGGGTGGTCCTGTGCAGGGCCGGCAGTTGCACTTGATGATCCTTGTGGGTTCCTTCCAACTCAGTATATTCAGTGATTCTGTGATTTCTCTTTTCTTAGAAGGATTTTATTTCTTTACTCACTGGTGTAAAAAAAAAATCTGCTGTTCTCAAGTGGTTCCCAGTGTAAATTTTGCTCTTAAAAGTTGTGAGTGCACCAATGAATGAAAGCTAAACAACTGTTTGCAAAATCTTGATCAGATTTTTGAGAACATTGAAAAGCCTGAAATTCCACATATCCTACAATTTGTCTTGTAACAGCAGCCAGCAGAACTTTGATGTAGCATTTTTGTCCAGTAGAGTGTTCTGTCTGGCTAATAAAATTATGGAATTAAAACATTTGTTTAGCAAAAGGTCTGAGGTAATGAGATTTTGAGTAAAACGAAAAAACAAACGAAAATACAAGTTTTTTCCAGTGGAGTTGTCGGAATGTCTTGATTAGAAATGCTAAAAATCATCTTACAGTGAAAGTAAAAAGTTAAACTTTATAAACTACTCATAGGTAAAGTTTTGACCAGCTTGCAATCCAGAAATGCGTGGGTTTTTTTCCCCAAAATAGTTAATTTTGTTTTGAAACAATTAATATGAAATGTTTGCATGATTCATTGTGAAAACTTGGTTTTGTGCTAAAATTTGTAATTAAATGTAAAAATGTTCCCTGTTCATTTTACTAGTCAGTCTCCAGATGGTGACAGTCCAAGCCAAGTGTCTGTAGATTTTCTACATACTCACCTCAGATTTTACCTTCCTTTTTTTATAGCTTACAGAAGTCTTCCATTGCAACTTAATCAGAAAATACAGAGCTGAGACGGAGCTGAGTGTTGTGCTAGCCTCAGGCAGTATCAACTCCCCACAGATGCTACTCTGACCTAGACCCCCTAAAGCCATAACCCAGTTTTGCCTGCGCTCAAATTTAGGGAGAACAGGCTCTGCCCACCTGCTTTGCATTTACATTTCATGTATTTGAAGGCAATTGCCATGTTTCAGCTAGTCTTCCTTTCCTCTGGACAAGCAATTTCTTTTTCCCTTCTTTGTATGCTCAGTTACCCTTATCTATTGGAATTCCTTAGGGCCACCCCTCCTCTCAGCCAGCAGCTACTTAATAACAGTAATGTTTTATACTCTACTGGCCAAATCACTCATAAAAATATCAAATCAGTCCCCATCTAGGGCAAACTGACCAGAATTCCTGTTTGATTTCTCCTTGCAGTGAAAAACTGGAATGTACCTTTTCTGGTTTCTACCTGTTTAGCACCCATTTAATTGTTGATCCATGTAGAAAATATTTCTTTGATTAACTTCTGAGAAAGCCTAGTAAGGGTTTGTGTGAATCAATATAAATGACATTTCTAGCTTCTATTCATTCAGTGCCTATTTTTGCCACAAAGAAAACTGGAGTGGTTTAATGTCATTTGTTTTCAACAGTTCCATGTGTCCTTTAATTTATTGCCTTCTTACCTTGGGGACAGTTGTTTGTTTGTCCATGTACGTTTTAGTAACTGGAATGAATCTGATTGGGTTCTATTTCTTTTTCCTTCTTCTCCTTTTTGCATTTCCCTCTCTGCTAAAATACTGCATTTCTGCTTGTTGCAGCTTTTGGAAATACCTTTCTGTCCATCAGGCATTTTCTTCATGCCACAACTGTTAGCAGCTCTGCAGCTGAACCACTTCGCTACCTCACGTGAATTTCACCAGACCAGTGCATTTAAAAATCATGTATTTAATCCTTACCCTAACCAAAACCTAACTCTAAACCCCCTAATGCACTAATAATAAGTTGTTATTCTGCCAGCTCTGGTTTGATCTCTGCCTGTAGGGTCAATGTCTTGGTGGCTTGTATGGCCCTTCATTCCTTCTCATTAGTAGGTCTACTGTCATCACGTCTTTCATTAAGGCCTGTAGCTTTGATGAAAAGAGCATTGTATTCTCTGGTTGTCTCTGTACATCACATCTCCAGTTACGAGCTCAAGCAGACTGGGGATTATTTTTCTCCCAAATCCAGTGAAGATCCAAAAAAAACCTCCAGAAACACCATATTTTCCCTGTAAGTAATACCTGTAAAATACTTTGAAGTGTTTCAGCTATTGCTATCATATGTACGTAAAAGTGCAAATCAGAATCAGGTTGCATCTTCAGCAAAGATCTAAGGCCACTTGCTACTTGAGGTGTATCTTTGGTGAAAATCTTGGTGCTGGAATGGAGAGGGTGTGAGTGATGTGAAGTATATCCTCAAGCTCTTGTTCTTAGGCAGAGCATTGCAAAGCTTCTCAGAGTTGTGAACTGGCAATAGATTTTTTTGCACAAACATTATTTTTCAAGGCCATTTCTGCAAGGTCTCTGCAGCATTTGCTGGCTACAATGAGTCAAGGGGGTATGCTGAGAGCATGGAAGATAAGCGAACTTAGCAAGTGCAGGGACAGGAAGCTGTACTTCCTCCAAACCATTCTCAGCACTGTTTCTAATCTGTTTACTTCCTATTTTGATACCTAGAGCAACAAGAGACAAGGTTTCCAAGCAGACTTCAATTGGCCTTGGGCACTGTTTAGCCTCACTTCCTTTCAGGAAGCAATTGTGATAAGGTCTGGGACTTTGTTCTGGGAGGTTTTTCCATCCATAATGTTGGGAACACAGAACTCCAGTTTTTCTGCTGGCTTACAAAAATTTTTTGAGGCATCTTAGTATTTTTAAGAGGTGTTTGTGTGCTAAACAATGAGGTTTCAATAAGTGCAGAACGGGTCCTTTCTAACCTAAATGATTCTATGATTCTGTCTTCGTAGTCAGTCCAGGTATTTTCTGCTAAGAGCATCAGCTTACTGCTGCTGGCACTCAAATACACATTTTTCTGGGGTCCAGCTCTTTCTGGTGTTCCAGCTGACCTGAAGACTCCTGATCTCTTGTAGGAAAAGTGCTTTAAGCTCTGCTTGTGACTCTTCTGTCCCTCTGTGCAAGTGGCCTTTGTATGTGACCTTAAGAGTGACTTCTTAAGTTACAAAATCCTTCCCAGCAAAGCCAAAAGATGAAGGAAAGCTTGGGTGCATGCAAACAAAAGTCATTGGTAGTTGTTTCGAGTGGGCTGTCTATCCAGCTACCTCTGCAACAAGACCCTAAATAAAAAAAACAGCCCCCAACGAGTAGTAAAGAAAAAGGCAGGGATGAATACACAATACAGAAATACACAGGACATAACCCTCACAGCATCCTGCTCTGGTGCTTTAGCCAACATGGGAAATTACCATATTTAAGGGTAAGGTGATACTCTTTATTTACCATGTTCAGTTCTTGACTGTATTTAAAACTAACTCTTCTCATTGTCCTCACAGTTCTAGTCCTGCTTCAACTCCAACTGAACTTTGGCCCAATGAATTTTACCATGTCACCTGACCTTCCTTCCACTGGGCAAACACCTTCCTTTTTTGCTTCACTTCTAACAGAAGATCTCTGTTCAGCCAAGCTGGCCTTCTGCCTCATCTGCTTGACTTCCAACACTTAGGAATTGCCTGCCCTTAGGAGGTGATGCTTAAAAAGTGACTAGCACTGATGGACCCCAGCCCTTGCACAAGCATTTTCCCAGGAGATTCTATTTATTAGTTCTCCTCATGTCCAGGGCTGAAGATTTGCTGTCACTTCTCCTCCTGTCAACAGAGGTTTTAAATATGAACTATTTCTGTTAGACAAAAACCATATAATTATATCACTGAATGGCTTGGGTTGGAATGGACCTGAAAGATCATCTATTTCCACTCTCCTGCCGTGGGCAGAGACACCTTCCACTCAAACAGGTTGTCCAAAGCCCCATCCAGCCTGGCCTTGGACACTTCCAGGGATGGGACATCCACAACTTCTCTGGGCAACTTGTGCCAGTGCCTCACCATCCTATATTAAAGAAATTGTCAGTATTGAACTCTGTAAGGGACAGCGCATATATATGCAAGACTTACTGTAAGTTAAAGGCAAAACATGGATAATACTTCAGTCAGGAGGACTAAAGGCTTTTAGAAGTGCAGGTTAAATTCAAGAATCCTGGGGCAAACAGGAATCATGTGGGGTTCTGAAACTTCAGAGGTGATCTTCAGACTGATGAAGATGAACTTCCACACCAGACATCCTCCCACACCATGATGTGCCAAGAGAAGTGAAGCCTCAGCAGTAAAAGACCGAGATACAATTCCAATATGATTTTGGAAGAGAACAGAAGCAATCCAAACCATCCTGAGGAGCTGCTCTTAAGAGCTCACTCAATTTTTCCACAGTAGAGTAGAAAGACATGAGCCTATGGCAGGGAATTAAAGAAATGCTAAGTAATAACTGGGACTCAGTATAATGAGGGAGTGTAAAGAATGTATATAACTGGAATGTATAACCATAGAACATTAAAAAACAAACAAACAAACTAAAAAGAAAATAAAAACGAATACAAATTTTGCAGGGAGTACATTATTGGCACCATCCTCTAGACGGAAATTTAGAAAAGAAAAAACATTAGATGATGAGGATGGTAGGTGGCTAAAGGCGAATGTAGGTATTGAAAATAAACTCAAAAACTTTCAGGGATATGAGCTAAAAAATGTACACAAGAGCATCAGGAAGAAGGAAAGATTCAGAGTCAAATGACTGTGGTTTCTCCTTCATCTGGAGAATTATACAGCATCCTCTTGATTCCAAGTGGGCATTGCATCAAAAATGTTAATAGGAGAGACTGTTTTCAGCTTCTGCTGTATAGGCAGCTAAGCATTTTCTTACTGGGACAATACTGGCAAGGACAGGTTCCCTGACTGGTTTTGAACCAATGTGGAATTTGTAATTTTATTCTAGAATTGCTGGGTTAGAAATAATCTCTTATAAAGGCATGGGAAACATGTATTTGGGCTTTGCAAAGAGGGTAAGGGGAAGTACCTTAGGAGTCGTCCTTTCCTTAAGTATGTCACAAGGACAGGATGGATGCAGTTCATCTGCTTTCATTCATGTGGCAATTTTCTGAACAGGAGCTGGACAGAGTGTGTGCATTGTCTCAGTGACTGCCTGCAGAGAATTCAGAAAGTCCAAAGTGCCTTTATATATAACACAGTGCACTGAGTTTGGGTGCCTGAGGAATGTCTTTTCTTACAAAATGCGCTTGCTTGAAATTCAGCTTTTCCCTGGCTAGCAACAGTGAAGACAGTGGTGGAGCATGGCTGTGTGCTGCCATGGGCATCCAGTCTAGCCACCACTGCACATTCGTAAGTTAAATCTTTGTAACCTGTCACTTCAGCAGGAGTAGTTTTGTACCATTTAAACTCACATAGCTACATAACATGTATAAAACCCAGCACGTACATTACCTTTATGAAAAAACAGCGTATTTGCAGTGTTTTGGCAAAATATTCTCTTTGGCTCAAATACTGTCAGATTGCAAAAGTGTTTAGAAGCTTCAGGTTGTAGATAAACACCAACTGGGATTTCAAGGGTGATGATGTTGGCCAGATGCCTAAAACCCAGCTGGCTTCCGTACTTAATTACCTCTGCTCTACAGGCCACAGAGCTTTTAAAGATGCATACACACAGTAGGAAAGATTTTCCTGAGTGTACATGCTGCAGTTCAAACTACATCAGTACGTGGGCAGAATTTGCAGCATCACACAGGTGCAATTGAGAGAAAGATATATAAAATACATGAAGAAAGAATTTGTGCAGAGTTCAGGTCCATGTCTATAGATTCTGTGACTTGCTAATTAGTGGCTATGCTTTGCTAGAAACTTACATTAGAAATGTAAAAGCCCAGGTAGGACCTGAAAAGAGCAAGATCTGTAAGGTGTAGAGAGCAATTGCAAAAACAGACAGAGATTCATCATTTGATTTTGGTGACAGGAAGAGAGCCTCATGCAGAAAATTATTCTAAACAAGCAGCCAGGTTGCAATTGGCTAATTTCTACTGTGATTTTCTATTTACAGCTAAATCTCAACTTGCTTTTACCAGGATTCTGGTCCAACTGCTCAAAACAAATTCCACCTTTTCCTGCACACTATTTGTGGAAAGCTTAATGGCAATCAATTCTGGCATCAGTTGTGTCCTGCAATGGGTGTGTGGGCACAAGGCTCTGCACCATCGAGAGCCTCTGTCTACTTTGACACCACCATGTGCTGCCTTCTTAGTTTTGCTTGTTGCCAGTACATCATGGGCCACCCCATGTCTCAGAAGAGAGACCTCCTTTGGCTTGTTTTCCTTTTGTTTACAGTTTGATGTTATCATAGATTACCTCAATGGGTTAAAAAATGGGTCTTGCTTTCAAAGGTTGTGTTGAAAAGTTGTCTGTAGGAAGTACTACAGGCCTTGGTGTCCTGCCAGATCACTACACTGAAGTGACTGCTTTCTCTTCGATGGGCAATTTGATTTAACACCTAAGCTTTTTAAAAGCAAATAAACCCGAGAATCCTAGTTATTTCCTCATGGTTAGGAAAAAAAGACATTTTACGAGGGAAGCAACTTTTTATGACCTTAGGTAAAATGCCAACTGCAATAAAAAGTATTTTCAAGTGTTATTTATATACTAAGATTTAAAGAAACACTAAAAAAGTATCTGTCTGTGTTTGCAAAAAATCTGTATAAACTTTATGTTCTCAGAGATAATGAGGCAAAATGTAGCTTGTTTCTTTCAGAGTAATGGCATGACTTTGTGGTCACTAAATGCTCAGCGGAATTTTTTTTGAGTAATCATGATAATCTTGGGCTTTAAAATCAGACCTGATTGTACTCTAGAGAGTTTTTCTAGTTTCTTTCTGATGGATTGTAATGAGCAAGTTCACAGAGGGTTCCTGTTTCCTAGGAGAGCAGATAGAAGAGAAGTCCTGCAGACAGACATCAACAAATTAGAGGGCTGCGCAATCACCAACCACATGGAGCTTAAAAAGGGAAAGTGCAGGGTTCTGAACCTGAGATGGAGCAACCTTGTCTGCGCATATGGACTGGGGAAGGAGATGTTGGAAAGCAGCACCACAGAAAGGGAGCTGGGGTTCTGGTTCATGGCAAGTTGAACATGAGTCAGCAGTGCCCTGGCAGCCAGGAGGGCCAACCCTGTTCTGGGGGGCATCAGGCACAGCATCGCCAGCC
>VZTD01001602.1:0-104428 GCA_013397725.1 Rhagologus leucostigma
ATGTCCACCTTGGGAGCTTTGATATCAGATTGTATAATTTCTGAGGTTTCGTCTTTTTCTTTCGATTTTTTACTAAGTTCACTGTTTTGTAATTCAATATCCGTCTTTGAAATCAATGTATTTCCTTTTGTTTCTTCAATACTAATTTCCATTGATGGAGGTTTCACAGTTATTTTTTTTGGACTTGGTAACTGGACTTTTTCCTTTTGCTTTATGTTGTTTTCATTTAGTTTTTCTTTGGATATCCCTATTTCCATTTCAGCGCTTGAAACCTTAATTTCTTCTTTTGGTCCACATACCTCAAGTCCTCCTGCTTTTTCTAGAGTTTGCACTTTTCCTTCTCTTTCACTTATGTGTGCTTCAGTTTGGTCTGTTTCTTCCTTGGTAGTTGACCAGGTAAATGTAGGGAATTTTAACTTTGGCAGTCTGAATTTGCTTTCTTTCCCCTCTATATCTTTTTCTCCTGTCTTCATTCCAATTTCTATGTTTAAGGGTTTGTCCTTTGTGGACATGCCATCTTCCTCTACCTGTTCATTTTTTACTCTATCTTCTGTGTCATCTCTGCCTTCTTCTTTTGATATTTTCATGTCAGTTTTAGATGTTTTGGCCAATTTGAATGATGGCATTTGTATTTTCCAAGTAGATACTTCTGATTCTGCATTTGGCATATAAGTTTTCCCATCGAAATTCCTGCTGTCCTCTGAAGTCATATCAGCTGTTTTTTCTGGCACTGACTGTGGAACATCACTTCCCTTTTTGGTGGTGTCAGTCTCTGTCTCTTTTCTTTTGGGCACTGAAATTCCAAAATTTATTTTCTGAATATTTAGTTTTTGTGTGTCTTCTTCTGCTTGTTTTTCTCCTGTTTGCAGTGTGTCAGATGTCTGTAATTCAGCTTTAGCAGTGCCTATTTCTAGACCTTTTACTTGTACAGATCCTTTAGCTGTGTGACCCATCACATCTACGTTAATTCCAGTTTCTCTGTCTTTTTTATCTGCTGATACTTTCTGTTTCTTTTTTCGGGATTTTGATGAGACTTGTGGTGATTTTTTAGTTGGGCTTACTTTCCGATCAGCTGTTTCTAAACTGGGTTTTGGTATCTCTCTTGTTATGTCTGTTACTTCAGGTACACTAAATTTTGATGTTGCTTCCTTGTCTTTTTCTTTTTTAATACTTATTTCAACTTCAGGGCATTGTTTTACATGAGATGGAATGCCATTTTTCATATCTTTTAAGTGTTTTGTTAATGTTTCATGTACCTCCCCCGTTTTCATTTCATAAGCAGGAGATGTGGTATATTCAACAGTTAAGATTTCAGGATTTTCCAGGCTTATATCATCTTCATGTATTTTTTCTCTTTCAGAGATAAGTGTAGTTTTTATTTCTTTTTTTTGCTTCTCTTGTGGTTCTGTTTTGGACCTATGCATTCTGAATCCAATGCTAGGGAACTTCAGCTTCCTTTGGCTTCCTTTTTTCTCTTTGGTGTGGACTTCTTGTGGAAATTGAGACTCTGTGTCCGTGCTTGTAGGGGAAATATCCTGTGTAGCAGGCTCATATGCATCTGATGTACTATGAGATCTTCTGTGCCTCAGTATCTTTTTATTTTTGATTGATTGAAATTTCGGCCATGATAATCTATCTTTTTTAGGTCTCTTACTTCTTCCTACCCTCTGGCTTACAATCAATGTTGCCCTGTCTTCTTCTGAAATGGCTTTTCCTGAAACATGAAGTGTTTCTTCAGGAATGCTCTCACTGAGTTCTTTTTCCTGAAAGAACAAATAGCAGTCAGAAGATCAGAAGTAACCTAAATATAGGTGCAACAGAAAAATGTTCTTTTATTACTAGTATCTACTTGTTGCATAAAAAAATCCCTGAAGATTATATAAATATGTAAAGTCAGGCAGAAATTTCATAAAACAAATGAACTGTAATATGTGGATTTCTGAAGATTTTCATTCTTTGCAAAACATTGCGGTAAACAGAGGTTTCTATATGTATCTCTATATATGTCTGTACAAATATATATTATCTATACTATTTATATATATGTATATGAAGAAAAAATAATCTTCAAGTTGATGGAAACCTATGAAGAGATCGTATGTCTATCAAAATATCAGTGGTTAAACACATATTTTTGAATAGACAATCTTATGGAGGAGCTTTGGAGAAAAATGTTTACTGATAAATTACATTTTGGAACATACTGAATATAAGTATTACAGAGATTACCCAAGTCTGTTTTATCAGAGGACAATTAACAATAAAAAAATGCTGACTCACTGAAGAATATTTTTATACCCTAACACAAGATTGTGGATTTATGTAAGATCTATAGTCGCACTCAAGATATTTAAAAAGCTGCAAATATTGTGTGGGATTTTTTTTTTTGTCATGAATATTCATGCTAGTAAGTTTAAGCACATGATTAAGTCTTAAGAAGACACAAGTGAGTGTTTTCTAATCTATTTCCACACAGCACATTATTACAGTATGTTATCCAAACTTTGTAAACTATTCAAATATCTACCTGGCCCATTCTTTCCTTTTTGTGCTGGGCTGTAGAGTGTTCTAGATCTTCTTGCACAGCAATTTTTCTTTTGAGGCTGAACTGGACTCTATACGGCTCGGAATATTGGAGAATCTTGAGTGCATCTTCATATTTGATATTATCGAAAAATATTGTAGCACTTAGAAGCTGATCACCTGCAAGTGGAATCATACATAATTTTAATTACTTTGTATTTTCTTATAGTTTTTTCAGTTTTTTTTCCCATTTTAGTTTTGTATATACTGCTTTATATGTGTCTTTTTCACTCTTCCAATGAAAACTAATTCTTTTTATGGTGTACAAAAAACATCACATTTCATTATTGTTCAAGCAAATCTTAGAAATTATTAATACAGACAGGTTAAGCTCACAGATAACATTAATTGGTTTGAAATCTACTATTTCTGATACCTAAAGAGATGGCAGATCATGCAGCTACAAATTTCATTATTTAAAGATACAGAATAAAATCAAAACAAAATAAAAAATCAGACTGTACCTTCTCTAAGACTAAATATTTTTGAAGCAGGAGATTCCTTAAGTACTTTTTTAATAAATATTCCTTCATTTCCTCCACCTTTCACACTAAAACCACTAGCACCAGCTTCCGCTTCTGTTTTCAGGGTCACTTCCATTGTCTCCTAGAGACAGAAAAAGATATTAATTTATCATTTTTATTAATTTGCATTAAAGGGTTCTAAGTTGTTCTACAATAAAAAATTTAGTCTCCTCAGGTGTATTTTCAATAGCTCAATAAAGATTATCCAAAATAGAGGGCATATTTACTCAGTGTGGGTTTGATTCTGTTCTAAATTAGAATTAAGCACATGTCTTAGGGTTATGTTGGATCAGGGCCATAGGGAAAATAGGTTATAATTTTAAAATGTGAAACATATGGAAACTTTTAGGCCTGAAAGATTGTATTTTCTGTGTAGATGTTAACCACTCGAATTAAAGTCAATGGGCCAGAAAAGTCAGACTAAGAGCTAGTGCTGTATTGCACTCAAATCGGAGAAGGCTAAAGAAAGAATTCTAAAAAGAATTATGGATGGACCACAAGTAGGACAAACAGATGTTCATGCCTGTGCCACAACTCAGCCACTCATGAAGTTCCTGGTCAAAACAAGTCCGAAGTGATTCTTTGCGCATTTGTCCTTGCTTCTGTCCACCCATTCATGTCTGTGTGTTATAACATACTTTACTATTTACAAGGCTCACACCTAAAACTATGGAGTGCTTTTAGACTGACCTGTGGATGACTCTGTTTTGATTTGTCTGTAGGATGTTTTTTGTTTTCTTCTTGAAGCTGAAAAATAATTTTTAATTATTCAATATTCCGAAGTCATGGTGTTCTTAAGTACAACAAAAGTCAGTTAAAATTCCTGGTTTAGAGTAAGAACTGAGGCTGACTTTAATGGCAACAGAACAGAATGAGGATCAAGTGCAATGTACAACATGAATGATTTAACTATACTAATCCCAGTGGTAAATTAGATGCCAAGGCCTCCCTTCACTGTACCAAAATTTGCATTAAATGAATGTCAGAGACCAAATGTCTTAAGATATTGGGAGCTTTTCTGTGTCCTAATGTAGCATATTGTTCATGTTTCCAGTTTTGTAAACATACATTTTTTTTACTTATTCAACTTCAGCATGAATTTTAAACTGTTGCCTACTTACCTTAACATGGCTGTACTGATTAAATCTCTAACTTCGAATAACCAAGAGGTACAGGTAATTTTGAAATAGTTATTAGTTAGACTCAAGCCAGTTCTGTATTCTAACAGGAAAAATACTGTAATTTCTTTATGCTCTCTGCCTTGTGTCCTTTATGGAATTAAGTCAAGTACATTTTCTTGCCAAGAAACAAGAACATGGTCAGCAGGTCCAACACAAAATAAAACCATCAGTGAATATAGATGTGATTTTGGTGGGGACAGGAAGACAATATGGCTGCAACAATATCCCATTCTATGACGTATGACCCTCTGCTACTTGTGGGAGCTAAAGCCCCACAAGCTGAAGTTCTTGAATGAACTCAATAAAGCTATCCTGCATGAAAATTCAGTGTCTTGCCTTTAAATAGTCTTCTTCTATGGGATACTCATAAACTGGAGAGGATCCTTGTGGCCTTGGACGAATGTCTTCTACTGCCACTTCATTAACCTGTGGAAAAGACATGAGCAGTGGTAAAGGAACATCCACCATTAAACCGTGACTCATTTTTAGGAGTGTTTCTCTAGTTATGCATAGTGTCCGTCTGAGTAAAAATCTGTCATTAGTGATGGTGGATAAAAAATAACCAGTAACTCTTTTTTTAGGTCAAGAACAAATACAATTCTCATGTTAAAGCATTCAAAACCACAAGGGACAGAGTTCTGAGAGACAAAACCAATGGTATGCTGATTTTGGTTTTTTTTATGTATTGTATGCTTCTATAGACCGAACAGACTGAAAACAGACAGATCAATTAGTACAAATTGACAAAACTAAAAAAAATCCCTTCCCTGCTCTATTTCCATACCTAAACTTTGTGTCCAATGGCTTCAAACTTTATTGCCTTCTATAAGCAAGCAAACCATGGAAAAGTCCCAGCAGGAATTTCTGCTGACAAGTACTTGGCATTCTTCCTTCTGCAGTGAGACAATAGGGAACCTAAACTGTCTACATCTTTAAAGAAGAGTTACTGTAGTTAACTAGCCATGTAGCCATGTAATAGTTTGCTAAGTCTTGGTAGTAAACTTACGCCAGTGAACCATGGCAAAGAGCAGATGCCTTTACACTGAAACATCTTTCTGGTTTTTGAGCTGGCAGGACAATCCCAAGCTAAAATACAACATTTGTAATGCGGAGGAAGATCACCAGCAAGACCCAGCTACAAGCAAAATATTTAAGATTCCATTTTGCCAAACTCTCATCACAGAAAAATTCAACTCTAAAAAACTCACAGAATCTTCATCTTCTGCATCAGCATCGGCATCAGCATCTCCTGGGGGCTCAGCTGGTCTCAGCTGACGTCCAGAACCTGAAAGCAGCACACAGGTTGTTGGTGCCTGCAGGATCCACACAGAGCACAGAGCAGTCAGCTTGCAAGCTGAAACCCTCTGGAGCAGCATGGCAAGGGATGTGCACAGGCCAGTGGAAAGGCCTGCCTTAATTTAGATTCCTGGCATCACAGAATGGTTTGGGTTGGAAGGGACCTTAAAGATCATCTAGTTCTCCCTACTAGCCATGGGCAGGGGTTATAATCCAGTTAAATGCCCAATTTAAATTCCCAATAAATTAAATTGATTGAGATTCCCCATATTGAAACTGTTCTTTGCTTCTGACAAAGGTCTTAAGAACAGGAGAGTAAACATCATGAAGCGTCGATAGTCATTAAAGACTCTGTTTTCTTAGTTTTTAAAAGTATTGAGGGCAGACAGAGATGAGGTAAAGGAGATGGGCTGTCTGAAAGTATGATTCTCTTGAAATGCCTTAAATTGGGCACCGAAGAATGAAAACAGCATGAATTAGAACATGTTTTCAGAGGTCCAGGCTTAGCCAGTAGAGGACAGTGTGGCTGAACTACATATTCCCTAATGCACCAGCTATTCAGATGCCCAAGTCCTTGTCCCAATAACTATGTCTCTTTCCTGTCTCCACGCTCATTTTTTCCAAGCCACTTGTCTAGCTCCCCGACACTCAGTTCTGCAACTGCCATTACTATACATAGTTTTGGCTCTCCTAAACAGCTCCTCTGGCTTAAAAATGTGCTCAAAAACTAGAGAAAACAATTGACAAGAAGAACCGTGCAACTCATTGTCTGTTTTAAATGGAGAGTCCTTGGGCTGGAACACCACATTTCTGGACGTTACACGCTGTGTGTGCAGACAAGAAGGCACGACTTAGTCATGTCTGCAATCACTCTGACTTACACGCATTGCCAAGCTCTTGTTGAAGTGGCTGGGATTTTGCTGGTCACTCTTCATAGTTTTTTGATCTCCTATGTTTACTTTTTTCTTGATTTTTTGAAGATGAAATTATATAGTACAGGCAAAGTTTTGAAAGAGTTATGCCCCAGTGATCAGTGATGGACCACTTTGTTAAGATGAATGGAAATACTGTGCTTCCAGTGGGAATATACTGTAACGGTTTGCGGGTCAAGTTTCCAAACTTGATAGAATAGAAGGCAGTCCTCGTTAGCCATATGTACAGCATCATAATCAGCTCTCCTGCAGTATTCCAGCTCAAGGGAACTGGGATCAACCCAGAACACATCAGGGCTGCCAGACCATGTCTCCTTTAGCCTTCACAGCACTAGTCCTGACACCTACAATGGACAATTCTAGAAAATTCTAGAAAATGGTTTTAATGTAGATTCTAACTCAGATTAAAGACCTGCTTGAAATTTAGCTTGTTTTTTTTTAAAGCTCTAGCATTTGTAATCTTCAGAAGCTCAAGAAAACTGGAAAATTAGCATAACCTTGTTAAAAAATTTAGACATGGATTTATGAACCTGATTTCAGGCATTTCTGTTTGAAAATTCTGGAATCCATTCATGAAGCACTTCACCACATGTATTTTAATAAGCATCATATGAGGGGAAGAGCTGCAGGATTGAGGCCTGATTGTTTAATTTGCTTAGTGCTTCTAAGATTCAGGTGCCAACAATAAATTTTATGGCTATTACTAAAATTCCAAGAAATAGTAAGGACTTAGTCTTGTGGTATTGCCATATTTTTCACTTGGGAGAATCCCACCCACAAGCCCTGCAGTTCATTAGAATGACTTAACAGAAAATTGCTTAGACTGCTGGAGTGTTTGCTCTTCAGTGCAGCACTTCAATGTTAACTTCAGTATTGATCCCTGGTGGCTGCCAATAATTTTGCTACTGGAAAAGAAAGAGGAAAGAATTATCTGTGAGACTTCTTAGGCTGGTCCACTGCTGTTTCTCTTGTTTTACTCTGGTATAACTTCAGTGACACTTTAGTTGTCTGGAACTGGAGCAATGCAAGTACAGTACCTCTCCTAAACTGTGATAGTAGTGCCTTTTCCTAAAAAAATCGAGCAACAGATTACTGTCTCCAGGGCTAACAGAGATGTGGGTGAGATTGCATGGAGGGGTATCAGATGACCTTCCCTCCCAAAGCTTCACACTGAGGCCTTTCCATCCACCCTGATTTCCCCAAACTCTGCCTAGGCTGCCCCTCTACGATAGTTAACCCATGTCATGTAAGACTTGTTGTGCCCTCGATTCCTACTGCAGACTAAGATTTGCTTCTGATTATTTCCTGATTCAGAATACTTTCAAAAGAAATCTATAAAAGAGGGGAATTACAGTACATTTTCAGCAAAGCCTTCTTTCCGAGTAGAAAAGCCTGTGCCAATAAACTATGATTTATATGCATGTCATTCTCATGCCCTGAATAGTAGTGATGCCAACATTTTATAGATTTTAACTTTTTTTTATGGACCCTGGACAATCAGTGCTTTGTTCAAAATGTTTTCATAAACAAGATGGAATTTACATCTGTGACTACTTCTAATAGCCACTGGACTGACTTCAGAACAAGGGAATTTTTTGAAAGTAAGCAGTAGGAGTTATATAGGCTGGATCATTTTCATATCATATGACTGAAATGTGTATCTGCTTTTTGAAATGCAATTATTTAAAAAATATTTTATCTTTAGTCTAGCAACCCAGATGGACTGTTTGGGCAAAACCACAAGAAAAAAATTAAAACAGGTTATTTTTTTGGTATTCACATTCAGTGGGCAACAGTCTCCAAAATCACATTTGATACAATATAATGAATTCCAAGTATGAGAGTGTCACTGAATTTAAATCAAGTGTGCTTTAATGTATTGCATAAAGAGAAACCTAGCTTTAATTGGAACACTGGCATATAAAATTTCTGTGGTCTGTATACTTTAAAATAAAAAAAGACAGTACATGAGAATACCAGAGATGTTAATAAAAGAAACAATAATGTCTTTAGCTGATCATCCTAGCTTCTCTGCTTCCAGACTATAGCCCTTTCTCTGCAATTCTTAGATTTGGGCTTTTTAAGATTTTCTACTAAAGTTATATTTGCACATGAATGGTGAATTTAAGTAATCTGCTCTTATCTTTAAGTATATTACTTTTCCTTGCATCAACTTCAACATTATTTCAAAAAATAGTTTCTCTTAACAGACAGAAACCTGATCCATGATAAATATCTGTCCACAGGTGAAAAGTTTTATGCTTTTCTCACTCACTTATTGTTATTTAAGGTCACAACCTGTGCCTTTTCTTTATGAGGATTTTGGCATTTGCTAGTCACCATCTCTAAGCTGTGACAAGAAACTAACAGTCCTGTTTGTGCAGTGTTGTGGAAATAGCTCTGAGTCCATAGCCAGTTAGAAAACTTGTGCCTTGACATGTGGGCAAGTCTGGGACATCTTTAGATCAGGTCTTTTCTGACGGTGCAAAGCACACTCTGGGCGCATAACCTCATTTGTGTTATTAATAAGGAGAAGGAGGAATGAATAATTTCAAGACAAACAACAGCAGGAATAATTTAAGGTCATTGTCATTGTTGGCACTGTGTTTGACCCACTAAAGAATTCGTACATGAAGGTCAGCAGTTTTCACGGTGCTCCCTCGTGCTTATGTCTTGTTGTAAACAAAGATGTGCATGGCTGCTGTCATGGACAGCTTCAGGTGGCTCCTGTATCATTCCTCTCTTCCTGCAACCATCAGTCCCTGTACCTGCAGGTCTGTCTGTCCCTCTGCCCTCAGGCACCCTGTCATGGGGCTGTTACTCCTCATGCATGAATGGCTGGTAACTGCTAATGCATTGCTCCAGAATGTCTTTTGTTTTTAAAACCGCATCCCTCTCTCCAGATGGATGGTGTGCCTGATTTTTTTTCCTCCACAGCTTGTTCTACCTCTCTTGCAGGTATCGCAATTACTGGGATTCCTTTTCCTCCCTCAGAGCTCTCACAGCCGCCTGAGCAGTGCTGCTGTGAAGTCCCGCAACCCCTTCTGATTCACTTCTTATATTTGAAATAGGGAATATTTAGAATAGTTAGAATATTTTAAATCGTGGGCCCCAGTTCAGGAAGGCACTTGATAACAGGAACACTATGCACATGCCTGGCATTTGTCTTGGCCTCTCAAGAGCACTTTTTCAGATAGGTAAGTTCACCTGACTTCCAAGCAAGCAATGCTGAAGGAAAATGATCCTGCAAGCGTCAGCTGCAAAGATAAGAATCTGAAAGTGTCTGCAAATAAACCTTGTTATTCATGTACTGTGTTCCTGAAGGAAGCTGCCATGAGGTTTGAACCACGTTTTATGGCACAAGCTTTCGCACAGTCTGTGCAGGCTCGACCACGAGCTCCAGAAGGTTCATGGCATTTCCAGTAAGCAGCTCCAAGGATGCTAGGGAAAACCACCAGCAAAAAAGTCAAGAGGTTCGTCTTCTACAGAGATTTTAGTGCATTCCAGAGACCTGGATTCATTCCATTGTCCTGCAAGATCCCACGGACTGAGTTACAACAACTGCTGGGCAGGGCTCTGGGGCACGGCCGGAGCGCAGCGGGAATGCTGCGGCTGTCACTCTATCTGGGCAGGATCCATGGCCATGGGGAGATGCGGGCACTCCGTCACGGAGACGGCTGCCTCTCCCAGCCCTCCATCGCAGGAATGCCATGTTACTTCACTTGAACCGCTGCCAGCGAGACAGCGGGGGCACCCAGCAGCTCCACCCAGAAGAACCAGCTTGTCAGCTCCGAACGGAACGGCTGCCACAGTGGAAAAAGCAGCCGTTCTGCCTCAGAAAAGGTGTTAAAATGAGAATCAGCACCGCCCCTTTAGTGTTTCCCCTCTGCCCTGTGCTGGGAGCGGGACCCTCCCCACCAAGCCCTGAAATTTCTGTGGGATGAAGACAAAGGACTACTCTGTGGAATGAAGATAAGGATTTTGCTGCTGAAGGAGTTTAACAGGCGTTATTATCAGCGGGATGCTATCAGAACCAGCTGGGCCGGTGTTCAAGCTACACTCCTGCCTTTGTTGTGCACTGGTTTGGCAATGCCCCTTGGCTGCACTCTGTCCCGGGGCTGCATACTTGTGCTGTGATTAATGTAGCTCAGACCTGGGAGCAGAAAGCAGGGGCTTGTAGCACAGTCGTGCTGAAGGAGCAGCTACTCCCAAATAACCAACGTGTGTGAATAGTTTCCTTCCATTCAAGGCATGAACAAGATGTTTTGATTCATTGCCTTGGTATGTTAAGCTGCCCTTGTCGGCTGTTAGAGTACTTCATAAAAAGCCTCCAAATCATTTCATCTCAAAACCTTTTGAAAACAGAATATATATGTGAGTTACAATCATGAGCCTCCTTGCCCAGCCAGAGGACTGTCCATGAAGTTAACACCTACTTTTATCAAAGGGAGAAGTACACTGTTCTGCAAAGTACATCCAAGTAGAGAAATATCTTGGGAATTAAGGTTCCTTGCAGACCATACTGAGCTCTGTAAGATTTTATAGAGCATTTTCTACAGGTTGACTAATATCAGGAAAGATGTGTAAGAGCACTGGCAACTAAGAACTGATATAAACACTACCATAAAAAGAGAAACTAACAGCCCCCAGATGAAAAGAAAGTGAATGGCTTTCCCATGAGTGTGTGTTTATTGATAAGCTCTGCCCACAGATTTAAAAGTATTAAAAGCATTCCTGCTCACACTTCGCAATAGGAGCAAAACCTTTAAGAAGGCTGATCAGAAAGGAGTTCTTGATTCTTACAGTGGTCCACCTTTCCTCTGATGGTAAAGATAAACTTAATAGAAACCATAGAATAATTCAGAGCATGAAAATAAATCACTCTGGTGGGGCTCTGCACAGACCTTCTCAGCTTGAGTCATATTTGCACATGAAAAGCACAGGGAACTTTTTTTTTCCCAACTGTCAAACTGAAATTTCCCAGATCCTGAGTTAATGACTTTCATCTAGCTATCATCATTTATTGGTTACTTGGCTATATAGGAAATGTAGTTTGGCCAGATCCACATAACTCTTCTGCTACAAGGATAAAATATTTACTGAAGTATTTCATTAGTCTGATATTTCACTTCTTATGAAACAGAATAATGTTTCCTACAAGTAACAGAGAGTTTGAAAATAAGCTCTTAACCAAAGTTTATTGCGAGAACACGAATAGAATTATGTCCAAAAGAGACAGTAAAAGCAGGCAGCAGTGGCTGATACCTGTTGTTTTTTTCCTGGTCCATCCCTCCTCTTCCTCACTAAAACACAGCTATGAGTGGCAGAGTGAAAAACGTAGCTGGAGAAATGCTCATGGTACCCAGCAGACAACCAGAGGTTCGGTGCTGTTTACCCTAGGCCACGGTCCTGCCTCAGAAGCACAAGTTTTGTATCATCTCTGGTTTTAGTCTGTTTGCATGGAGAGTAAGTGTAATGTCCTGCCCTGTGTCCCTGTCTTGCATGTCTTAGGCAGGAATTTTCCTCTCCCTCAGGTTTTATGTGGCAGAATGGGCATCCAGTCTGTGTTTTACCTCCTGCATGAATTCCTACAGTGTTTTCTTGCATAATTATTGTGATAGTGTAGTGAACTAGGACCCTCTCTGATAATTAGCAATTATGATTTTTCCAGGATTCCAGGGCCTCTGTTCTCACAACGTTGGTAAGAGAGGGGAATCAATTTTTAGCAATTGTTGCTATGTGTGGCCAAACTCCTGGACTGAACCAAAATTGCTTACCACCCTTTTGGACAGAAAGTGAGTTAGCAGTTAATAGCCAAATAAAGCAATAAAGACTGGTCTAATCCACTCTGATCCTCAACAGTTTTATCTCCTGGGACTCAACAGTTTTATCTCGTGGGATATACTTGCAATTGGGTTTTACTTGCAATTGAGTCTCTGCCATGCTGTAAATAGTTGTATGGATACCCAACTAAAATTTCCTAGAGTGTCACTGCCCATCTGGATGATCTGGGTTTTAAGAAGGGTTTCAGGAACATGTAAATGAAGAGCTCTCACTTGCTTACCAGGTTCAGAAACCCTAGTTGGAACTACTCTGTACCTATTTGGTTATCCAATATATTGATTAGGCATCTTGCAGTTTCTCTCCTCTGAAAGAAACCCCTTCACCTATACAACAAACTAGGCTTGGGAAGTGAATGCACAGCACATCTGCCTTCCTCTCAGTGCAAGGAGTTGATTCCTTGAGCTGTCCTCCCTGTTAGATAGCTGTGAACTCAGCTCTTACCATGACTCGCCTAGAAGTGCAGGCAGGTGGGTGCCTATTGCAGATTAGGCCCATAAAGATCACACAAATTAACTTTGCCACATTCCTTCCCCTCTCTGATTCACCCTTCCAAGAATTCAGGCTTCTACCAGAGCAGATTGCCTGTTCCACTGCCAAAGCACAGCCCTTCTCAGGTTTATAAATGAATCAAATGAATGCATTTGTGGAAAATGATCGCTCTGGCTGCGTAGGCTTGATTGGCAGCCCCGGAAACTCAATTTCTCTGGCCACAGAGTCAGTATTTCTTAAGAAGAAGTGGTTGTAACCCCAAGGTGTCTCTTAAGGCAGTTCAGTAGTGACATACTAAAGAAAGATGCTAATTCTTGGTGGTTTTGGTAAAAAGCACATTTGTTCCCTAAGAACAGGCCTTAAGATAAGAGTAAGAATAGAGGATCTGCTAACATTTTGCAAAAAGCCCAAAACAACTGATGCAAGCTGTATATAAATGGCACTTACCACTCCAAATTAGAAACAGACTTTTTAGCCCATACTGCTAAGAATGCTCTTCAAACCCTTTGCTTAAAAAAATCCTCATCAGAATCAATGCTCTGTAAAAATTTTTGCATTCACAGATAAATATAAACATATACATACATACATATATATAGAAAAAATTTCGTATCATGATCCTTATGGTCCTAAGGTCTTTATGGTCTAGAAGACTTGTATTTCTCCTTAGTCCACTGATAAAATTCAGTGCATAATTAGGTGCCCAGATAATTAGGTGCTCCAGCAATATTAATGGAGTGGTAATCATGGGGCCGTCTCTTTGGTATGCTGGGCATAGCCCTTCTCAAAACAGGAGTGCAGAAAAAAACCTTGTAGTTTTCCCACAACCTTTTATGGGGGCTTTTATATAAGTATCTGCCCTTGGAAACAGGTTTTCAGTTCAAGAGAAAATTCCCTGGGCAACTTGTTTGGATGTAAATCACCACAGAAGAAAATATCTTTTAAGCTTTTAAATTCCTTAATGTATATGTAATACAAGAGATATGGGATAAAGGTGACAGAAAATTATTATGGGAAAATATTTTACATCAAAGATAAAGTTAACAGTCCCCCTCACTTTGTTAAGATAAAAATCTTTTCTGTCAATAAACACAGATAGTAGGAAAATAGCATTTGGCACAGCTCAGTTTTCCTTGTTTTTGTGTGGTAGGAGATTCTCTTTAAAATTAGAGAGAATTTCTGGATGCAGACTGTGGGTGTACAAAAGCGTAAAATCTCATTTACAGATAAACTAATCCACTGAATCAGATAAATAAATAAATTAGCTTTGTTCTGTCCACATCAATGTACTTCAAATCTGAATAAATGGACTATAAACTTGGGTTTCAGTCACAAAAAGGTCAGATTTCAAAATAATTGAATTGGTCACATACCAAATTCTTTCTGAAAATGTTTTCTCTTGATTTCAGCCTATTGGTTTGTGCCTCTTTCCCTAACAGATATATACCTTGCCTCAGCATTTTCTAAATGTGCCGTTTTCTTTTGACATTTCAAAATGTCTTCTTTTACAAATTAAATCTGTTGACTTAATTTTCATTGTTTGAAATTAGGAATAATTATGTGACACTGAAAAGCATTGGAATTTTAAGTGTGTATTAATTTGCAGAAAGAAAAACTGATGCTGACAAACTTTTGTTGAATTATATTTTTGAAAAAATAAAATTGAATCTTTGCATGTGGTTTTTAAATGGTTCAGGACTGATTTTCCATTTCTCTACCTCCTAGCACCCAAAAATAACAAACCAAAATGCTTGCCTAATAGATTAGAGAAAAACACAGTTTAGTTAAGGAAATAGATTTCAGTTTTAGGTTTCACAGACACTAGTATAAACGATAGGGAGAAACCATTTCTTTAAAGACTCATTACTGCAGTTCTGGATTTCTTTCTGGTTGAAGACTCAAACAGCGAGAACATAACTACACTGTGGTTCATCCCTGTAGTAACTGGTGAATGAATTGAGATGGGTGGAGTTGTTTGAAAGCACTAAGAGGACTATTTCTTGGAGTTGATTATCAACCATAAAGCTGATTCGTAACATTTCCAAACATCCAGAGCCTCTCTGTAATACAAAAATAATGATATCTAACGGAAATTAGTAACTTTATCATAGTGGTCTGTTCACACTCAAGTTAAGTATTTTCTAACTGAATTAAGACAGGATGCATTCTTTTTGATGGCACATGGTAAGGCTTTTCTTCATGAACAGCTGTGCTAGATTCAGGCTAATGTATAAGCGAGAGTAAATTACATTTTGCTCTTCAGCCAGATCAAGGGCTCCACTGAAATAAAACAGCTTTGTACCAATACAAAGTATAAGGGAAAGGAAGACCCTGGGGCTTCAGTTACAGTTTCTGAGATCTGCTGCAAGGTGGCTTCTTCAGAGTCATTTTAATCTGTGCAACAGGAGGACAATACAGTGGCTCGTCCCCACTCTGAAGAATAGAAATGACCACCTTGATTTGTGGAACCGTGAAGAGTTTGAGCAAAAGAAGAGAATGGGAGGCACCTGGAGATGTTCTTCAGTCCATCTGTAGGGGTTTCTGCACTTCTTTGCAAAGAGTATTTTTAAACCAATGGTTTTTTATTACCTGTGTTCTCTTGCACCCTTCCTGATCCAATGGCCCCAGTGAAGACTCTGCTCTCTGAGCTGTGCTTGAGCCCACTGTGAGCTCTGTGTGCAGCAGAGAGACCATTGCTCTCTCCTAAGGAAGGTGGATTTGCATTCCTTGCACTATGCACAGCTTAGAGTCAATAATGCCAGAAAAGGAGAACGACTGCTACCATGAAATCATCCTGTCTAAAACAAAAGGCTCCACCACCACCTTACTGTGACATTTTTAAATACTGCAGTCCCAAAGTCCTCCATGGACTGAGATGTTAATAACGTTTTAGCAGAGACTGAAATATTTGCTTTATATAGTGATGTTGGGGGCAGTGTTGACAGAATTCTGCAACTACACTGAGAGCAGAATTTGTTTCTTTCTTCATTGCAAATACTTTGAACACCACTTAATCCCACTTTGAACACTACTGAAGGTCTATCCCCATTTGACCAAAAGAGAGTAAAGAAAAGCACTCTGCTGATCTTAGAAGACAAATATCCAGAACTCTTCTTTTTTTTTCTGCGAAATCAAGTGCAGGGCTTGTTGCAACAGGACACAGATGGGAAAAGGGCAAAGATAACCCACACATAAGCCCAGAGTAAGTCACAGAATCATAGAATCATGGAATGGTTTAGAAGGGACCTTAAAGATCATCTCATTCCAAACCCCCTGCCATGGGCAGGGACATCTTCCACTAGACCAGGTTGCTCAAAGCCTCCTGAAGTCCTGCTAACTGAAGAACAGGTTCTTCTACACTTCTACATCAGGGAAATCTACCACAGAAAAGTTATCTCAAAAGGTTTTGAAAAGACCTGGGCCAGGGTCTCAAGTGTGTAGGACCTAGCTTCAACAACACTAAGCAAAGCACAGAGTGAGGGTTAAAATGTAGGGTCTCCTGGGGCATGTTCTTCTGCTTTGGGTTTGGTTCAGGAAAAGAACTCTTTGTTTTAGGAACACAGCTTGGCCAATGCTAGGTCTTGTTCCTGATCCCTGGACTTCTAAAGCCCATTCTCAGGGCTCCAGCACACATGTGCAAAGCACATGTTGCTGCAGGTTTATCCTCTGCAGCTGGAACCACTGGCCCTGTGAACAGCTTCTGGACTGGTTGGTACAAGGAGGTTCTGATGGATTTGTTATTCTTACTGCTTGGGCAGGTGTGGATATTACAGCTGTGTTACTCTGCACACCTCTGCAGCAGGGAAGGTAATGAACACTTCACACATATACGTTCAAAGAGAGGGATCTGAAAATGTATCTGAACAATTTCTAGGGAAGTTTAAGTTCTCTTTGCAGAGCAGTGCCAGCTCAGGGATACTGGAAAACACATTTTTCATGCATATGTTTTTTATTAAATGCAGCTGTCAAAACAGAGCAGGGCTCATGTTCCTGAAAAGGTGCAGGGAAGAGAAGACAAATGGTTGGAATAAAGCAGGAATGTGCCTACTCTGCCTAGGCAAAAATCACCACTTCTGTAGAGCCTTCAGGGCAACCTTTAAACTAGCTGGCTCAGGGACTGGTAGCTGTGTAGTTGTAGGATTTCAGTGAATGCCTTACAAACCCAACCAACTCTCCTGAGAAGCCAGTACTTGCTGCACAAGCCACTCCTCCCGTGCCCAGACCGGCTGGATAGACAGCAGCTTTGCACAAACTGCACCTTCTCAGTGCTGTGAAGGCATAGCCAGCCAGAGACTGTCCTTACCAATCCTCACCCTCCCTGCCATGCTGCAGATAATGTGTTCCAAGTGTGCTGGCAGTGAACTTACACCATCAACCACAATCTGGTAACACCTACCTCTAATCATTTTGCTGCAGTAGAATTATGGAGGTGAAAACAGCAAAAGCAAAGCAAGATTTTTTTTTTTTTATGATGATTTTCCTCTTATTCCATAGAAAAAGATTCAGATTTTAGCCTCTGATCTAAATGTGTGTTCTGAAGGTGTTCAGCTGGATTTAGAACAGTTCAATAGCAGAATTTGGCTGTGATCTTCAGACGACAACATCAGTTAACAGACTTGTTTATTTCTCTATAATGTATTATTTGGGTTTTCTACGAGGTTCCTATTCCACAAGGATAATAGTCTAAATACAATGCAGTTGTGTGGCAACAGTGTACCAGATAAATTCAGCTAACTCTGGGTAATATCACAAAAAAATATGTGTTTATAGCTTCATGCCAGTTTCTGACTAATGCTTTTGTTTGTTGCTATAGCAAACCACACATGAATCTGATAGCCAAAAGCATGTTTATGACTAACCTTAGCTCTCCGGGGATTGAAAATATGGAATAAAAAAATCCCTAAACCACAATACACAATGTGAGGAGAACATGATAGGAAACACCTTTTTTGGCACGAGTTACTATGAACATTAAAAGAGAAGAACATCATAAGTGGAAAACATTAGGAAATGGGAACTGTGGGAATAACCGCCTTTAACCCACAGCAATTCAAATCGAGCTTTCACTTCACATCACAAAGTTGTCTGTGCAGGACTAGAGAACATTGCAGGAAGTCCTGGCTGCATGTTAAGAGATGGATTTAAGTCTCTGAAATCTGGAGAAGCTTTGTATCACACTTTAAAACACACAGACCGCTTTACTGGAGATAATTTTTACACCGTGCCTTGACACCTAGGACATGGGTATTCACTTAATTAATTTCTATTACCATTTATGCCTTAGTAGTTTCCAAGAGCCTATCCCAAGACTGACACCTCATTATGCTGTACAAATACCAATGGAGAACAATGCTGGCCCCAAAGGGCTCTCTGTTAAACTAACAGAGAGCCAAAGGGGGAGGGGGCTGGACAGAGGGGGAGGCAGAGACAGAGAAGTGATGTGACTGCATTACCCACCCAGTCAGAGGTTGAACCCAGGTGTCTTGCACCCCAGTTCAACTGACTGATTCAAGTTGCCAAATATGTCACTGTGAGAAGAAGAATACATTATGTACCCTGCAGAGGAGAGGAAATCAATTCAGTTGAAGTGAAAAGTGACACCTAAACTAGGACAGTTTACGACAAAGCTACATTATGTCAGGCAAAATTTATACTCGTGTTACCCTGTTATTCTTAATAACCTTTTTCTTTAATAGGTTAAAAAATATAAAGGGGAATATTGCAGTAGATTGTATAGATCAGATCAGTCTCCGTCAATGTTTTCTATTGATATTAATCACTGTGCCTCTGGACTACATATTGCATCTTTATTCTCAGATTTGTACAGTGCATAAAGGCACATGATTATCACAATTCCTGGCAAGTTCTTCCATCATCTATACGATAGTTAACAGAGTCTTCAGTTCATGTACAACCTCATGGAGAGATAGGTCTGCCCAAGCTCTCGTGTCCAGGTATTTCCAAGAGGTTTCATGAAAGACGTCTTGAACCATCAGTAGGATCAGCAGGACACAGCCATAAATGGAAGCTTACAAAAATCAGTAGGACTTACATGGTACCTGCTGGTCATGCCACAGAGTGAAATCCTGAAGTATTGAGATTTCATTCTGTGCCTACTCAAGCAAGACATCCATGGGCCTCACTGAAACTGATACATGGCATGTTACATTGCATTAGTCTTGTAATTCAGACTGTGATAAGGGCTGAGGTCAGCTTTGATTTCATCTTGCAAAATCCAGCAGAGCACACATCACTGCTCACAGCAATCACACCTGCATCCTTGTAAGAGTAAATATTTTGAGAAAAAAATGCAAGCATTTTGCAGAGTAGCCATGAGCTCCATTGATGGATACAGCAAGTAGCACTAAGACATCAGTGTTGTATAAAGTGAGAAACAAAGGCAAATAAGAGATAGGCAGAAATTTTCCAGCTATAGCCTAAGTATCCCTGCTGGACTACAGAGCTGGTGGCATGCAGAGGGCCATATATGACTCTCTATTTGCTTTCACTTGCTTTTTCAGTTCTTCACATTTGGCAAAAAATGCATCTTATGAAAAAGAGAAAAAGGAAGCTGCCAGGCTTCTTTCCTCCACACTGAGAACCTGAAAACAGCTTTCGGTCCAGGAAGCACAAATACAGAGACCATTTCAAAATAGCTACCTCATTCTCTGTGATTTAGCCCCAAAGCGATTGCTCTTCCCTGGGAGCGCTGTAGAAAATGAAATAGGAGATCATAGGTAGAGGTTGCCAACCCAACTTTAGCTCCAAATTACTTTCTGATGGGTAGCAGGAGGCGCTGGTTACTGGTACTTATGGACACATGTTTATGCAGGCAGGGTGCTACTTCATGAGCATCTTTCTCTTTGGGCTCTCAAAAGGCACAGCTACCCCTTGCACCCTCTATCACACAGACAGCGCTGCCAAGCACGTATGAATCTGCCAGCTTGGCAACTGCAGCATCGTGGTCGTGGTCACCAAGGAAGTCCCTCCACCTGCCCAAAGCACCATGTGAAACCAGGTGAGCTCTCCTTAGCTTGCAGAAAATAAGACAGCAAAGTGAAAAAAAATTACTTGCTCAAAGTCACAAAGCAAGTTGGCAGCAGAGCCAGCAATAAATACAACCCAGATGTCCTGGATTCCACCTCCTCCCTGCACCACGCTGCCTCTCTTAGCTCAATGCTGGAAGGAAATGTTTCACATTTACTCATCCCTCCTTCTCCTTTGTCAGTAGAAATTAAAGCAGGCATCTGACTGCCTAAGCCTTGAATACTCTGATGGTTTCCAAGGCTTGCGGTAAAGTCAGCCAACATTTCTATTGAATCCAGCCGTAATGGACAACTAAAAGTGATTTCTTTGCCAAGCAGCCTATCAGTGCAAAACTCATTTAAGCACATACTACTTTTATATAGATATGCATTGTGTATACATATATATATTTCATGACTTTGCAAAGAACCACTAATTACAAAAATGCAATTTTTGTAACTGTGCTGGTTTTGGCTGGGGTAGAGTTAATTTTTTTTCATAGTAGCTGGTATGGGGCTGTGTTTTGGATTTGTGCTGGAAACACTGTTGATAATTCAGGGATGTTTTTGTTATTGCTGAGCAGTGCTTCCATAGAGTCAAGGCTTTTTCTGCTCCTCACAGCATCCCACCATTGAGCAGACGGGGGGTGCACAAGGAGCTGGGAGGGGACACAGCTGGGACAGCTGACCCCAGCTGACCCAAAGGATATTCGAGACCATATGGCATCTGCTCAGCATATAAAGCTGGGGAAAGAAGAAGGATGGGCAGGACACATTCAGAGTCATGGCGTTTGTCTTCCCAGTGCCTGTGATGGAGTCCTGACTTTCCTGGGGATGGCTGAACACCTGCCTGCCAATGGGAAGCAGTGAATTAATTCCTTGTTTTGCTTTGCTTTTGTGTGTGGATTTTGTTTTACCTATTAAACTGTTCTTATCTCAGCCCATCCCTTTTCTCACTTTTACTTTTCCTATTCTCTCCCCATCCCACTAAGGGAGGGAGTGAATGGCTCTGTGGGGCTGAGCTAACATCTGGGATTAAACCATGACAGCAACTTAACCAAGTAGTAAATAAACAGTTCTACTACTATTAGGAAAAAAAAAAATAGCTACAACATGCTTTTTGTAAGTATAAATTTAAAACAAGCCTCTATACCTTTTTATTTTGTTGAAAGGTAGGAAAGCCTGTCAGGATGTTTCTTTCATTGAACCCACTCAGGTCTGCCAAAAGACTGATAGCCAATTAACATTAAATTTCCACCAATTTATTTTTTTAACAGAATATCCAAATATTTAAAATTTTCTCATTAAGCTGTCTATGGTGTCTGTGTGGTAGGCCATGTTCATATATTTTCCAAAAGCAATGTAAATCTCGTTTCCATGGAATACGTCATGTCCTGTCAGCAAAATATCCTTACTGCTGTCAGCCCAAGGTAAGTCCGTGTCTCTGAGCAGTTAAACACATTCTAACTTGCCTGTTTTCTCACCCTCAGGGTGAATGCCATTCCATTTTTCCTACCTGTCATTATACGAATCCAGCTGGGATTGTAGATATTGTGCTGCTGTTGCTGTAACTCTACTTCCAACGTGCTGCTCTGCCTACTGAAGGAGCTGGACAGACGTTAAAAAGAAATGCAGCATTTCACACTGTACCCTCCTCTCACCCAAATACTCAAGGGGCATGACAGTGGGAACAAAACTTTAGCAGCTGCAGGTTGCCTAAAACACTTAACTCCCTCATTTCTCTGGACTGGAAAACAAATGCCCTCCAGATTTTGCATTCAAGGTCTCCTGTCACAGGCCTCTGCTCCTCTGCAGAAGAGCAGCTGGAGATCCCACACACGGCAAGGTCACAAAGCTCATGCTCTTCTTAGGTGCTCTGGTATTGTGTGCCTCCACCATGAGCACTCTGCATGGACCCACATGCTAACTGCATCCACAGCTTTGCTCCAGCCACCAGGGTTTTATTGTGATTGAGATTTCTTGAGATCTTCTAGACAACAAAACAGGCAAAAATGCAGCCCAGAGAAGCCTTCCTTCTCTCTCTGTAGAACTGTTTCCGCTATTTCCTCATTACTGTCACCTCCATTTTGCTCAGCTTGCTTGACACAAAGCTTCTAAATCCTCCAAGGCATACCTGGGCAGGAGACTGTATATCACTTAACACCTTGGGGGCCTGACCTGCCCTCAGACTGCAGCAGTAATAAATTACAAGAATAGGTCTTGACAAAGGTGGCTGGGTTGTGCCATTTTTGTGCAACAATAGTAAGTTTTACAGATTTGAGCCTGCATTCATGCCAGAGACACTGCTGTCTGTAAGTCTCTGCGAAGCAGGAAGCTCTCACTCTTGCTCCTCAGAGCTATTGCAGCCAGGTCAAGGACATTGCTCCTTGCTGCAATCTGTCAGTGCCGATTTAGCAAGTCCCAGCTCCCTTCCCTTGAATGCACAGGCTCTGGCTGGCCTTCCTGGTGGTTCCAAGTGTGTCTGAGAGCCAAAACCTTATCGCAGTCCATCTTTGTCTCCTCGCAAGAGCAGAGTTAGTGGAGGAGTTGGCGTGGTCTGCTTGTGCTGGTATGACAGCCAGCTCCTGTTTTGGATTAGAGGATGATGGTTTTCCCTCCCTCTACATCCCTTACTGGTCATTTGAAAGAGGAGGATTTGTGGGGACCTGAGACATTCATAATGGTTTTTTAACAGCTCTTTTGCCCTCCCTTTGCTCTGGTGCAAATAAAAGCCCCTGGCCCATGGGCTGTATCTGTGTATGCTGTCCAGAGGCCTGACTTTTGTCAGCCCAGGCCATGAAATAACAATGTGATAGTGGAGAAGTGTTCATGCAGCACCTGAGCTTAGCTGCAGCGCCCTGCACAGAGGACTGCTGGCAGAGGACGAGTTTTCGGTGCATGTCACAACTTGGGTGATCGCTGCAAAAACGCTGCTTCCCTATCAAACGCCAGGGTGGAGATCTGCTGACTCCAATCCCCATCTTTAAGAGCAGGGCAGGGACTGAACATGAACCAGCAATAAGCCCCAGACACGCAGGAGGGCAAATAAATTAATGAAGCACAGCTGAGAATGATGGGGGCAGTGGTCAGCAGAAACACCCTGAACACATCGCGGTACATCTCTCTGCTGATGTGCAACAGAGTTCTGTGGCACCAGTGTCTGACACAACTCCTACAAGGTGTTTCCCCTGGGCTGTGGTTGCCCACAGGGGCAAGGAGGGAGTTTTGCTGCATGAGGTTGTCTCATCCACACTGGTTTTCACTGGCCCGTGGCTGGATGTGTCTGTGTGTGGCCCTGCTGGCGGCTCTCCCAGTGCCCCTGAAAAATAATCCAAAATCACTGGTTTTCTTTCTTTGCCATTTGCTTCCATCCCTGCTCCGAGGTTGTCTTTGACTCCATCACTGCATCCTGAGGGTTGGCAGGCACCTTTAGGCAGACTTACTGAGGAAGCAGGCTGTGGTAGTGGGGTGTGCTGTGGGCTCCCCTGCTCCCACACCTGTCTTTTTGCCAAGGTATCTTCCTTCAACACTGCCTCTGCCAAGCAAACTGATCCCAGAGATACCAGCTGCGAAGGACTTCAATGTGGGCCTGTCACAATCTTCCTTCATGGGTGCTGTATGAATTTAAACTTTTCTTCAGGGAAAAAAGCTCTAAAAACTGAAAATAAGAAATCAAATTTTTTCCACAGGCTTTCCTACCCGAGCTATGCCATCAACTATGGTCCACATCCAACAAGTTAATCTGACTCAGGTACTTCACCCTCTCTGCTCCAGAGTACCTGCAGCGCTGAGTGCCCCGAATGCCCCTGCCGGCACCGTGCTGGGCACCGTTTGCCTGCCTGCAAACACCCAACCTGCAGAACCATCGATACCCATCTGCTCTGCCATCTGCCTGCCACAGCCTTCCCTGCCGCTGCACCAGGCACCGTTCTCCTGGAAGAGCCACGGTTCTGTGCTGACAGAGAGGGACTGCAGCATTTTTCTAATCAAGAGAGAGGGGCAGTTCTGAATTTGTGTGACAACGTGCTCTGGAGCCCGTAGGTTGACTGGGACATCATCTTACTGATGTACAGTGAATGCTGCTGACACATGTACCTGTTCATGCTGGCCCCAGAATGACAAAACACTGCTGCCCTCCAAACAACATTTTTGCTAGCAGATCCCCCCTACCTACTGCGGCTGAGATCCTACCAGTCTGGGATGCTGTATTTTCCAATACCCTCTGAGACCGTGACTTCTGAACAGGGATACCTCAGGCGCCCAGGCTTCCTCCACACTCCCAGTCCTGCTGTGCTCAGCAGCAGCAGCAGAAGGGAAACGATGGTCCAGGTCTCTGGGAGGAGTCCCGTGGCCTAGGGCTGGCCACGTGGTTGGGATGTGAGTGGTTCTGCAGGACTGGGGCTGTTTATCCACAGTAGAAAAGCAGACAAAGTGAGAAAGGGAGAGAAGGAGGGGGAAGCACTGGGCAGAGCTCCCAGGAAAATGTTGCTGCGGACAGTTTGCTTGGGCTCCTCAGGGACACTTGATGGCTGCTCTGATCTCCTCACCATGAGACCCAGGGATGATTTGTTGTCACATGCGCTGAGCACACTGTTTTCTTTCTAAGAAAAAAGCTGGTATATTTAGGAGAGATTACATTCATGTTTGAGCTTATCTGGAAGTCCTATGCTTATTCTCTGGGCTTTAAGGTTTATTTAGACTAAATAAGGTTTATATATTTGGTTGGTGAAGCATGCAATGTATACATTATAATTATGTAGTTAATGCACTAATCTCTGTGATGAGCTTTCCTGGCACAACCCAGTATGGTTATCCAAAAGCTTCTTTTTAATCTCTGAGGAAGGATAATTTTAAGAAGAAAAACATTATTTCTCCTGCTATCTCTATCCAAACCCTTTCATTCACAGATTGCTTTTAGACTGACTGAAGCAGTGGTTAAATCCACTGTGAGCATATAATCCAGATACAGATATAAGATCACAGTGCCATTACTAAATTTATTCCTTTCATAGCAGATCTGTTGGGGTCCTACCTCCATCCAGCTCTGTTGATCACTAGAATGTCCCCTCATAAATACCTGTGTGTGAAATAAAGTCTGTTTTACACCACTTACATAGTCCATCGTTTTCTAGTCTGAGACATGCCCCCAAAAAGGAGACTGATAGCAGAACCTAAGAACTTATTATCCATCACTGTTCATGGGAAGCCTGAGTAGCAAGTTGGCATCACAACTGCAAACATCACTGCCTTTGTAGCTACCCATCACCATGAACCCAAGTGCTGCATGTAGTAATTTTCATGTGAAAATTCCCAGTTTGCCTCCAAAATGGGCTTTTACTTACTCTTTAGGCACTGAGTTGGCTGAGCTATTCATTCTGCAAACAATTTTTTCTCATAATCAAGCCCATTATGTGAAAAAGTCAGCCTTCAGGAGTGTGAGGACACAGTTCATATTAAAAATCAATGCAACCTTTCACTGAAGCATAAATTAGATCAGCTCCAACATATATGAAAATATTTGGGGAATGTTTAATGACATTTCTGTGTTCTTGTAAATTATTTGCTTTTGGCTGATTTTAGAAGCAGGAATAGGGGAAGCTCAGTTCATATCAGGAAACATCAGCAACTGAAACCACCAACTTTCTCATGACAGTTTCACAGATCTTCATCTTATAGACCTTCCAATAAACTCACATAGAGAATCATAGAATCATTAAATTTGGAAAAGACCTCCAAGATCATAAAGTCTAATGTTTGACCTGATACCGCCATGCTCACTTTTCAAGCAAATAAAAAAAAACAATGAGAAAAAAAAAAAACAAACCAACCCAATCTTTTGGATGCTTATCTGATCTGAGGGAGAGCTGCTGACTTCTTTGAGGTTCACCAAAAGCTGATCTCTAACTAATTTTAAAGGTAATGATGCCTAGTCATACTGAGCAATTTTCCGCCTTCAGAATACAATGCAAGCATCAGTTAAAACCATTCCTGCTGTGTGGAAAAGTTCCTATCCCATTTGCTATCAAACTCTAATAATTTTTGCTCCTGCATGCATGTCCTTTGAGTTTCTTCCTCTTAGGCTAAAATTCACATTTTGGAATTCGCTCCTCCGAGTAATTGTGCTAAGGCCAATTCTTTGGATTAAAAAGAGAGTGATGTGAGGCAAGGGAAAGAAAAGTTCCTGCATCTGTTTATTTGAGGGAAAAGTAGAGCATTGTGCCTGGCTGACAGTTAAAGGTCCAGGAGCTGGAGCAAACCACACAGCAAGTAAATGAAGAGAGGACCTGTGGACACCTGAATGACATTTGCTTCCTAGGGCTGGTATGGAGTATGGGAATCCTAGGAAGAGTGGGGATGCCCGGACTAATAAAATGTGTGAGCTTTCAGGACGCCCTGCAAGGTGGAATATTTTATATCTATAACAGTTTATTAGGCTATTTAGCTAGGACTTGTGGAAATGGGAAGAAATATGTGCACCTTGAAAATGTTGCTTTTCAGTGCTGCCTGGCTGAGGCTGCAAACACACCACTGTTCAAGGGGAGAGAACTGGGAGGTCAGCAGGCAGGTAAAAGGTATTTAAAATCAGAGGGCTGCATGGATAAGAGCTGCTCCCCTGACTCTGTGAAAGTCAGGCACAGACCACTGCTATCAAAATCAAGTGGTGTTTGCTCTCTTAACTACAGAGAAGAAACAACATTTGCCTGGCAGTGAAGAGCAGTTCCTGTGGCTTTGGAGTCTCGAGAATTTATCAGCAAGCTTGGAAATCATATAAACCTTATCTCCTTGTTTGTGTTTCTGAAAAACAGATAATTCTGCCCCCTGAAGACACTGCTATCTTTATTAGGCAGATGAAGTGGACTTGGTGCCTGCTCTTCTTCAGGCACTTGCATTCCTGCTCCATGGAATTTTGCTGGGATTTGGGCTGTTACCGTGGCCTGGGACTCGCTCTCTTGCAGAGCTGCCATCCCTGACTGATGTGTCCTCTATCAGTTATCTTGAATTATTTATTACTTACATGCCATTGTAACCTTAGCATATTTTGACTTGTTTCAGTCACTCTGGATTACACATTTGGTCATCCTCTTCTTTGACAGAAAACTGCAGACCCATTCTCTGCAATAAGTGGCAGTTACTCCCAGATATTTGGCTACCTATAGTCTCCTTTCAGGAAGTAAACATGTTGGTAGGAAGCATTTAGTACGTGAAAGGTCCTCTCCTAGCCTGAGGTTTTGTTTTCCAGTATGAAATAATGAATTCCAGCCTTGACTCTGAAATCCGGAGTGAGATGAGCAAACGTGGATTTAGCAAATTTTCCTTGCAGCAGGCATAGCCCTCCCACACTGGGGCTAGGCACAGCTGCGGGTCACGCAAAGGCCCTTTCTTGCCACAAGGATGTTGCCTTGATTTCTGCAGCGTGCGAAGAGATGGCAAACTAGTTTTGGTCGGGTTTAATCTCAGCTCCATCGGGAGCTGAATCCCCTACATTGCCCAGCGCTGCTCCACCACTTGGCTGTGGAAGGAAAAGCCTGCTGGGCAGACTGGAAGTTACACCTCGGGGAAGCAGACAAGGCAGCAGTTGTTAGCTGGTGTTGTCAGGAAAACAGTTTGTTGGTGCGCTGGGGGTCAGGGACGTGGCAAGCTGCCTGAGAGCAAGCACTTGCCCTTGCTGGATCTGCCTGTGCTGGTGCAGAGGGACAGGTCCCCTCCTCGCTCCGAACAAGGTTAATGGTGAGGTTTTTCACAGCCTGCTGGTTCAGATTGAACCTGCAATACAGAGCCCAGAAACACGGTGAGATGTTCCTCCAGAGACGGAAACCTTGGGTTTTTTCAGGGCATATTTTGCTGTTCCTTAGAGTAAGCAACATTATGGAATGCAAAAAATAGCTAGATGTAAAAAAAATAGATTGAATCTCTCTACTCAAATATTTGCTCATATTATAAGCTTTCACACCTTTCGAATGCACTGTCTTATATTCTAATTATTTAGGTCTTTGAATGTGAAGAATGCGGAAAAAATCTTATTCTAATCCCTCAGTGTTTTACACTTGCATAGGATGAACTGACTTCTTTGCCCAAGTAGAAAACTTGAGGAAAAAAACCAACCCAAAGCCCTGTGTATATTTGGAGGTTCAAACCAAGCAAATATACATTCCTGTGGCTTCATGTAAGGCATGGCATCTCAGTAAGACCCTGATGCTCCCTCCACTCACAGTGACAATGTTAAGTGAAGTGCCTGTGAAGTTCGTGGTGTGGCTTCCTGGAGAAAGGTGTGTCCAAGCACGGGGCTCTGGACCCCCTGAAGTCAACAGGAGGTTAACTCAGATTGCAGCTATTCCCATAACCATGCATTACAGACTGCTGGATTTTGTTTCAGTGATGAGCTTCAAGTACAGCCAAAAGTGAATAGAGGCACGTTGACCTCATAGTTTTGTGAATACAGATTGAGCGTCCAAGACAATTAAAAGCAGGGAATACGTGCCATCTCCAAACCCCTGGCGAGCCACTGCCAGAAGTTACCGCTGCCCCGTCCAACTGAAAAGACATTAACACCCGCTGCAGAGGAGGTTGGAAGGCAGCCATCCCCGATGGATTGCTTATGAGCACTGACTAGAGTCAAACTGACTTCAGTCAGAGATTTACACAAGCCTCGTAATCTAATAGTAGAGTTTACTTTACGAGAGTGCCACACCAAAGATAGTAAAATGCAGTTTTAGCTAACAAATCTACATGCTTGCACAGAAAAGCTACAGCCATCAAGGAGCATGTCAGCACTGCGGAGCGCCCGGCGCAGATTTATAGTTTTCAGTTTATTGCTGAAGAGTTATTGTTAACTCCATTGTTATAGACTTTCTGCAATTAAAGGTTCCAGTCACACTTATCATTTTTAAACATAGCTAATAAAACCCAATAAATCCTGAGATGTTATAGGTTTTCCCATGCTAGAAACCTTAAACATCTGAAACTTTTTTATGCTGGATTTTTGACCTATGTTAGGATAGATTTTGGAAGTAAATTGGCTGTTGTAAGCTGCTTTACTTCTGATTTGCTTAGATCTGCAAAATTTCTTGTAGTTTTTATTTATTATAGTAAAAGAAAGAGTGAGGCAGTACTTCAACCTTTTCCCTCATGCATGCAACAGGTGATCATAAGCTAAGTACTGTGTCTCTTACAAGTCACCGTCCAACCTTCTGTGTTTCTTGTGTCATAAATTATAAAGAATAATGGTTATTTTTGTTTTAGCAATGACTTTTGGTCTTTCCTCTCACATGAGTTATATTCTCTCTCTTTTCTATCAAAGCTTGGAGAGAACGGACTTTTCATTTTCTCTACAGGTAGTTACAGTTATAAATTCTACTTCTGACCATCTGTATTCATGTGTTCAGAAAGATGTCAGGGTACACGGATGGGGCACAGAACCTAGACAGGTGGACAGAAAAATTTTACCCTGCATATTTCCCAGCACTTTATGAATTAGCCTCAGCAGCCTTGCAGTGAGCACTTCCAGGATCCAACTTCTACTGACGAGGTTATGGATCTGCTTTTTAAATGCTTCAAGGTTAATCTTAGTCTCAAATTCCATGAACATTCAGAGATCCTAGTGCCAAGTTAGTATATTACATGAGATATATATATATATATAGCGAATGGTATCTATTGAGATATAATATCCACAAAAATAGTATTCCTCTTATAGGAGCAGAGATACTATAAAAATCCAAACATATCTAGGGGAAGAACAACTAAGAGAAAACTCATATTCATCAGAAACCAACCTCACTGTAAGAAAATTGCTCTTTGCACCCTGCGATTCTTTGCAACAATTGGAACTGGATCTTTGCACTACAAAAGAGTTTCACTATCTTTGAGATCGTCCCGATGGGTTAAGTATACAGACAGAGGAAGTAAGAAAAACAACATGCATGACCTGGAATAGAGATTACTGAATGGAGGGGTGTGTATACACTAAGAACCAACATCCCTCTGAAGGCTTTGGGAGGCTTAGAGGCCTGAAACCCCCTGCGTAAAAACGTGGATCAGAAACTTTTTATCAGGGTGAACATATTTGTTCATCCCTGATCTCACCTCTTCCCATACACAAGAAAGAGGCAAAACTTTACACCAGGTGGGGTGCACCGTGGTTGAAGCTCTGGGCATACTTTTCCCCAGCAGTATCATTTCACACAACATATTCAGGTTTCGCTTATCAAGTACAGCAGCTGGGAACATTATGTCTTTACATTTAGAAAGTCCTGTTTCTGTACCAAAGGACGCAAAATGCTCACGCCCACATCTCTCTGCATTTTTAAAAGCCCATCATCTACTGCAAACTTTTGCAATCTGCATCAGAGATTTCAAAGAAAGAAAGAAAGAGAGAGAGACGTTTGGGTTTTAAGAAAAAAACTTACCAAAAATAACTGAAGTTCTCTAAAGTTGCCCTGAAGTTGAAATAGCCCAGAACACCAGTGCAGAGCCTGCCTTAAACTCTCTCTCTTTCTCACTCCCCCTCTCTCTCCAGCAATTGGAAGGAGGGCTGTGCAGAAATTCAGCAAACAATTTTCCTTCTATGTCGACCGGGGCGTTCCTCACGGGCAGAAAGGGGATGGCTAAGCCTGGGTGAGGCTCGTTGCTATCCCCAAGCCAAAGAGCACTGTCGCAGATTACACAGCCTGTGAAATCCAATCCCTTTCTCTGCTCAGGCAACAGCTGTACGGCTTCAGCTGAGGCGGGAGCAGGGGATAGACCCCGGGCTTGTTGCTGGTCAGGCTTTCCATGTTGGGGGACGCTGAGGAATGGGGGCACCGGGGTTTCCGTGAGCTCCGAGTCTTCTCCCAGCTTGCTGCCTTCAGCTGCAGGCACGGGCGCTCGCAGGGTGGAGATGCGGGGCAATTTCCGCGGGACTGAAAGTATATGGGATGTGGGCGCCCGCGCAAAACAAACATCTCTTTTCCTGAAATTCATTCCCAGCCTTGCTTCAGGACATTACTGGGTAATTAACGTTATATGTATTAGTAAATTCTCATGCGAGCATGCACACACACAGGATGCAGTCTGTCAGCCTGTCACAACAGTGTGGTTCAAAAGGGCTTCAGGGCTGTTCCAGTGTCCTCTCTAAGTTCGTTTTTCCTTGTCCCTTCTCGTCAGCTGTTCGATTCTTTCCGAAAACCCCCTGAATGCTGAGCTGACAGTCCTTTCACCAAGTGAAGCACTATGGTGGTTCGCAGGGTGGGAGTACCAGTGCTTAGTGCTGCTTTCACCCTGTCCTGATATTCTACACTTGAGGGAAGCTGCTTAGCTCCAGCAGAAGTGGATTTATGAAAATTCTCAGCCCCTCCTCTCACCTGTTTCTATTTCTCCACCCCATGTAAAGGAAAGAAATTTCTAATACAGCTGAATCCTCCCTCTCCCAGGAATTCCACTGATCCTTTGACTCCTCCTCCCTGAAGCTTTAAAAAAATCACACCAGCAGATTTCAGCCCGGGTTTCCGTGTTTCACAGAAGCATTTGGCTGCTGGTTTGCATTCTGTCAAACAGCGGTGAGGTGAGAGAGGGTGCAAAATACAAACAACACATAAACAGCCCTGGGAGTGTCCTGCCATTGCTCCGGCTGCTGTGCCAACACCCCAGAGCAGGTAAAAAACACTCCAGCCAAAGGAGAAGGAAAACCCCTATGTTTACAGAGCAGCCTCGTGTCATGTTGAGGCAGATGCTGTGCTGGGGATTGTTATGCTGTTGGCTCTGAATAAGTTTTGATACCTGAAATTCTGCAGATGTTGGGTTTCTGGACCCAAGTTTAGAATGGACACACATGGTTTCTGTAGAGGGCATGAGAGGGAAAACTGAGTGTATAGCTCTGATTCCATCCTATGTAGGTACTTAACAGGCATTTTATGAAAACTGGGTCTTAACAGAACTACAGTATTTATATTAAAGCCAATTCTTTAACTTGTGCAATTAATGTATATTATTACATCTAATTATACATTCTATATTAATTATAGATCACATATATAACTTAATTTAGAAATATTATATATAATTTTATCTAATTAATAGACACAGTTTTTCGGCACATGAACTGAATAACACTTCAGAAATTTTGTCTATTTATTATATGATTCTATTGTATACCCATACAAAATATATAATATATAATCACATATAATGTGTGATTACATACTATATATATAATCATATATAATTAATATAAATATGTTGTGAAGCAGTATGCAGTTTGCATGCAACCTCTATCTTCTTGTGAGTGTGGCATCCACATCAAGAACTAAAAGCAGGGGTTGGCTGTAGCCACTGCAGGGAGGTAAGGCTGGGAAGGAGGAAGATAAGGCAATGGGACAGGCGAAGTGAGAAGGTGGTGCATGGAAGTGCTCAAGGCCAGGCTGGATGGGGCTTGGAGCAACCTTATCTAGTGGAAGGTGTCCCTGCCCATGGCAAGGGGTTGGAACAAGATGGTCTTTGAGGTCCCTTCCAACCCAAACCATTCCATGATTCTGTTTCAAGCAAGATGTCCCGCAGCTGTCTCAAGGATGGAGGTGGCCAGAAGCAATGAAGGTTTCCTGAACTGCAGTCAACAGCAGTAAAGTAAACTGAGATGGCTGCGAATGGGAGCAAGACCTTGCCAAGAGCTAGCTCAGGCTTGCTCTGCTGCCATCCCTATTTCCATGCACTGTCTTTAGGACTATACTGAAGTCCAGCCTTTCTGAGCCATCTTACAACATCCTGACAAACAACATATATTTTTAGAAACAGACATGCAAAACAAGAAGCCCAGCCTACATCACAGATTGATGTGGGGACAGTTCGTTTGGATGCAGAAATGTGGCTCCCCACCTCCAGAGCGAGTGGTGCCAGCAGCAGCACTCCAGCAGGGCGCAGGCTGTGGGGTGGCAGCAGCTGCAGTGTGCTCCATCCCCAGTCAGTGCTGCGTTTCAGCTGTCTTTGCTGAATATATGGATGGGCGTTGTTTCGATCTTTTAAGAATTTTCAAAGCCCTCATGAGACAAAACCCTGGCTAAGTTGAGAGAAGCCAACTCTTTTTCCATAAACCTGGAAGAAATGAAACGAATGTTCATTTTCATGGTATTGGGAAATCTACGTTCACTGTCTCTGGCTTTTTTCCAGTTTCATCTCGGAACTGAAGATGTAAGGTCGGATGTCTGAGCACTGCCCTGCTGCTGTGACTCCAGTGAAGACAACTGCTGTGTCAGAGATTTATCCCCAGACAACTTAAAGCCTAAAATCTCCCCTCTTGTCAGTCAATATGGTGCTGTTCTGGGACTGTGAAATTATTTCAACATTATTTGACTGACAGGAATTCATAATGCTCACTTGGTTTATTTTTAAATATTTATCAAATCCACTGTTTGTCTACTGAGCTATTGAAAAAATGCTATCAGACTGATAATTTCCCAATTCACCAAGTGATTCCAGCAGGAGTTATTCAGTGAGAATACTCCAAACAGCCCTTGTGTTTACTCTTCCTGACAGACATCTAAATATTAAAAGATAAAGCTCTTGAGTTACGCTGCAGCAATATTAAAAAATATTCCTCTCTGCTCTACTGCCTTGCCAGGGAGCACCATTGTATCTCACATCTCTCTATCCCACATCTAACCCAGTTTCCCAACTTCCCTGTTTTACAACATTGTTTTCTCTACTCTGTTCACAGGTATGGCTGCAAACACACAATTGAATGACACAGGCTTTCTTTTATTAGTGCTATTCACACCCTGACCTGTGCATGGACTCATGGCAGACTTACACATAAGGGTGTGCTGCTTTAATAGTAATTGAGAAATGAGATGAAAAACAACGGGAATGTTCATGTGTTTTCTTTGGCCCAAAGTGAGAAAGACAACATGTTCCATGAGATTACAGTAAAGTGTGCTCTGGAACACAAATTCCTGTAGTTTAGTGTGGAGGATGCAAGGGTGATCATTTCTATTCTTTTTCCTTTTTAGCAGTTACGAATCTTCAGGTATTTGGGGGAAAAATACGAAGCCACAAATCTCCACAAGTAGATAAGACTGGGTTGCGGAGCAGACCGCATAAAGAAAGCAAACTTGTCTGCACAATTCAGAAAGGAGTTAAGAAATTGAGGACTTCCAGCTTAAAGAGAGATGGGCTGCCAAGAGACAGAACCACTGGAGAAAGAAAAAGGAAGGGAGAGAAAAGATCAATATGAACTCAAGATGTTGAAGAGTGGATGGAACTGAACATCAGACTGGCAATGAGAGGAGTGAATGGGTGGAGGCATCTGGCCACCAACTCTCAGTTCAAGCCCAGAGGAAGAAAAATGTAACATTAATCACCAATTTACAGACATCTCCCATGCTTTGTCTCCCCTGACTGCATTTTGTTACTACACAGGAATGCATATATTTATCTATTTCACAGTCAGTTAGTTTGAATTAAAAAGGTATTTAAGCCAGCCACACAAACTTCGTCTGAATTTCTTCTCTTTTGCAATACATAAACCATTAATTTGATTGATTTGCTTCGACATTTTTTTGCATAAAACTATTCCATTTGCAGGTAGACATGCAACCTCACAGAGAGAGAGCCAGGTATGGAAATGAGGTTCCATCACTGCCTCTTTTAAGAAGCCTCCGGGTCGGACTCAAAGACCTCATTCTGAAGTTAGTCAATTCAGATGAATTCTCCTCCAAAAAAGTGAATGCGTGTCATTCATGTATCTTGTAACCTAACTGAAGTCTGTCCTCCAAATAGATTGGTCTTTTCATCTGAGAATTTACTCAAAAGAGGCTTCAGTGTCTACCTGCCCTTGGCAAGTTCTACCAGCACTACCTGCTTGCTGCACTGACACCAAGATGCAACTGATAATATTTTGTATTGAAAGAGATTTCTCTCTTGTGAAGATAAACAAATGTCAACTCCAGGTATCCAGGGATGGAGTAGTAAAATCCAAACTCAGGGCAAAATAGCCCAAACAAACCAGGGGAAGAGTTCTCTATTTTCAGAAATTCAAATATTCTCTATCAGGATGCCTAAATATTTTTTTTTCACTTTAGTGGTTAATATTGTTGGTGAAGGAAGAAAAAGAAAGGAAGCTAAAAATGCAGATCTGCAACCAGCATAAACAAAAACCTCATCAGCAACAGAGAAAGCATTATTTAGAAATGAAACAAAATGAGACATTTCCAAGAGCAATCCTTTCACTAACAAGAGGAGAAGAAAAAGGAAACTAATTCACTCTGCACAGTTTCTTTTATTTTGTCCTCGGGCACATGCTCCGTCTCCCTTTGTCCCCCAAATGCATTTCCACTGGCCCTGACAGTGCTGGCATTGACCTTCTGCAGCCAAAATAGCTTGGACAGAATGAAACAGAAAACCAGGAGCCAGCCAGAGCAAGGGGCAACGCAGCCATGGCCACGGATCTGGGGGAAAACTGCTATAATTAGCAAGACTCATACAAAACCCACGGTACTCATGGAGCTGCTGCCTTCCTGCCCTGCCAGCTGCATATTAGATCATTGAGAGCAGAGGGGAACAAAGCCACCGCCTGCAGAACTCTTCACACGCCCGGTCCTGAGGGTTCACCTCACCAACACCCTCCTCCACTGCTGCTGCTGGACATCCATCTCCAGACTGTGCCGTGAAGGGCTTTAATTAAAAGTTAGTATTTACTCCATGTTCCCCACAGCCATCTCGTTCCCTGCTCTCTGCTGTTTTCAGTTCCCCGCCCAACTGAAATTCAGAGCTGGCTGACCGTGGACATTTATTATTTTACTATTTCAAAGCCTGTAACATTGTATGAAAAGCAGACCTGGGCTCCTCCCTGAAAAGTGAGTATTAGTGACAAATAGCCGACAGGAAGAAAACAAAAGCATCTCTTCAAGCTGGAAAGATAGGTGTTAATTACCCGTGAACAACCTATTTGTACTAGGTGGTAATGCTCAAGAACCTGAAAAATAACTATGTGAAACAAACTGTTTCTCTTTCTGCAATGTCATTATGCTGCCTTAAGCACTTTTCTTTACACAGTTTTGGTATTTCTGGATATCACAAAGTCAGTAAGTTTTCTTGTTTCGAAATCCGGAGAAAGAAACGCCCTAAGGACTGTCAAAGTATGAATACAACATTCACAAACTCTCCATTTTCAATCATTTACCGAGTTAGACATTTCTGAAGTACTTTTAAGCATCTGTGTGACGTTTGTTATATTTGATCAAGATACCTTTTTCCTATCAAACTGAAAGTTGAAGGATGTTGCCACCGATGTGGTATCATATAAAACCATATAAAAAAAATCTCATATAAAAAGCAGATGTCAGTAAAAGCCAAGTATAATTATTAAATGTAGTAGCTGAGATGCCACTGAAATAAGCATAAGTCTTCATCTGCTATAGCAAAACACATTTCAGATGCTTCACTAAATGTTAGGTTTTTTTCCCTTTTCCTTTTTACCAATCCCTGTATGGAGTGGCATAAACTCTTGCTTTCTCTGGGTGCTCGTGTGGCTTACGACATTCCAGCCGTGGAAATGCTTCTCAGTGAGCCCTCCCTTGTTGTTTTTCCCTCCAAAGCCTTAAGAATAGTTCTTAAACAAAGATCTTAAAATAAAAGAGTCCTGGCAGATGATCTCACTATGTGCCCTGGGGTTTCCATGGCATTTAGCGAACCACCAGTGCTTAGTACGTTTGTTGAAGGAGTAACTGGGAACTGCACTGAAATAATCCCTTTCTTCTGGCTTCGGGGTCCCGACGAAACCTGCTCTCGGCGGTGGAAGGGGTGTAAGTGCTCACCTGGGGACCTGTCTGTGCCCACGCAGCCCCACTCAGGAAAGGGCTGTTCGCTGGCAGTGGCTCTGGGCACGGGGGGACATTTCTTACAGTTACTTCTTTTTTGACAGTGTTTTAACCTAAGCCCTCACACGCATCTGGAATACCACCTGTTATTGGATTACTTGCAGCTGTTTCTGTGTCCTGCTTGGTGGGCAGGAGCCGGCACACGCTGCCTTCGACAACAAGCAAGAAGCCCAGGTGAATGGGAAAAACAGGAGAAACTCCCTCAAACTGGGAACAAGCAAGCACCAGCTCCTGTCTTGCTAATAAAATAAACTGTTTTCCTCCAGATGATGAATGCTCACCCTGTTTTGCCCCTCCGTTGCAGGGGCACAGAGGGAGTCTGGGGATTAAGGGAGGGTATTTCACACACACAGGGGTTGCTGTGTGTCCGTAGCTGGCACACACTACCATGGAAAAAACAGGGTCAGTGCTGCTGCTGTGCCTGAGACTCGGTGTGCATCTTTAGGGCGTGGGCTGGGACAGAGAAAGGACTCAGCAGATGACAATGGGGCTCAGTGTTTGCCTACGATGTCAGCAACACAGCAGGGTTTATTTCTTAATGAAGTGAGTCACTTGATCGGTATCAAGTATCTGTTGAGTGATGGAGTGGATCCAAATGTTAGAGGACCTCGTTTTAAATATACCATTCACCACTCTGAACTGGCTTGTACTGTGTAAACAACATCAGTGAGAGATGGAAATACATTAGGTTAATTCCATCTGGGGTTTCGAAGTCTCCTGCTTCCTCAGAGAGCTGAGACTGATTTTCCAACAACACGAAATTCACCACAAAGCCCTACATCCCATCACAAAAAAACCCTTCCTTTGGAAAGGGGAAAGCCAGAAGTACAGGGTAAATAAAATTAGATAATCAGCACAGTTATCTGACTTCTGCACTCCAGTTTACTCAGCTGAACTGGCTTGCTGGTGCCCCAGAAAGGAAAACTGTGGGAAACAGCAGGCAAGAGAGAGTAAGAAAAGGAGTACTCCCTCCACAATGCATTTGTGATGCCATTGACTTTATCCTGTGCAGTTTCTATATTTGGAATTAAATCTTCGGGCTTTAAGGGTCTTGACATATGTATGTTTTGGTTTCAGGCTTTTTCATCCTGTTTACTGTCATTGAAATCAGCTGTAGTATTGCCTGTGACTTTTAATGGCAGCAATGTTGAGTCCTTTAATGCTTCATTCCTGACTTTCTCCCTCTGAATAGCAGAGGAAACAACAGGAACCAACCTCAGTCAGGGGTGAGAAATACTTCATGTTGTCTTTTTCACCGAGACAGAGAAGGGTAAAATATTGCTGAAACTGCCACACTCCTCGATACACATCCAGAAACTGAATTTAAACATTGATTGATGCTCCTGGCAGAGAAAATCAGCTTGAAAAGTATGAATAGGATTCCCTTGGGTTCTGCTGAAGCGCTCAGCTGAGAGGTAGCATTTGTGTGTGAAGAGGAGGAAGGAGCCCTGCTACTTTTGACACACTGAAAGAGACCTTTCCCCACCACTGCACCGGTGCCTTTGAGTTCCGCTGCCAGCCACTGGGTTGGATGAAGAAACCCAGCGTGTAATAATTAATTTCTCCTAATTTTCAATGATGCTAATGGTAAACAAGGTCACTGCTCAGTCTTGCACAGCACACGGTGCTATGTTGGTTCTGGCTGCAAGTTGCCAATAGACAGGAATCAATGAAGTGAGAGAGAATAGCTCATGGTTTTTTAAAGGGAGACATTATATGTTATTATGGAGTTTTGACAGCAGAAGTGCCCTCAGTTGCTGATGCAAACCGTGTAAATGTAGGCTGAGAAAAAAGAGCCCAAAATGGGTCAGGAGCAGAGAAGAGCATTTATTCTGAAATCACAGCAAACTGGACACTGCCTGCAGTGAGTCCTGTTCTTCCACAATCTGTTATTACACAAGTGCTTGTGTTTTCAGTCTTTCTTTGCTTATAAACAAAAGTATTTTAGTTTTATTTTTCCTGAAAAAAGGTACTGAATGTATTTGGGAAGTAGGAGAAGAACTGAATCTTAAAGATTTCTATACAGTGTTCATGAAAGGATTTAAAAAGCTAAATCAAGAATTACTGATAGTTTAGCTTTTTCTTTGTCTTGTCTCAAATAAGAAGTTATGTTATTGACTAAAAGAATCACAAGAAGTACCTGGATTGACCAGTGACAAAATACAACAGCGAAATAAGTGGGAGAGGGGATGTAGCTCTGCTCTTTTCTACCTCGTGCTTGGTCAGCTTAATTACGTTAGCTTAGTTTAAACACCTTTCTTTTTAAAAAATGGGGAAGAGTGTCCTTAGAAGTTTCTTTATCTGAAATAAGTATTCCTGTAGATGAATGGTTGAGACAGAAGTTACCAGGGAATTTTTAAAATGTATTTTTTAGCCGCTGTTCAGTTCTTGCTCAAGGAACTCAAATGGAGGCTGTAGTGCTCCTCATGGAATCACTTAGGTGATCCTTCCTGCTCACATGGTCTTGAACTCCCTCCAAGCCCCTCTGGCAGCTGCAGGATCCTGCCTGGACTGGGCATACCCACGTGCCACATCCCAGCCCATGATTCTGAGTAATACGAGTGACTCAGGAAACAAACACATGTGACACCTCACAAGCAGCTCTGTGAAGGCTTCCAATTTCACACTGAACAGACACATGACTCATCACCTTCTTCTGCTGATGGCTTCCTATGTGGAGAATGGTTCAGTTAAGCAGCACTGGCCCTACATATTTCCAAACTCAAAATCCTGGTTTCAGGAAACTACTACTTTTCCAAATATTCAACAAATACATGACAGAGGAAAAGGCATGGTAGGGAAATAGAAAAGCAGAACTGCAAGCATCACCTGCTGAAGACTGATTTGTTAGTCCTTAATGAAGGTTTTTAGATGCAAGAAGAGAAGCAAGTTATCCTTTAAGCAGCATCCACGAATGAGAAGGATGCTGAGTGTGACAGCACAAGTCCTGCAGCACCATGGGTAAACAGAACGGGGTCAGTCCTCAGGCTGCCTTTTTCTTTTACTTAGGGCAATGAAATGCCTCAGAGTGTCTTGTGATAAACTACTGCCTGGAGCCCATTTCCATCTGTAATTGTTAGCACAGCTGAGTATTGTCCCTGTGTTAAAGGAATCACCCGTTACTCCGGGCTCCCTGCATGACTCAGCTCCTGAGTGCTATTTTGGGTGGCAGAGGGGAGAAGCTGCCAGGCTGGCATCCACTCCTTTCTCTTTGTGGAAATAGGATGTGGCTTTGCACGACAGGCGTTCGTGCTCTGCGAACTGTCTGAAGGGATTACACGGAGCGCAGCCGTGACCGTGCGCTCTGATATTGTTGATGTATTATAAATGATCCATTATTCACCCGCTCGAGGAAAGCCAAAGGAATGGAAAACTAAAATGTGAAACTAGTGAGCACAAAAACTGAGCAAGTGATTCATGCTGTGTGGAAAATGGGCTTCACTGGGTGTAGGCCTGTAGTTCTGTAGAATTAAGTACAACCACAGGGGCTAATAATTTATCTCATTCACAACAACATTTGTCTTTCTCTCGGTCCTGAAAAATGCCTGGGCACAGCACGTGCACCATGGGTGAGCCTGCACCATGTCTGCTTCCCCAGGTGCTTTTCAGCTCCCACAGATGGCAGAGAGAGGTGGAATTCTGTTCTTCCCCTGTGAGCAGGGGGATAAGGGGGCAGAGCAGATTTTGCTTAGCATAGAAACTCAGTAAACAGCAATCAAACCAGATTTGATTTGGTTTGTATTCCATCTCATCTGCAGTTATGCTGGGTTCAGAGGGTTTCTCGTGCACTCTTTTTTCTGAGCCCTTCTCACTGGGGAGTTCAGTGAGAAACATGAACACCACCACCTTGCTTCCTGCAGAGCTGCAGGAGGAGCTGGAAGGGCTGGGCACATTGAAGAAGGGTATTCAGCTTTTCCACCATGACCCCCTCATAGACAGCTTTCTGCTCGCCTTGCTTCCATCATTTTCAGCTCCAAGACTAATTCTGGAAACACATCCATAATGCTGTGGCCTAGGACTATTCTTTCCCTGCATTAGAATATTTTTATAGTCCATTTTGCCAAGGAATCACAACAGAAAAGCTGCAGATTGGCTTTTCTGATTATTCTCTCACTCCTTGCTGAAAGGTTTCTCTCATCATTCTGCTGAACAGGGAAATTTCAACAGGGAAAAGCAAATGAAACACAGTTTATAGTCAGATATAAAATTCTCACTCAAAGAGAAATGGAATTCTTTTTCTCTTGGGAGAAGAATTAATTTCCTCTCCTGGATTTTGAACTTTATTCCTTTCTTACAGATCCTTTGGTGAGAAATGAAGGACCCATTAACCATCTCCAAACAGATCATGCACCACAGAAAACCAGAAGCCCTTGGAGGCTACGGGAAGTCCCCAAGCAACAAACTGAAACTTTAAAACTGGTAAAGGAATGAAGGAGTGAAACATCCCAAATGCCCAATTAGTCAGTTTTATTATCATATTGTGTGTGGTCTCTGTGAAAATCTGGCCACATCTCACAAACTCTGAGACCATCAAAAAGATGTTGCATGTGCATACCCCATAATAAAGCTATTAGAAACCCAAGAGGAGTTTTCTAGTGTGAGTCATGATACTCAGGAAGAGATGAGGCAGAGCAGCCAATTCACTTTTAAACAGCAGCGTGAGCCCAGTGCAAAATCAGCAAATCCAGATGACCTGGATATCGCACACAGTGTTTTATTTACAGCCTCAGAAATGCCTAAATCTCAACCAAGCCGCAAATCTAACTCCCTGCACTGATTTGGAGGCAAGAGGGAGAGTGCAGATGCAAGCAACAGCTTCAAAGATTTATCTGTAGTCTGTAGCATCCACCTAACCACCACCAAGTAAACTTGGAGAGAGGAGAACCAAGGGTTGTGAGACAAAGGAGTGAGAGCATGGATGAATCGGTTCTCGGTAACTGCACAAAGGAGAAGCCTTGGTGAGACCTTAAGAGACATCTTGGGAAAGAGATTCATTTCAGGTACAGCATTAATCTTTCATTTTCTTAGTTTACACTTTTTTAATCTCAAGGAGCTTTTGACTTTTTAGAAGGAAACAAGTTATAACAGAGCAGCACTGCAGAACACCCTTGGGGTGCCTACAAACCAGAACAGGTTTGGGAATCTGCAGCTCAAGGCCTACAGCCGTCATCCAGGGAGCTTCAAAAAAGAAAGTCACCCTGCCAGATGTTACCTACAGCCTTCCAGCAAGGCCACCCATTAATATTAAGAAACAGCCACTTTATGAAGAACAAACTGACCAGGAACTGGGCAGAGCAGAACAGTGCCAGGGACAAGATGCAGAACACACTGGGTATGCGCTTCAGATAGAGCCGACATGAGACAGACAGGAGCCTGAAGCAGCCCTTTCTTCCCAACTAGGGCAGTATTTTTGTAGTTCAGTGTCCCTGCTTGTTCGACCCTTAAAACCTCGCTGTTTCTGGACAGAACATGTCCTTACTGGAGACACCCATCCCTTGGGGCAGGAGAGGATGGCAGAACATCAGCCTCTGCTTGGGATCAATCCTGCAGATGGTAGAGCTGGAGAGAGGAGACAGCAGGCAGGAACTATGACAGGCTGAAGGGATTGAGCTCAGGTACAGGTTGGACCCAGTTAAGGCTCAGCCAAGGAGAGCACATCTTCACCTGGACTGAACAAGAAATGTGGTGGAAACCTCCAGAGCTCTTGCAGGCAGTTTTCAGCAATACAGAAGAAGCTGGAATTTAATGTGTGGAACAAGGAGGAAGGGAGGGTTGGAGAGATGGGTCTGCTGGGAAACAGTCCTCTCAGGAGTGTAGCTAGGATTTGCCCCTTGTGCATTTTCTGCCCACCACAACTGCATTTGACAAATCCTCTAGCACACAGGTTTGTAGGGAAGAACCTAGAGGGAAACTCTGAGCATCTCTTAATAGTAGATGAAGAAATTAGGTGGTAGGATTTCTCCAGCCAAGGTGCCTCCAGTGACGGCCAAACACCACAATTCCCATTTTAGACCCCAAATGTTCAAAGAAAAAGTTAAGACTGACTGACCAATACACAGACACCCACAGCTGGTGATTTCAAAACTATCGTTATTTCCCTGGAAAGCCTGGAAATCTCTGACTGCTGAGCGAGTAATTCTTGCTCATGAAAGATTTACGCTTTTTTAAAGTGGCACTTTGCCAGCAGAAAGAAAGGTGGTGCACATCAAAAACGCTGCTTTTAATTTTGGCTGTACCTGCTGACCCTGACCTGGTGACAGATGGAACACACTGAACGTTTCATAACGCATAAATACTTTGTCCCTCTGCACAGGATGGACTCAGGACTTCCCACTGCATGACACACTGAACAGCCACCCTTTCTCCTGTACCTGCTGGCATCTCACAAGGCAACTAAAAGCTGATTTCAAAGCCACTGCTCCTGCCTGTGTGTCCCATAGCCTTTTGCATCCTTTTGTCTTTAATTTCAAAAAGCCATTGTCTGCTCATTCTGAAAAGAGGGCTATCCCTCAGGTTTAGGCACGTCCATGAGTTTGCCCATCTCATCAGCGATCACAAGCAATGAAGGACAAGCACAGCTGGTAGAAATGGGGGTGTAGTTACAGGCTTTTGCATCAAGTCACACCTTCCCCCTAACCTCTAGGCTGAGAAATCTGCATGCTCCAAGTCTGGAGAGGTGTCAGTCAGACTGAGTGTACTGAAAGCCAGTAGATGCCTGGTTTAGGACCTTTCCACGATCCTCTGAAGTATCCGTACAAGACAAAACAGCAAGAATTACGAGAAAATTGACACCCTCAAGCAAAGACAGACTTTTATTCTGAAAAAAACTACTTAAATGCAATCTGCTGCTGTGTAATATATATGCCAGAGGGACAAAATATGGTGTAAAGTAAGATCTCAGCAAGCTGAGATCCAGCTTACATATTTGGCCTGTTTAATCCAAGGATGAAAATAATTACACAAAGTCAGTCTAAGCAATCCCAGAAGGATTTGAACATATGAAATACAGCCACTGCAAGAAGCGGAAGGAAGGGAGAGCTTCACCAGTTTCAGTTCCCCTTGGCTTTCCTACGCTTGTGTGTGAATTTGGCCCAGAAAACTGTCTGGCACTGGGGATGGTGATCATTCATCCTTTCTATTTGCACAAGAATGTGGGAAGGGCTTAGAAAAAGCTCCTCTTCTCCCATCTGGGGGTCTGGGTGGGTGCCAGTTACGTTCAATGATGCCTAACCATTTCAAGAAGCTCCTTGCCACTCTTTATTTTGTAGACATTTGTAAAGAAAGCAAATGTACATGCCCCAGCAGCATGTTGGTTGCTCTGTCGGGATAGGGGGTATCCTATTTTCTCTGCTTGTCATGCCAGCAATACCAGGCAAAAAGGAAATAGTTAATCACCTTAGCACACATCCAACAAGATTTTCAAACCCCAGCAGCTAGGGATAAGAGAGAGAAGAAACTTACAACACAGGTACAAAGTCTTGATGTGTTGTGTGCTCAGAGAAGCCGGAAACTACATCTTCTTGAGGGCACCAGGTGCCTCTTCTGCTGCGCATCAGCAGCAAGGCAGAGGAGGCAAAGCAACAAGATGTGCTGCAAGAAGTGAGCTCCTACCTGGAAGCCGTGGGCAGGTTTCGGTCCCGGTGTCCCGGTGTCCCGGCTGACAGCTGTCCCTGCTGTGATGGATGAGATGCTTTGGGTCATTCATGCGCCCAGGTCCCAGGGTGGGGCCAGTGGGGCGGCTTTGGCTCCAAACCCCGCCTCACATCATGTGAGCCCTTCACGGCGAGGTCTTCCCAAAGGGTGCTGCTGTCTCCCATGTCTCTGAGCCCTCCTGAGGAGCCTCTCTGCGTGTTGAGAGGCAAATTGCAGCCAGCCTGCCTCGCCTTTGAGTGCTCGCCAAGGCTTTGTTTGTTTTCTCTTCTGTTTCAAACATCCTTTGTGCCTTTCTGGCTCAGCTAATTAGCTACAATGCTCAGCTTCTCCAGTTTTTAAGTGCTGCCCGAGTAATAGTTGGTCTGATGCAGAGAGACTTCAAAGCCTGGGCTGAAGGTGTGCTGAGTAAGGAAGGTGGTCTCTGCCTGTGGCAGGTTCATGCAGCTGATACAGAGAACATCAGGGAAGACACGGTGGCTTGGGGCCAGTATCACAGTAGGGTTTGTACTTTGGTTTCTGCAGTGCCCTGCAGCCAGAACTGGCACATCTTTGCTCCTGGTCCTGGCACAGATCGCTGGGTTAAGATAAGAGAGAGAAAACCATCAACACCTGCAGTTGCAGGAGGGGTTGCTGGGACATAGAAAGGATGACACCACAAACTCATTGGTGCAAGGGAACATCTCCAGGGCATCCTCAGCAGCCATAAAGGGTGGGAAGCCTGAGAAAGAGGCACCTGGGGAATGGGAGGAACTGCTCTGAGACTGCTCAGGGGGAGAGGCAGGAGAAAGACAGAAAGGCTATGTATAGCCAAGAAAATTGGGAAGAAGAGCAGCCTTAGATATCTGGAGTTGTTCTATCAGATGGACCATCAAACTGTATTTTAAAGGTTTGTCTGAGCTTGACTATTCTTACAGATCCATGATGTCACTTGTCTTTACCTACCACAAGGCAGTTTGTCCAGGGGTTTAAACTGCAGTTCTGAGCCATGTGGCAGCCTGTTGTAATCTGCCTCTGCTACATAACCCAGCAAATATTTTGCTAAAGTTCAGTTTAATTGCAGGATTGATGGTGGTGAGAAGCATATTCTTCTTTATTAATTTTCCCCCTTTGGAAATCAGGAGAGAGACATGCAAATGGCAGTTTTTTCTCTGCTTGCCTAATTCAGTGGCCGAGAAAAGGCACTGTGTTCCCCCTCGCACCAGTCACGTTTTGCTTCTGAAGGAAAAGGTTAACATCTCTCCTTTCCCTGCTTCTCCTGCTATGACACGTACCAGAGATCAGAGTGCAAGAGACAAACATGACACAAGTCAAGCAAAGAACTGGAAATAGGGTAGGGAGGAGGTGAGTTATCCTTAGTCCAAATTAGGTGGAGCCCAGCTATTCTTGTGCTGTTTTGCTAAGGTTGCTCTGGATTAAGAGAGGACACAAAGGGGAAGGGAGGGAGACAAAAAAAGTTTTGTTATTTAGCTTTTCTCTGAGACTGTTTATAGGTTGCTTGACATCATTTCATGATCATTCATGGCAAAGCTTTCCCAGGCTGTTTTCTTCCTCCTCCCTTTAATGCCACTCTTGCTTTTCTGATAATGCAGGATCTGTGTGGCTCTTTCCAAATCTCGTATTTTCTCCTGCTCCTCCTCATGTGTGCAGGGACTGAAGCCCAACCCTACTTCTCTCTTCTCATCATATTGTTGGCCCTTCTGTGTAATACAGAGAACAGCTGTTGGAGGCTCAGAAATGCTGACTTTTGGGCCAGATCACCATGTGCTCTGTTCTTCACAACAGCTTCACATTCAGCTCTTTCAGATCCATGCTGACCCACCTTTTCCATCTTTTTCCGTACGTTCTTTTAATCCTTTTTGTTTTTCTAATCTTAGCTGTAATCCCCATTTACTAAAGCTTTTTGTGGTCCAACTACCTTTTCCAGTTACACTAGTGTGAATCCAGAGTAAATCTGCTGGTGTAATTGGGATCATAAGATATGAGATGACTGTACGTTCCAGGAGCCAGAGCCAAAACCAATGTCACCATCGTCAGCATCTTTCTCGCTGTTGTTTCCAGTATCAAAGAGAGATTGTAGTCTGGGAACGGTGATACCAATCATCAGACTTGGAGTTAGGTTGCATAATTTACCTACTTCAACCTTCTCCAGATGCTTTTCAGCCATTAATTAAGTATAGGAGCCCAACAAAGACAAGGGTTATCATTTTCAGGGTGAGGCACTAAGAAGCCAGCAATGTTCTCAAAGGCACATATGAAGAGTCCCCCCCGGCTCTGTGGTGAAACCCCACGTTGATTTTATTGGCTCAAAATCAGCAATAGGAGTAAAAAAAAAAAAATATCCATCTCCTGTCCGTGTCCTGCCAGAATGCTGAGTCCACTGGGAAAATGGGTGCCAGGTGCTGAGTCTTTCCCATGCCAGTTGTGTCAAATTTGGGGTTGGTGTTTTGTTGGATAGGGTCAGAGGAAATATAAATGTCTGTGACGAGCCACTCCATATGGCACTGGCTTCACTGTGGCCATCACATTTCCCCTTCCAGCCTATGGCAGCAGGCTTCCAGGTTCCTCAGGATCTGGGGATAGATTTCCCCCTTTCATGCTACTGCTGAGTCCCAAAGGGATTTACTGATGTTGATCATCAGTCCAAGCTAAGCACAGCTTTGGTGCTGCCAGACCTTGAAAACAAAAGTGTGGAGAACCTGATCCATTTTGCATTTGTTGCGGTGGCTCAGCCCACTTTACACCCCCCATGTTACTAGAAGTGGTCTCTCCCCACATCACTGTGCTAGAAAGTTCTCCCTTTACCGAGACCCCACTGGTCACAGGTCCTCTCCCCCCTCCCCTCCCTTCTCCCGTTGGCCCCTGTTATGTCACTCAACCTTGCCTCTACCCCCTAGCCCTCAGACTATTGGCTTCTGATGCTCTGCCTGCCCCTGGGACCCTCTGGGATAAAATCATGCGTGGGCATTTGTTCTTTGTTCTTTGCCTCTGTTCCTTTCAAGTGCGTTGGTTCCATTAAACACCTCGGAACTGCACACAGAGAACCCCTCTCGCCTTTTCGTCTCTGGTTCGCGCATAGCCTGTGTGTGTGTGAGTGCCTGCTTGTGACTGCCTGCGAGGGTGAGATCGTGTGCACGCGTGGGCACTGGCAGAGCGCCGCCTGAGCGTCTGCACGAGGGACCCTGTGGAAAAAGCGCGGCATCGATCCACCAACACCACCACCGCTATATGCATTCATCCACATTCACAGCACCTCTCCTGAAACACGTCTGATGCCACAATAGCTTAAAGCATTCTGCTTCATGCTGTGCGTCGTGAACTTTAAAAACAAAATAAAAATAGAAGGCTGGAAAACTTCCCAGATGGTGCTGTGCATCTGCCTTTGTGCCCTAAGAAACCGGTGAAGGTGGTACGGCTGTTTCCTTTACTTTTCTTGGCGCATAGGTGTGCATCATGTTCTCACACTGGCCTAGTCTGCTGGTCCATCCCAGCTGTGTGTTTCATTAAAAAAAGTTTGTATTGAGGTGAGGTGCAGAACCCTATGGCAGTGAAGGACAGACAAAACAGTTTTTTTTCTTGTCTCTCATGTATTCTATGAACGCAGCATTAAATGCAGGTAGAAGAGTGCTTGTGTAATGCACCTGTGTAGTTTACAATTCATTTGCTAGCATTAATTTACTAATATTTCTCCCACTGTAATTCTAACAACTAGATAGATTTTTTTTTTTTGTACAGCCTGTTCTGACAGAGGAAACACACTGATAGAAATCTAATGGTAATACTGTACTCAAGAAAACTGGAAGCCCAGCCAGGACTAATTACTCCAACCTCAGACCTGGCTGCTATCTGCATGGTGAGGCTCTGCACAGGCACAGGGGCTGGCAGGGTTAGTAGGGGAACAAACTAATGCAGAAACAGGAATGAAAGGTTACACTTGTGCAACTCTTATGGCCCTGAACATAATTGAACACAAAATGTTACGCCAGCAAGTTTTGGTACATAGACACTACTATTTAGTTGTAGGATCTACTACTGGTAACTACAAAGGGTTAAGGCTAGAAAAATCAGGATCTTGTGGGGATTTGCAAACTCATTTGTCTCATGACTGAACAGTTATGTGATTGTCTATGCTGCCATAAAGGCAGGGGTGTACCCTTGAGAGATGGTGATTCCTTGGGCATTTGAGAGTTTGGTGGCCTTCATTTCCTAGGGTGAACGGGCTCTAGCATGGGCTGGCCAGGATGGAGGAAGCTCCCTCATGCCGCATACCAGCTCCATGTGCCTTTTGTTTCATAGCAACACTGGCTATAGGAGCTCTTTGTTATCCCCTCTCAGCACCTCCTGCACTGCCACATCATCCCCAAAGGTGCGGTCTCAGTTAGACCAGGGAGAAAATAACCCTCCTGCAACCTCACTGCCAACCAAAACCCCATGGCAATATCCCACTGCTCAGTAATGCAGCACCCCACATATCCAGGTTACCCATGGTGGCTGCACTGGCAGACGCTACGGGACAGATGTGCTGGGGATGGCATTGTGGTTGGGAGAAGGGTGAGTGGCACTGTGCCATGGGAAACACAGAAACGAGGAAAACACGAGGTCTGTCTGCACAGGACACTGGCACTGGGTGACCATGTGTGCTGCAAGCTTGGATCCAGAAGTATTTTGCAGCCACTCCTCTGTACGGACAAGCCCAGCTTGGCTGTTTGTTTGAGTGTTTGTCTTGGCAGCAAGTCCCCACATCGAACCAAGGGTGTCATTTATCTCCGGTGGTGGCAGCGCTCACCAGAGCAAGGAGCAATAGCAGCAGCCCTGGAGGCCCTGGCTCATGGGGGCTCTCCCTGGCCTTTGCTTCACATTCCTCCACTCCTCACACAGTAAGAAGGGCCCTGGAAAAGAGGCTGCTGCAGCCAGAGTGCCTTAGACAGAAACAGATGGTGCACAAACTGCTAGGTGAAATGTATCACACTTTGGTGCCCAGAGAGGAGCGCACTACCGAAGTGGACTTTGGATGTCTGTTGATTCTCCTTCCTTCTTGAAGTTTTGAAATGCAGCAGTAAAGAAAAATCAACGTTTTTCAGCTGGTTTTGGTTTGCTGCTGGGGTATGTATGTTCCTCGCATGAATCAGAAGCTGTGGCAAACACAATGTGCTGTGCCTCTGCCGGGTACATACCATCCCCATTTCTTGCAGCCTGATGGAGAACAGCAAACCCTTGATTGGATAGGGGATGGACAAAGAAAGCCTTGTTGCCTGTGGGGCTCTGTCATGCCGATGTTTCTTTTCCACTTGTGCTCATAAGTCACCAAAGGGCCCGTGCGTACCCATTGGAAATAGAAGTGTGAAACTAATAACTAAAAATATAAACTCTGGAGGGAAAATGATTCAGGAGAGAGGGAAAACTGAGAGAAGCCAGAGGGATGCAATTTACTGAGCCTGATTCATGATGCTGGCGGGGAGCTCTCTGCCGGAGCCAGATGAATCAGATTCCCTTTCAGTCTGTGCTGGCACCACAGTTATTTTGGTGTCACCATGGGTAGAGCAAGAGTAGATACTGGGAAGCATTACTGGGCAGAGAGTGTCTGCTGAAACTGAAACAGGTTGTCATCTTAGCAATATACTCACTGAATGAAGTAAAAAGAGGGACAATGAAATGTGCTGGTGTGTCAGGTCAGAGCCTCTCCTGAGAGCCAGGGAGGGTGTTCTTCACCCAAGCTGGGAGTCTGGCTCCTACAGGTTTTGTTTATCTCTGTCTCTTAATGGGGCTGGAATAGATACTGTTGCAGCTCATAGTCAAACATCTTGAGAAAATATTTCTAGGAAAAAATGCAACTGAGCTGGCATTTTGGTTTAGATTCTCAAAATTTGTGGACCATATTCAGCAGCTCGCACAGTGGAATGGACACACAGCCTTTGGCACGGCAGACAAGAACAGAGGAGAAGGGGTGTCAGTGTGCTTGTAGTGTTTTTCTGGATGTCACAGCTAGCAATGGAGCCCTGACCAGGGACTTCCACAGCTCCAGCTGATCTCAGGATCTCAGGTGTGTTATTCTCACACAGTGCAAACATCAACCTGGCACCTGAGGAGCAGCACTCTTGTGGTCCAGGAGTCCATTCAGCAAAGGACTAAAGTACATGTTTTATTTTGACCCTTGCTCCAATCTGGTGGCAATTAGGAGGCCATACACACTTGCTCAAGTGTCTTATTGAATGGGGTCTTTTAGAAATGGCTATTAGTTTCTGGGGATTTAGGTCATGCCCCAAAACAAGGTAAAGAAAAAGTTTAGAAAACATTTGTGCTAGAAAGACCTCTATATTTTAGGATTTGGCCAATTGCCACAGTCTGCTGATGGAGATGTTCTCTTCTCCTACTTATTTGTTGTTCTGACTCAAAAATTATCCATGAAAAACATGTGCATCAACAACTGCAAAACGCTCCCAGCCTCCTCCAGATGTCAGATCCAAGTGCATGCCTGTGCTTGCCTGGCTAATAAAGAAAACTGGCAAATTTTTGTTTATCTGTTTCTCACCTGTGTCATCATGACAGTCAGCTAAAGCAGGAGCAGATGAATATAGCCGGCAGAGACAGGAGCTTACAAAACCGGCCTATTTTTAGCCAACCTTCCTTCCATGCTGTGGAGGAAACAAGGCGTTTAATATGCACTCCTTGATGTGGGATCCATGGTGTGGTTTTCCTCACCCTTGCTCAGATGATCCTGTCTCATCACCATGCTGATACTCCTTTCTCAAACCCATATCACATGCCTGGGCAGCCAGCCAGCCTACCTGTCTGAGAAAAACAGAGCTGCTTCTCCCTGCCACACCCTGAGCTCTGAGGATGATAACCCACTGTCGAGAAACATCAGCAATAACTGTTTGGAAAGCATATGCCTGTCAAATTCCACATGCAACCGTCTTTCCCTGCCGCATCCCTTCCTAGCACAGATCTTGTCATAGGTGCCATAGCCCTGATCCTGCTCGACACCTCCCAGGTTGGTGCCATGGCAGGACCCAGCGCAGGAGATGCTCCTCTTACGTGTCACCCACCACAGCACCCTTTCACAGCATCAGAAAACTGGTACCAAAGAGATACCAACCTGTGTTCATGACATGGGAGAACTTTTTTTCCTTAGCCAAAAAGAAACCCCAAAAAACCCAACCCAAACCTTTTGCTAATCAGTGAGGAAAGCCTGGTTTTGTGGAGTGCTCTGTTAGTGTTCTGGTTGTATTTGTTTCTATTAGGTAGCACCTAGAAGTCCCAAGCATATCTTTGATGCGGTAAATAGAAAGAGTAGCAAGAGCCACAAAACTAGTTTGTTTGCTAAACAAGTAAATCTGTGCAGGCAGACAAACATTAAGAAAATGCTACTACTGGGAAAGTCACATTTATAAAAGAAAATATTTTCACCAAAACTATGTCAAATGTATTTTCAATAAATCATATTTAAATACTGCCAGAGTGTAGTCCTGAAATATTTGCTATAACCTTGCAGTGATTCAATTAGTTCGTCTAATCACCAGGTAACCAGCAGAGTCAGACTGTATCTTTTGTTGGGTGGAGAGATATGAGTTATTCCTTGAGTTGTCTCCTTGATTCCAACAAGTCAGCTTAGGCAATAATAGGACTCAGAGTCTGACAAGCCATTTCTGACTTTCCATTGTTATGGAAAATATAATCCTAAACTATTCACAAAAGAAAACAGAAATAATCAGACATTAAAAAAAAAAAAAAAAGGCGTTCCACTCTTAGACTATCAAAATCTTACAGACTGTGTTTTGTAGATTATAACTTCTACCAGAATAAATAGCTAGGAAATTTATTGCAGAATGTAGATAAACATAGTTTTTTGTATATTTTAGGGAGAAAAAGATACTGTAGAAATTTCAGATTCTTGGCATTTTTGTGGACGCAACTTTAAGACTACAAGTTGCTTGTTTTAAAACGGGTCAATCTCTGCATAAACTAAAGAGCAGATTTGTAATTTATTGATACTCTTCTGCCAGTTAAGCACTGTTTTGCATTACTCTTTAGACTCATTCCTCCAGTCATCACTGTTCTGCTTCAGTGATATTTTATATTAAAATATGTATCTTTCCCCCTTTAAAAAAAAAAATTAAATTGCTGATTTCCTCCTGCTCTGCAGGGAAACCCAGGAAAATAAGCCCTGCTTCCAGAGTGCCGTGTTGTCCAGCCGACAGACCGAATACAGAACACAGGACACGTTGAATTTGCAAACATACACTGCACAGCACAGCTTTAGCCATTGTAAATGCCGGGTGGATTGGATCATGCAGGAATCCTGCTACTCTGAGAAATGAAGGGCAAGCTCGTGAATTAAGGCATGCAACCCGAAACAGGTCATTTAGACACAGCTTGAATTTAATTTGTTTACAAAGTCAAAGGCTTCTTTAAGCATAGCTTCGACATACGCAGGAAAGTTTAGAGAAGGTAACGACAGGCTTTTCTTAACTCTATTTTTCCTTATCTGATTCATGCAGCATCAGAGAAAGCCACACCCCAGCAGCTGCAGGGTTTGCCTGGGAGGCTGAGTCGCAGCAAGCAGAGCACAGGAAAGCAGAAGCAGAATACAGAAAAGTATAGAAAACGTAAGCCCACCACTGGCTGGAGATCCTTGCCAGTTAGGAAGAACTAGATGAAAGCAGTCACACATCTTGGTAGATTATGGTGGTACAGCAATAACAAGAGAGGAAAACTTTGTCTTTTCTGAGGATCCTGGTGCAGAATCAGTCCCAATCCAGAGGAGGAGACGGAGACTTTGTGATTCTGTGCTGCAGGAAAAGTGCAGCTAGACTGAAACTAAATGCTGACACACTCCTCAGCCTCTCAGTGGATATACATCCTTGGATGCCAACCAGATTATTCCAGGCTGCCCTGCATTGCATTATGCCTCACTGATCACTGCGTGCAGAGCTGGAGTTCAGGTCATTGCAGAGAGAGGAGTGGTGAGGATGTTCCTTGCAGAGTCTGAACACACTTAGGGAGATTGATGAAGGCTGCCCGGGCTCCCCGGCTGCCCGATTGGCTGCTGCACTCCCCGAGCTCCAGCAGAGAGGCCACGCTGACACGAGAGCACAGCAGCCTCCTAGTGATGGAGAGAGCCAGGAGGAGTGGGGTTGGGAAGTGTTCTGCATGCCTCCCTGAGGAAACGCAGAGGAGCATGCAAGAAGGGTGAGCAGACCCTGGGATTTTCCCTTCCCTGCGAGCAAGGTCTGGTGCAACTCCTCGTCCTGAAATCAGCAGAAGGGAATCCCACTCCTCTGCTTAAAATTACATTCTTAAACCCAGGACATTCATCAGCAGAAGGGGTTTGGGACACATCTTGGCGAAGAACTTGTATTCATAGCCAGCTACTTACCCCCACCAAGAATGAAAAAGATGTAAATTATACGTAGACTTTCTGTGTTGAACTTATTATAATGCTCAGACATTTCATTAGTAATTTTTAAAATACAGGGAAATCATGCTGCTCATTCCACATGTAACCAACCTGGGGCCAAAACCAGCTGCTGAGCAAGAATGTGCATTGGGTCTGATCCAGTGCCCACCGAGATCAACAGGACAAGTTTCCCTGATCCTAGTGGAAGCTGAGGAGAGGACGAGAGCAGCTGGTGTGAGCCAGGAGGCCAGTGCTGCTAAAGACTGGGAATGTGCCCATACCATCACCCCTGTTTTCTGGCTGTGAGTATGGCAAGGGTACTGGTAAAGAGCACAGGGTGGGAAGGGACTTCAAGGCTTCGTGCTAGAGTTGACCTCCTTGGCATTTATGGCAAGGAAGGCAACATGTGTGGCGGTACTGCTTCTGGCATCCACCTTAGATCATGCCTAGCCCTTAGTTCATCTTGAGGACCATAACCTCCATGACACCAGTTAGCCTGGCCCCACCAGCTCTGTGGGGATTTGGTGCCTCAAAGATCACGGGAGAGGTGACTCCCATCAGAAGTCAGGCCTGCGGACTTCTGAGGCGAGGGCTCAACTCCCACAGCTTTAGATGTCTGCAGAACAAAAGATTCATTCTGTGTCCCATTGTAGTCAAACGACTGAAGTCATCCAGTGTTGGTAATTGTATCTCTAACCTTTATATTCTGCTAACTGTGCCTGATGGCATAAATCCTTGAGCAGCAGAGCCAGTCCAAGGCCCCAGCTTGGCATGGCTCAAACATGGGGAAGATGGATCAGAAGATAGAGTGGTGACTCAGGGATTCTCTGTGCGCATAGGATGTGGTTTCTCTCTATTTGCAGAACCAGCTGATCAAGGGAGCAGTGTGGCATCCGACAAGTGAATTATTCTTAGTGCAGTAGAGGGATAAAAATCCATGTGTTCTTTCCTACTGCTGAAAGCCTTTTAAAGAGACACACTTGAACGCGCTAAAATATTTAGTGAAGATGACAACAGTTAGGTAAAAATGCAGATGCAAGCACATGTGCACGCACACACAGGAGAACAGCTCAGCTGGAAGATCTCCCTATTTACTCATTTCAGCCATTTGTTTGCACCTACAAAGCCAAAATACTTCTTGTGGCAGATATTTTTGGTTAGCTTTATTTTTGCTTCTGATATCAGTATTGAATTCCTGTAAAATGCAGAAAGTGTGCAGGGTAAGGAATGCACCAATATGTCACTATGCAGCACAGGAAGCAGCAGGGCAGGACCTGGAAGAGATCCATAACTGGGGACTGGATTTAAATGAGGTTTCAGAGCTTGAAGCATGACATGTGCAGAAATTAGTCCAGCACTGTGCTGCCAGGCACCCCAGCTCTCTGCTTGGGCTGCTGCCTCGTGCTGAACACAAATATCCTCTGGAAAGACCTCGTTTCTGTTGCCCAAGAGATTGGATCTTTCCCACACAGGCCCAGAGGGGGCTACTCTGTGGGAGAAGTTCAGTCCATCTGGATTCCTGAGCCTGCTAAGCCGCTGGATCTCCAGAGATGTTTTGTTATGTACCCTTGGAGCATAATTTATCCACGGTAGCAGATTTGTGTTTCTCCACCTGCAGTGGTTTAGGAGTGGTACCCACTTTTGTCATACCACACCAGTCCATGGAGCACTTTCCTGGCATGCAGGTGGTCTGGGTTCCGTTCTCAGCTTGCTTTGTGAGGGTGAGGGTTTGGATTCACATTTTCCTTATCTCTGAAGAACCAGAGACATAAATATCAAGCTTCATTTGATCTGGAAAACATCCTTTCTTGACACCATTAAGAAAGCTCTGTGTCTCTTGCTTGCTGAATGCACTCCGTCAGAGTCTTCACAAATGCAGATGAAGGGAAAGTGACAGCCCCTTTCTGAAGGAAATGGCCATAAATCAGCAGCTCCTTGCCCGTGGACCAGATGTCACCACAGTCTCTTCTGAAACAAGATCTGAGGTGCTGATAGAAGGGACCAAAGCTTTAGAACTGCACAACCACACAGACCTGCTGGCCGCCTTCTGCAGGGCCACAGCTCAGCCTGTCCTCCCTAGGCTCTTCCCAGCCTTCCTGCTGCTCTCTGCAAGCATTTTCAACCTGTGAATAGCGCTAATGCTACAGTTTTCTGATCTAGCCCTTTCTCTGCAAAATCCAAGCATCTTGTCCTCCGAAAATGTCCTCTCTCCATTGTTCATTACGTTCAGCCAGGTGGAGATGCCCTCAGGGCTGGCAGCTGAGTCTGATGGCCGCAGGGCAAGTGTGTCATGGAAATATCCACAGATGGCAGAAGAACAGGGAAAAGCAATTGCAAAGTGCTAACGCTCCCTCGGGGGCTGCGAACAAAAATAAGATAAAAAGACAATACCAGACCTTTCTCATGACATTACCCAGAAAAGTTGCAGTGGGGGAGGAGCAGCCCCTGATGCAAGTGGGTTGTGGGTTGGAAACACTGCCTGTCTGGGAGCCTTTTTCCCTGTGCTGCTCTGTGGCCCTTCACTGCTTGCCATGTCCCCTGGACCAGGCTGAGTTGGACCAGGCCACCAGTAAGTGATGTCCCAGAGCAAGGAAGTCCTTGGCTGTCAGAGTTTGGTGGTGTGGTGTTTCTGGGCCCTTTGTTTCCCACTGAGTCTACAAAGACCCAAAAGTGAGGTGTTGGGGGAGTATGTTTGCATGACTAAGGAGGAGAGTAACTGAAGTTTCTTCAGTTTTTAAAGAGGGACACGTACAGCGCAAGTTAATTTTCAAGGACTTTTTAATAGTGTCTGGAAAGAGCAATGCAGCTCTGAAGGGAGATTCCTCTAGAGATGGGTGTTGCAGACACGCACACCTCTCCGTTACTGCTCAAGGAGCCTGGAGGATGGATTCAGTACAGTTTCTCCATTTCCTTGTGTACACAAAGGTACCTGATGCCCTTCCAGCCACCTTAGGGCTCCTAGACATCTGCATGGGGCTGGCAGATCTGACACAGGACCCGAGATAAACCTGTCCCCTTCCAGAGAGGCCAGCAGAGGCAAGGCAGCACATCCTGGTCATCTCAGAGAGCACCACTTGCCTACGTTTGGACAGCTGAACCTGGCCAGGGACACTTCACTTTGACATTGTTAAAGCTGAGTCAACACGTCTGTTCTGGTTCCTGACAATTCGGGTAATGGATAGATTGAAATTGTTCAGAGATGCGTATTTTTTTTCTACATTCATTCCTACTTCTTTGATTTGAATTACTCTTCCCCTTGCAGTTCAGCTCATCCAAACAGTGCAGTACAAGCAAAGATGTCTCCTCAAATGAGCTTGTATTTCTGTCCTGTGTGTGCTTCCTGGGTAGCAACACCTCATTGGGCTTCATGTTGGAAACTTCCTCCTCTGGACGCGTGACACAGTTCATTTCACAGGTAAGACTCCTCCAGCAGGATTTATGGCTCTGGCCTGGCACACCTCGTTCCCTCTGTGTTGTTGGAGGAGGGCAGCCTGTGCAGGAGCACAATGGCAGGGTGAGATCAGGGCACAGACCCGATCTCCTCCCCCAGCTGCTCGATTTTCACAGTAACACCATAGTCTTGCCAAAAATATAAATACTGCCAGAAAGTAGGGGCTAGAAATATACTTCCTGGAGGTATCACAGAATCATAGAATAGTTTGGGTTGGAAGTGACCTTTAAGGCCGTATAGTGCAACCCCCTGTGGTAAGCAGGGACATCTTCACCTAGATCAGGTTGTTCAAAGCACCACCCAACCTGACCTTGAACACTTTCGGGGGTGAGGCATCTGCCGCCTCTCTGAGCAACCTGTATTTCACCAGTTTCATTGCAGAAAAACCTTCTTAATATCTAATATTTTAGTTTAAAACCTTTCTTCTTGTCCCACCACTACATGCCCTTGTGAAAAGTCCCTCTCCAGCTCTCTTGGAGCCCTTTTAGGCACTAGAAGGTGCTATAAGGTCTTCCTGGAGCCTTCTCTTCTCCAGCCGAGCAACTGCTTCTCTCCCAGCTTGTGTTCACAGGACAGGTGCTCCAGCCCTCTGATCGTCTTTGCAGCCTCCTCTGGACCCACTCCAGCAGGTCTGTGTTATATCCGGAGCAGTTCCTCCAAGTGTCAGCTGGGTCAGCACTCACCATGTCTCCCTCCACACACCAGTGTGTTCAGATGACTTTACCATAGGTCAGTGTGTATGGGAGGAAGAATTCCAGCTGTCCTTTTGCTCTGCAGTTTTCATACCACCGAAAGGTTAATGAGGCTGAATGCCTCCCTGATCCTCAAATACTTGGGCAAAACATGGGGAGCACAGCTCGTGCCTTTGAAACTCAGAGCTGGAGGAAGGCTCCTCAGCCACAGGCATCTGTTCTCAGCGGGGCCGGCTGTGTGAGTCTTGCAGTGTCTTCTCCAGCCCCCCCAGCTGCTCTGCAACAGCACATTGCTGAACTGGGAGCAGCTTCTTCGTTCCCATGGGCACGGGTGTCACTGTCACTCTGCACTGTAACTGTCCAGGCCGCACAGCTGTCTCCCAGCCTCGATTCCTACATGCATCCCAGCATTTGCACTCCAGCATCCAAGTTAATATCCTTGCTCTTTTGAAGGCCCGGATTCCTCTCTCTTCATTCCCTTCTTTCTTGCTCTCAGTGTCCTTCTGTCCTTTACCATTGACCCTCAGTGGTTGGTTACTGGTCAGATGGTGCTGCCACTGCATGGGCAATTATGGAAAATGGGTGGCAGGAGATTTTTCACTGAGGTCTGATGGGATCAGAGGGGAGCTGCATTGCCCTGGGAAACATGTTCACATTGCTACGTCCAAGAGAAGGCCCAGCTTGTCCCTCCTCAGCCTCCCCTCTCCCCTTCAGTAGCCTCCTGAAGTGTGCTCATTCTTATCTGCTCAATGTCTTCTGCTTGGATTTATACTCTGGCCAGTTCAGCTATTTGAGATCTGCAAGATCCTGCAACATCTCCTGAATTACCAATTTTCTTGTTAGTTTTATGTCACTCTGTGCTATTTTCCTAGTGTTTTACATAACTTTGTAGATAATTGGAGGTTTTAGTCTACGTGACATGGACCAGTTCCAGTGACTTTTCCCACCTCAGTTTTGTGATCTGGTATCTGCTGAGTTACACAATCTCCTCCGACGGTAACATTCAGCTCATCACTCCCCCAAGGTAAAAATCTGCTTAGGGAGCTGCTCTCATCTCAGATGCACAAACCTTTTCTGGCACAAATGCAGTGGGAAAGTCAGACAACAAGGTTCCCTGGAGCCAAATGGGTGTCATTCATTCCTGCCATGTCTTGCTCTTTTAAACAGTACAGCAAGAACAGAAAGGAGAACTTAGGAGCAAGTTTAGAAGTTGTCTGAAACTGTTACTACAGGCAAGCCGAGCTAATAATTGTACACGGAAAAATTAGATACAAAATATTAAAATATTTTTGCCTGAAATAATAAAAAAAAAACCTTCTCAACTTCAGCCTTCCAGCCCCATCCCTCCCTTTTAAATATGTCTGTGATTTGCTTCGCTGTTGGAGCTGTGCACATGGAGTATCCAAAATGAACACGCAAGACACCCTTGGTTCCTGCTGCAGCCTCCTTGATGCAGAAGGAGCCCAGGGGCACTGGCCTTTAGTGTGCAGAGTCCAGATGCATGATAAAATGGACCTATCTAACAAAATTTGGGACAGCTCTTTGCACTGGTGTTTTCCTTCAGGCCTGAGATCTTTTCCTTTAGTAACTTGGGACAACACCATTTTGCTGGAATGAGTGAAGACTCCAGGATACGGTTCCTGACTGTAAAGGATCTTGTCATGGCGGTTTGTTCTCTTTTTTCAATGTGTGTGTATTTGGTGCATGCATGTGAGCATGTATTGGTACATCCATGGGGCAGGGAGGGAAAATATGCAGTGCCCAGTGAATTTCTGCAAGGTCATGTTCTGATGTCCTGACTCAGCTGTTCTTTGGGCCAAGCTCTACTGACCAGCTGTTCAAAGCTATTTAGACACTGGATGTCTCGATATAGTTCAGCATCTGTCTCAGGCTGCCTGAGGACTGGGCAAGACCTGTAGAGACTGATCCCTCTATGGTTATTATTTGTAAAGACACTGGCTTTTGCTGCCGATATAACTGGACCCTCTGTGCCTAAATTTCTTTTTTCTGGAGAATTTCTACTATTCCTCTTTGTGCCTTTTAGAAGAGTCCCCTTCTCTACTCTGATTTTAGCCTCCTCCTGATAAGTCTTTAGGCGGAGTTCGAGGCTTGGGCAGAAGAGATTTCACTGCTTTAAACAGTGAGAAAAACTTAGGCCAGGTTTAGTCTCCTGCACTCTCATCACAGTATAGTAATGCTAACATGCAGTACAGATTTTCCTAGTAAAATACACTCATTTTCAGGTTTCCTTTTCGAGACAATCAAGTATAATATCTCAGTGTTTTATCCAAAAAGACTCTTAGTTTGCGTTCTATTAAAATAATCTGAAAGTTTAATTTAAATGTATCTAAAAATTTCTGAGTGAAATACGTCAACCTCAACTATATAAAAGCTTTCATTTTCGTGAGAAACTATCTGCATACACTGACTTGTCCAGTTATGAGGATAGTCCATTTATCTCTTTCTGTTTCAGCCATTTGAGTCCCAGAAAATCAATTACAGAAATTTCTTCCCTCTTGCAAGGACACATTTTTCAATGTTATTTTCCTTAGGCTGTGAAGAGGTATTGGTTACCTAAAATCTGCTAGTTTTCCATAGCTCTGTTTCCCGATCTCCTCTTCCCAGCTGAAGAGAAATTATCAGTGCAGAAAGACCTCTTCTTCCACAATGGTCAGATCAGTGCTCCTCCATTAACCAGTCAAAAGGTAAAGACCTTTTAGCTACCTGGGTGACATGCATTGCCCAGATAGAAAGGATTTTAGAGGCTGCAGGGCTGAGTATTTCAGGACTTTACCTCTTACGTTTCTCTCTCCAGTTCTGATTGGAGTCTTGTGCAGATTCTGGGAGAACTCGACAGGTGGGATTCACCAAGGCCAACAAGGAGCAATCCCCTAAGCTAGCCTGCAGAAAATGGCAAGGAGAGTAGCAGGGACCTGCAAAGAGATACAGAAACTTAGCTCTGAGCTGCAGAAATACCTGCTCTCACCTGGAATTTGTAACCATAGACTCCTTCTTGGAGATCATGTCCAAGCCACCCTTTTTGTCATAAAACACAGCTGGGAAGAGGCCCACCTGCCTTTGCATGTTACCGCTCAGTGTTTTCAGGACACTTCTAGAAGGTGAGAAGCTGAAGAGAAATTTCCTCCATTTCCTGGAGAAGGGTGCCTGAAGGTGACCTCTCACTGTGCAAGAGCCTAGTGAGTGTTGGCTACACCATGGAGTAGGAGAGAGGCACTGTGCCCTGCATGGAAACATTCCTCAACCCAGCAGCAAAGGCGTTTGAACTGGGCTCTGGCACATCTGGGAAAATGCTTTGGCTGGTGGGCATCTCTTCTTTCTGTGTCGCCAGAGGCCGTGTTCCAGAGCTTGCTGCCTTGGAGGATGCCTGATGTGAGATTTTCATGACTCATTCCTGCAAAATAATCTCCCACATGAAAAGGGCCTTTTAACTCCAGGGTTTCATGTGTTGTCCCAGTGCTGAAATCTGCCCAGACCATCTTTGCTGTAGGTCTTCTCTATCTGCTGCAGACTTACGTGTCACCTGTGCAGTGCCTCCCACTCCATTAGCCTGTGTTGTGTCTGCTCTCCCGTTCTCTCAGCTTCCTGCAGGCCAGGATCATTCCCCTGGTTCCTCAATGCTGGTTTTGTGAAAAAGAAATTTCTTTTACAGAGATGAGTTCATAACAAGCGGATCACCATCCTTCTGCCACCTCCCTTCTTTACCAGTGGGATTCCCAAGGGGACCACCACTCAGAAGTGACAATGCATTAAGGTTCTTTCTCGTGTTAGCTGACCTGTACAGCTCATCCAGTGACACCCAGTGCCTGGCATGGGGTTAGGAGCTGCTTGTGATTTCCATACTTTTCCTTTGCCTCTGGAAGGGGGTCTCATAGTGCTCCAAATGATGCTGTTTCACAAACAAAAACATTTGCTCGATTCCTTTATCATTTCCTGAGCGGGCACGTTTGTCTCTGTCCTACTTGTGGCTGTCATCCAGCACCTGGATCTGTGCAGGAAATCTGCCTTGAACAACACGTGAGGGCTACCAAGACATGCATTGCTGGTCCCCACAGGCACCAGCAGACAGCGTTATAATTACTTATCCTCGAGAGATCAAGTGGTACATGGTGTTCTTCTCCAAAGACCGGAGCACTTGCATAACCCACGGTAGCTCTGCTTGGGGACGGAGGAGGGACGGTGCCTGGGGCCACTGTTACACTGGGACAGAGAAGGATCATTTTGGTGTTGCAACCTCCATCACATCCGACTGAGCTGTTTGCTGTGAGCTCACCAGGCTCTATCACAGTGGGGAGAGCTGTGACTCACATGGGATCAGATATTTGAGCATGGCTCAGCTTCCCGGAGACCAGGGACTGAGGCAAGCGCTGTGGCTGCTGTCTGTGAGCAAGGGGCTTCACCCATCTGCTTGCTTGTGCTGCAGACCAACCTCAAGTCAGTCAAGGGTTGCAGGGAGAGTGTTTTTCTTCCAGCTTAAAAGAGGCCAAAGCCTGAAGCCCTGAAGATTTCTTGCAGACCTCACTCTACTCTCCCTAGCAGTGAGAGCTGTGCCCCTCCAAGCCCAGGCATCCCGTCTCCCACCAGGATGGGGTCTGGCCGTGGCTGTGGGGTTTTTGCTCACAGAGGAGGGCAGGGAGAGCAAGTTCTGAGGAGGGAGACAGTTCTGAGTTGCCTTCTGGTGTTTCAACCTGGTCCTCAATAAGGAAAGAGACTTTCAGCAGGGTTGCTGCTATTTATTTCATATGTGTGGTGCCTCTGTGAAGGGAAAGCATGAGAGTGACTCAGCTGCTGCCACAGGGATTTAGTTTCAGCCAGGCACAAGGGAGGGACAGCCATGCCACCAGAACACAAGGACACACCATCAGCTGCAGCCACTGCTCTTCACCTGCCATAAAAGTTTGGGACCAGTTCCCACTCTGATGTTAACACGGGCCATGGTCTGCACAGCATCACCTCTGAAAACAATCCAGCTGTGAGGTCTCACAGGGAGGGCTGTTCTCCCTGGATAGCCTGACACTTCCAGGCAGGCTACACTGTTTTCCAGAAAATAGGGACAAAAATCAAATGTGTGATGCTCTTGAACTGATCTCACTAGGAAAATACTCTGCGTGTGAACAAAAATGTGATCCCAAACAGAAAATGGTCACATACCTGAAATATGTGTATGGCTGGAGGAGAGATAAGAGTTGGTGAGAGGAAGGATAACTGCAGTACCATCAGAGATAATGGAGTCCCTAAGAAATAACCCCCTGCTGCTCTGTGGGAAGTGAGGGCTGCTCAGCACAGCACGGGGCCTTGCAGAGACTGTGAGCATTCAGCCAGAGACTCTGTGCTGGAACAGAGCCCTCTCCAGCAGCCAGTGAGGGTCTGCTGGCCACCTGCCCTCTGCCCTTCTCCTGGTGCCCACCTGCAGTGGCCCTCTAAGAGCACTGCTTTTTTCACGCTGACTGTCAGTGGCTGGCATTGCCACAGGAGTGTCACCACCCAGCACAGGGTATTACCTGAACACCTGCCCCTCAGTGGGACCAGTGTCCTTTTCAGGATTGCAGGGAGACCCCTACACCCAGCTGGGATCCACCACCCAGGACTCTTTCCTGAAGGCAGGTGCAAACACACCACCTCTCACAGACCTCACCAGAGCTGGATCTTTTCTATCTGAATTAATCCATTCCTCCTTTTCAGTGATTACACAGGGTCCGAAGCTTTGGTCCAAGAACTGGGGGAGCCAGATTTGCTGAGTGATGGATTCAAATCCATGCTTACTCACCAAGGTAGTCCAGTGGGAGCTGTGGGAATTCCCATCACATTTCCTGAAAATGGGTCTGCTGTGCAGCAAGAAGCTCAGACTGATCAGATAAAGAGGCACCACTGCAAATATGACTGTGATTTAGTGGTCGAGGTAAGTAGGTGGCTGCCAAACCTTGTTGTACATTTTGCATTAAATATTTAGCACATAAAAAAAAGGAAATGGTTTTCTGGAGCAGAGTGCCCCTTCTTCTAGGTGAGTGGCTTGACTACTAGACCATCAAAGTCATCATTTTTCTCTTGCTGCATGTGCTAAGGTTTCTTTGCTTTCTACAATCTGAAGGAAACAGAGTGACCTGTCAGAGGTAACTTACAAAATGTTTCACTGGGGAATACCAGAATAGCATTATCCAAACATTGCTTTTTTGTGAGCTTATGGGATTTTTGTCCTGGCTTCAGCTTGCAGGTTTTTGAGTTATTTCATGATGCAAGACTACCCTAAGACTAATGGAGAGAAATGTTCTTTCTTCTAAACAGCTTCACCCCTATGAAAAATAAAGGTGTTAATATGGCTGTTTTCCACTCTGCTTGTCTGTGTGGTTTTGGTGTGAACTCTGAGCCGCCAAAGGTACAAAGAGATCCTACAGCTTGATGGGAGAGGTGGGTACCTCCAGCTGCAGCACAGGACAGCACTTAACAGCGACTCTAATTATCCAAAGGGGTTGCTGAGAGAGGCTGCTGTGGCTTCCCTACTGCATTAAGCCCTTAAATGAAGGCTGTTTTCTTTAGGAAGTCTGCAGATTGCCTAGCATTTATCAGTGGGTAAGTGCCAGCACATGGGTGTGAAGATGAGGAGACAGAGGGTGCAGGGCTGGGGGCCGCTCTGGGAGCAAGAAGGCGCAGAAGAGGAGAAACCACAGGGATGAAGCCATGGCTCAGGAAGGGAAGTGTACAGCCAACAGGCGGGGTCAGGGACGGGCTGTTAGAGGCAACAGTGTGTTGGAAAATAAAATAATTTGGCTTTTCTGTTTTAAAGAAAAACAGTATCCTCTGTAAGTCCGTGCTGGGATGCCCTGTCCAACCTTGCTCTGAACCCGGGTGTGTGACCAGACGTTATCTGGTGGGGGCCTTCTAGAGGTCTGTTGTAAATACTGTTTAAAGGAGATACTCCTGCCAGAGGAGGGGGAAGAGTTGTGCCAGGAGCAGAAGTGAGGGACAGAGCCCCAGTGATGGTGACAATGGGGTAAGGGCAGGACGGTGGCTGCCCGGCTCCCACACCTCAGGGCCACCCGTGCAGCACAAATGCACCTTCCCTGCACGCACCCCAGAGCTCTGCTCTATCTGTAATTCGTTTTGCATGATTAGCTTGACATGATGTAACCCCTGTCCTTGTGACTCAGCACGCCAAATATAAGCATCAAATGACTACAGAGTCATCTGATTTACAGGAGTCTCACTTGTAACAGCTCATTACCGAGCCAGCAAAGTATCCGTGAGCCAGCCAGCGGAGAGCGGATTGGAGAGCTTATGAAAGTAGATTTTGGGAAGACTTTCCTAGTCAGGCCTGCAAAACCATCTTCTTACGACTGATAAGCGGAATCATCCTGCCTTACCTTTTGGGTTTTCCTTTCTCACTTCACTTTGGCTCAGGAAGCCAAGTTTCACCAACCAAAGCCACCTCAGGAACGGTCTAATGAGGCTGTTTAAAACCAAGGTGAAATGAATTCTGGCTGAGAGCTGGGTGGTGGAAGTGGAGTTTTCCACCAGTACAGGGTGAGACCAAGGGAAACTCTCAGACCTGCATCTCTGTCGATGGCAGAATTTGCATGCAGTGTCTCTGCACCTCTGCTAGTGTATCCTTTCATGAGTCAGTCAGTGGTCAGAAACTCCAGTTGGCTGTTAAGTATATTGTTCACTCACAGGCTCTCTGCATTTATTTTATTACTGAGAGGCAGATCACCAAAAGTTTTTCATAAATCCCCCTATTGTGCTTTACAGCTCGCTCCTAAAAAGCTACATTGGGTCAGTGACTTGGGTGGCCAGGCTACGATGTTTTCTGAATGACTGCAGCTAAAACTACTCCCATGGAATACCTCAGGCACTAAATGTGCTATTTGACTGCAAAGCACCTGTTTGACATTACCTGTCTTTAAGCTAAGTCAGGAAAGGAAATGGAGACATTCAAAAGTGCAATGCCACTGGCATTGCCCAATCTGATCCCTCTTGTCATGTATATTTTTCTTTCTGGGCTGGTCCAGGTCTGCCTGTGCCCTGAAAACAAGAACTTGGAGGGATGAGGCTGCAGCTGCTGTCAGAGGGCTTGTACTTATGGATAGAGAAGACACATACCCAAAGCCCTTCTCCAGATGGTACAATGCAAGCACCTTTCTAACAGGGTATTTCCCTGACCTCCAGGATATAGGATACATGGGATAAGGAGTTTCCAGGAGCTGAGTTGGGCACTCAGGTTTCCCCACAGCTAGATGGATGTAACTCCAATCCCTTGCAACCACAGAAGAAATAAAAGGTTTTTATTGCAGATCTCTGGGCTGTGCGCAGCCCCACTTAGAGGGGCCATATTCCCTACCTGTACATCTCCTCAACAGCAGATTGTCATGACGTAGAAAACACAAGGAAGAGATTCAGTTTTTAAGGAAAATCCAGAATGTTTGGGTGTGTGCTTATCCATGGATATTCTTCATTCTCTCTCACTCTTTTTATGCAAAGCTTTCATGGGAGACATGTGAACCTCTTGGGCTTCGTCCATGTATGACTGTTGTTTGTATTTAAAAGGATAATCTCGGAAATGTTTTGCCTAGTTCACAGGATTTATTGCTTCAGGATAAGATTTTCTGGAAATCTGTGAGATCCTCCAGGATCAAAGCAACCTAGAGAAGGCAAGGTGCTCTTATCATTACGTCTTCAGTCGCCTTACTTTCCCCATAGGGAGAAGTAATTGTGCATGTAGTTTGTGTCTGGAGGCAGTATATTCTACAGAAATGCCACTTATTACTGCATTGCTTTTCATCTGCAGAGGGGAAAAATGATGTGAAAATGCCTGGAGGAGCAGGAATGTGGTAATATGAATCTCATTTTACCATGCCTAAAAGAACCTCATGCAGACAAGGAGTTGATAAAAGAGAGTCAACACTGAATAAAAATTCCCAATTAGAGCCCTATCAAAAGCAGCACTTCCGTGGTGAGGTGGGTTAGCTCTCCCTGCTTTTACAGAAACCTGTGCTAGCGTGTGCTTGCTAGGCTTTTTTATAACCTGTCTTTACCTCTCCTATCTTGAAGCCGTGGCTTTCTTTCCAGGTACCTGCATGCCACTCCCAGCAGGTGGATGGCCAAAGCTCTGGTGTGGTGGTGGGTAACTGGGCAGGGGCACTGCAAGGTCATTGCTCCAGGGCAGGGCACTGGAACTCTCCAGTCCCAAGGTACAGAGTTTTTTGCCATCAGGTGATGGCGACTCAAAGTGGTCTGCCATCATCTTAAATGGAAACATCCAGCTAGCCCTGAACCTGATAGAAAACTGGTGGTGTTCAGCAGCTCAGCCCTGGCTTGTAGCAGTCTGGGGACAGAAGTCTTGTTTTCAGGCTGGGTTTGGAAAGCAGCATATGGATGGAGGGAAGGCTTGTAGCTGCTGCTGTGGGGCCCAAGGTTTTGGGGAGGCCTGGAAGACTCCAGTTTTGAGGGTTGTCTGCTCCCCATGGGCTGGGCCACAGCCCTGGTTTGCACCAACGATCACACCCCTTGTGCAGCAGGAGGTGTTTACCACCATCCCCAGCTGAGCAAGCGGCTCATGCTGGGGTGCTCAGCCTGGGATCTGGCAGCACTCCTTTTGTCCCAGCTGCCACTGGCACTGCGTGTTGGCTGCTTTTCTCATTCCTCACAGCACTGAAACCTGCAGGGCAATTCCTCAGGCAGGGATATGAAGTTGCAGGTTCACTTTCCCCCTTTCTGCCCTGGAGTCTGTCCTTGCAGTGCACTGTGGTGGGCTTCAGATTTATTTGCTTTGCTTTTTCCATCCCATTGCATTTAAGGGGGTAAAGCACAAACAGCTTTTGCAAAACCATGCTCTGTGTAACTATCCCCTTAGATCAGCTGAATCTTTCCCCCTCACACATCTCCTTGTTCTCAGCACAGAGCCTTATCAGCAGAGCTGACTGATAAACCAGGGCAGTGGCACTGGGGACTGTGTTACGTGCATCTTGGCCACACACACAGAAACACACGTGTGTGCACACATTCCTGCCAAGCAGGAGGCAGCAGTGAAGCTTCCAGTGGTCTGGAAGGGACCTGGAGAGCTCTCAGAGAAGAACTGAGCTTTTAAGAACCCCTTTGCATTCAGCCTCTTCCTCCAGGTAAAAGTTTATTTCTAACACCTGATTTTCCCCTCAGCACATTCATGCCACCTGCTCTGACAATTATTTCTGATTTCACCCAGTGTGAGTTTCTGCTGGGCCACGTATAACTAACCTGTCACAAGGTACCATAGATCCTGCTGTCAGAGTGAGCACACACCTGATTTATTTGCTATGCCTTCATTAGGAAATTACTAATTTATATTTAGGAGGGAAAAAAGTTATGTTTTTTCTTCATTCTCTGAAATTTTATCACAGCACCATCAAAAATAAGGGCTGAAAGGGATTTCTGAAAGTCATCCAGCCTGGGGCAGAGCCAGGGCAGACTGAACATCTAAACTCCTTTGGACTCTACTTGGCCCCAGTGCAAAGGCACAGCCGCTCAGTCGCAGCAAAGTAACCACTGCTCTGTAGTGGCAATTTGCAGGGATTGCCTCACCTCGTATTTCAGGAACTCCAGGGCAGACCTCCCTTTGTACCAGCAAAGTTTTCGTTTTACTGTGTGTCTGAAGTAAACACACCTCCCTCAAATATGCTCCTGAAGGGGAGGTTTCTCTGGAAATGTTTGTTGTCATGAGATAAGACAAAAGCAGCATCCACATCTCCACGTGTAGAGTCCTGGTGGTCACAGGGGTGTGGGAGCAGAGGCACAGCGGTGTTTGGTGCTGTTGGGAGTTGCTGGATAAGTAGACGTGGCAGGAGGAAGATGTCACTGGAGGGAAGGGTGCTCCCATGGCTTCACCTCAACCAGCTCAGCAGGACCACTCTCTTCTCAGTGACAGACACACTGCCACACGGTTACAACACCAGCATCCAGCAAACGTGCTGTGAGCAGCAGGGCAGTGGCTCCCACGCGAGGGCCTGTGTGGAGAGATTGGTGCCCATGGTACCGCTGCCTCCGTGCCAAAACACAAATCTCCTTCTTCCTGCAGGAGGACGAAGATGTTTAAAACAGTCACGGTGCTCCCGATAAGGAGTGCATCTTCTTTACAGTCACCAGGTTTCCAAGCAGATGTATTTTGTAGTTTCTACAACAGCTGGGTGGGAAGCTGCGAGTTGCCAGCATTACTGCTGTGTGAATTCCTTTTTCAGATGTTTATTTGTTTTGCCAGTGTCCTCAATGCACCCTTGCTATGGGTGTAGCTCTAGTGCCAATAAAAACCTCCCGAAATTTCAGCAAGGGCACCTGATCCTATATTAGGTTGCAGGAATAATGAGTATTTTTCAACTGGTACTTGAACTTGCAAGCTAATCCTGATTTATATCCTCCTTTTCAAGCCCTGTGTCTTTCCTCCTTCCTTGGGAGTGGTGGCATGTCTGTGCTGTGGCATAAGTCAGTGGCTCAGGACGTCAGGGGAGCATGTCTAGATGACGCAGGTATTGGTGATCCCAGGAATCTTTCCCTGGAGTTTGTCCAGGGTGGAGATTCACTCTTTTGCAAAGTAATGTCCAGCAAAAAGTGGAGTCGTGGGCAAGGTTATGACATGTGGACAGGGGGCAATGTTAAGGGGGGGACAGTTGTTTCAGTCTGCTGACTCTTCCTATAGTTCATGGAAACGAACAGTTTGGCCTCGAGTGTGAGGTGTTGTTGCTTTTCCTCTCTTCTGCAGTTTCAGAATCAAGAACATTTTTTATCTGCAATTTAATATCTACACAGAGTGCTCAGATCACACCGGTAGTATTTAGCATTGCACTGCTGAGGGAGGAGGCTTTGCAGTCTGAAGCACATTTAGCAAAGTGCATAAATGTGGGGAGGGGAGGAAAATCCCTGAAGGCATCGCTTGTACAACTATGCAACATAAAAATTTACACCACTTCAATAAAGTATACACAAATAGTTTACAGTCTGTCTTCAACCCTAGCTGCTCTACTGTTATTTTTAAATAGAATATGATTAATGTTAAAAATAATCCAATATATGAGTTCTGTCTTTTGGATTGTTTTTAGCAGGTCAAAGGCCATTATTGCAGTAATTGAATAATCCCACAGCCCTTTGCTCCAGACATTCACTATGGAAACTAAGCAGTGAGGACTGGCTATTCTTTTTTCCAGTCATCCAGACAGCATTTTAACGGGAAAGAAAAATCTGATGCAGTTAAAAGCCCCTCTAAAAGCAGATTATGGGGAAAAAATAGATGCTCAGATGAGATGTAGGCTGGTGATTCACTTCAAAATACTGTAATTGTTAAAGACACTGATAATCACTTTGGCAGGAATGCAAAGACATATAAATGCTTTTTTACCCTGTGTTCTCTAGATTGAGAGACAAGGGGGAGAGCTGTTTTCTTTCCATGAGACCGGTGAAAAGCACATATTTCTAAAGTAGAAATCAGGGTTTGTTCTGAGAGTGTTTTAAGACTCTCAGATGAAAAATACTCTGCTGTTACAAATGTTGCATGTCATATTTAGACAACAGTGTTTAATTATAGGATAGAATCATCTAATGACTCCAGCTGAGATTGTGACATAGTGTGCCAAGTATTATGTACACATCATACAGCGAAGTGTAAACACAGCTAGCGACACCTCAAATCTAAGTAGACTTGTAACTCAACACTGTTTATTTCCCCTGTTTTTACATCCTTGCAAATCCATTGACCCCAGTTGAGATGCTCTTGACTTACCTCAGCTTTGGAGGGAGACAAATCATAGGCAAATTTTGTTATTTTTTCTGAGAAAGGGGCAGGGAAAAGGTAACTTATTTGTCTGAAGTCACAGGAGGAATCTATGGAAAAGGTGGCATTGACTCCGGATAATGTCCTGGATGCATAAGACTCTTTTCCTTCTATAAGAAACATCCTAAGCTCAGTTCAAGATGAGTGAGAGTTAGCTAGAAACAGCTGGGCACTGTTTGGTGGTGAGTCTCCAACACTTCTCCTCCACCCCACTGGAGTTTTCGCTTGTGTCCTGGTGGGTTCACATCCCCTGTGGTCCTTTCACAACCACCACGAAAGACTCTGTAGATCTTGAGAGGTCCAGGCAAAGCAAGTGCAAACCTAAATGCAGACATGAGGCACGATCCAAACCTCTGACCACACAGGGCTGCCAGTGTGGCACTCACCAGGCTGGTTACTGAGCCAGCCAGGCTTGGCTGCTAAAAACATAATGGGATTTGGTTGCAGAATTTAACCTTTAGAAGCCCAGCAGCTGCTCCCCACGCCCTCTGAAAGGCTAAGCAGTCAGCATTTAAGATCCCAGATTTGAAGCACTGCAGATTCATTTTTTTATGCATCTTCAATAACCTAAAAAAAGCTAAAGGTCTGATAAAAGTGCAGCTGCATTACCGGGAGAGAACCATTTAAGATCTGGCACAGGGAAAAGCACATGTTTAAAAGACAAGCCTATCAGTCTTTAATGAGGTTATATGGGGACTGAGTGGTCATCTCATCATTGAGTAATCCTTAATGCAACGTGCTTTGAATCTATAATTAAAGCAGCTTCCACCTTTATCTCACATGCTAAATCTTGACTTCTCCCAGTTCTTGCAAAACCCCTCTCCGTCTTAAAGGTACACCTGGTGTGTCCATGAGCCCTGAAAGGACACATCTTGAGTAGCCTAGTGGCACTGTGAAAGGCTCACTTGGAGCTGAGAACGACAAACTCACATCCAAAGTGATGTTTCCTGCTGAATGAGTTTCAGCAAAATAAACCAGGTTTCAAGAGAATAAAGCACCTTTTTCAATTGTTGTTACCCACTATCCCTTGCTGCAGTATGGCTCCTGCCCCCTCACACTCTTTATCTGTGGAGAAAATCTTCTCTGCTTCTTCTTCAAAAATTCCTTTCTCAACCCAGAGGCCCTTCAGATCTCCCAGAAGGCTCCTTGCCTTCTCCTCCATTGAAGTCTTTCCCACCTGAGCCATTGCAAAACTCTCCAACAGCACCTGTTGCTGGAAAAAAAGCAACTCAAGGCAAAATAATTACCTGTATTTCTAGAAATTACATCTTGGAAGCACTCACTCGGGCTTAATGGCTGCCAAGATACCCTCAGGGATAAGAGAAAGAAGGAACCTATAGATCCTAAAGGGCAAATTCTCACAGAGCGAAGTTGCCAGACCAAGCCTCTTTCTTGGGCAACTGTGAAATTGTTCTAAAAGCACAGTAAAGAACATGGTCAGATAATTGCCTCGTGGTCCAGACACTGACCAACAATTTGGCATTTTCTTTCAGTTCCTTTCAGTACCACAGGCTCCCAGTGTGATCTTCAGCAAGTCGCTCAGACTAAACTTCCTCTCTCATACGCAGGTTCCTAATTCCCACCGAGTTAGGTCAGTACCTGCCAAGGACCCTGCAGTAGTCCAGCTCAGCCTCAAGGCCCAGCCTATGCAGTCCTGCCTTTTTCCTGATGACTTTCTCGCTCGTTTAGATGCATTGGGACTGGGTGGCAGACATTGTGTTCTCTGCAGCATCCACCAAAGGAGATTTCCAGCTTCACTCTGGGGCTCTAACACACCTTGAACAACAACACAGTAGAAATAAACTACAGGAGGTGGCAAAGCTTTCATGTCTACACAAGAAGTGCAGGGAGCACTTTATCTCCTTGCAGCAGATAACCTAAATCAGCCCTAGTTTTCCCGCAGATACTGAGCTGGAAGTGTGTGCCAGGCGCAGTTTCCACAGAACAGTAATTTATTTAATCACGTAGAGCAGAGCAATGTGGATTGCTGTCTCAGCACAAAGAGACAAACGTGTCAAGAGCTTCTCCTGAAGGAACAGCAACGTTCAGGCTTTGACTGTGGGAACTGTGTTGTCTTCATTGAGAGTTCAGAACTGGTGGGATTTCACGGCACCTCTTGTACACAAAATGAGAGGCATTTGAAGGCAGGTGAGCTGAGGGCATCTTTCTAAACACGCCAAGTGTTTTCCAAATAACTCCTGAGAGCTGCAGCCAAGTCCAGCTGAGCTCTCTCTGCCTGCTCTTGGAGAAGGCTTTTTGTGCACTGTTCCTGATGCCCAGATCCTTTAGGTGACATCCAACAGGTGGGAAGGGCTCAGCCCTGAGGTCTGGGTGGTCCATGGTACAAACTACAGACTATTCATTTCAGAGGGAGACCACAGCATGGCCATCCTCCTGTGTTCACTGTGCCCAATTTCTGCACAAATCCCAGGCTTGCAAAGCTGGAGGAGCATCGTGGTATGGTCTAGGTTTAGAAAACCCACTGCTGAGGGGACATTTAGGTGGTGACTGCAAAAAGGAAGTCCCACAATCTGTTAGTACTGACGTTGGCCCTTCACAGGCTTGCTGGGGAGGGTCTGAAGGAAAGATGCCCTCTGGAGCATGGGATTTGGTGGATTTACCAGAGCAATATTAAAAAAAAGGAGAGTTGGAGAGTCGAACATTTTAAGCAAAGGTTGCATTTTTTTCCTCTAACAAATAAAGCCATCACAGCTCAATGCAAACAGAACCCACAACAGTATTTTTGCACCTCACTCTTACTGAAATTAATGGAAATTAGGCATTAAGCAGGTAAATGCGTTTCTGGCTCTAACCCTAATTTGAGTAGTACGTCCAATGCCCTATTAAGAAGAAAAACTCATTCAATGTCACAGAGCCGCTGCAACAGAGGTGACTGATGTGTTGGTAAATTGGAAATGCAATTCACTCCATCTTCAGCTAGAGAACTGTGTCCTGCATCTGACATTGCTTCATTATATTAATGTTTTTCTTTTTCGGAGATCATGTTCCCAGAGAATTTGAGTCACAAATAAATCAACCTGTCTTACATGTCAGTTCAACTTTTTTTCTTATTAAATTGAACAACTACTGGAAGTTAGAGTTTTAGGAAAGAGCTCTCAAATTAATGCAAAGCTTGAACTAGTCTGATACTGCAAACCAGTTGGAAGGAGTAAATTTCCCTCTGACCGGCAGCCAACAGCCACTTAAATTAAGGAAGAATCAAACCTTTTGCCAGTTTCACAAAATGTCAACACATCTGCCTGAATTATGAATTAGGAATGCTGAGCTTAAGTAGAAAAAAACAGACAAAAAAATTGGACAAAACCAGATCTGGATCTCTAGTTTAGGTGCAGAGGACTGAACTCTGTTACTTCTACTTTTATGTGTTTGTCAAAACAATGTTGAAAAACACCTCTGCTTAAATAACTTAAATGCCCAGTAAAGTACTAACAACCCTGGAATCCCTTGATACTTTTTCTTTAATTTAGGCTTTTCTTTGTTGGTTTGCTTACACTAAAACTCCAGCTTGAAATTAATGGCACTTTTGCTATATGTTGAACAAACTTGCAATCTTCTGGATTACTGGGAACTGTTGTGCATGTTGTCTCAAGTAATGAAAAAAAATGTAATACCAGTTTTAATTATAGTTTAATTATGATGTATATGTGAATTATAGATATATATATATAATTTGATTTTAATTTCCCTACAGTGGCCATTACCAGCCCTGTAGGTAACATATACTATGAATAGGCTTCAAAGCATTTCACAGAGGGAGTAAACATAGAATTAGCACTGCTTTACGAATGGGCAAACTGAGTCAGGAGCTGGCTTGGCCAGAAGAAGACAAAAGGTTAGCATCAGGTACTGCATCTCAGTCCTCTGGGCCCAGCTCCATGGCCAAGCCTCAGGCTTGGTCAGATGCTCTGGTATCTTTTTGACAGCATGGGCTAAACTGGATATTTGAGAGCTGTAACTCCTTTTTCCAAACCCTGCTTCTTCCCTGTAAAATCCTAGACAATATCCACCTCCAAAACCAAAAGACATTAGGCAATACATGCTAATTATTATTATGGCAAAACTTTCTGTCTCTGGCAATCAGTCAGACAAGACGTTGTCATGGAAGGCTGGTACACCTTTAGTCACCTCTCTGGCTGTTTAAAAAATACCTCTGAGGTGACTCTCCCTCGTGAGACCTCTTGAAGCTTCCCTTGTCCAAACCAATGTCCCACTTGTGAGCCTTCTGCTGCTGGGACATTACTGAGATCCTTCCTGGCCACTTTGCTGCAGCTGCTGCTCAGCCCTGCAGACAGGCACGAATAGAATTCACCGTGTGTTTTGCCAGGTCATCATACCAAAGAGATAAGCAGATCTGGATTGCTGCAAGCAATGTGTGGGTGAGGAATTAATCCTTGCTTAATTTGCTGCTAATAACTCCCTAGGTGAAACATACTCCACAGCCAGCACTAGTCTGTACAGTTTCAGACCCTAAGAAAACAGAAATACATGCCTAAACCACAGCGTGATCCAAAAGGTATAAAAAAGAGATGTGTTTATAAGGAAAAGGAAGCTATAAAAGAAGGGATTGTAATGAATAACTGAGAATATATGTGTAAAAAAAAGAAACAAAAAAGAGGTAAAGAGCTTGACTCTGGCAGTCTTTTCGAACCTAACTGGTTTTGTGATCCCTGACTTGAAGGTTGTTGTTGATGATTTCTGTCATCATAATACTCACAAAAAAAATAGACTGAAATATTATTTTTTCCCCTTTACTCTTAAAAAAAAATCACATTTTTTCCTCTGTACTGGTGAGATGACAGGGCATTCTCTTGAAGAAAGAAGAGAGAGACACAGTTCAAATAAATTCGAAAGGAATGAGAAAAGTATGGAGTAAAGATATGTCTGAATGAGTCATACATACACTGTTAGGAGAGATTAAGTTACAAAGAAAAGTTGGCATGTTTGTGAAATTTCTTGCCCAGATTGTGCCAGCAGAACTCACATATGGGCTTTTGAAACTGCAATAACCCTTATGTGTCCATGCCAGAGGTTTTTGTCCGTGCAACAGTCTCTCTGCTGTTTTGAACAATCCTCCTGGTCCCAGGCCAGAGGGGAGGGTGGCTGCAGACTCTCAGCAGATAATGTGTGAAATGCGACCTGGAACTTCAAAGTAACTTTTGTTATTCTGGGAAGGTGAGAATTGAGGAAAAGGTTTCATGCCATTTTGTTTAAAGACCTACAACAAAGAGGAGAGCACTGTAGTGTAGGATCCCTTGAGTGGAATCCAGGCTTGCTGGGTGACTTTGGACAAGATCATTAACAGCCTCAGCTTCCCCTCCATGCAAAGGATACTGCCCTGGCATCTTTCATGGAGCACTCCCAGATCCACTGAAGAAAAAGACATTTATGTTGTTATTACCTTCCTTTAGCATTTCTGAGTATGTGCCACGGGTGAGTCATGTCCGGCAGACAGCAGGCTCTGGTCCAAGTGTAGTACATCTAATTTATAAGTGTGGCAGCATGAATAGAATAGAATAGAATAGAATAGAATAGAATAGAATAGAATAGAATAGAAAATTATCACAACTACCTCATAGCCAAAGTGCCTGGAAGTGGGAGGATGAGTGAAGCACACTTTGCAGTCAAAACCCTGTGCAGAAAGCCTCCCTGCTTCTCCACTCACAGCCCTGCTCTGACCAGGAACAGCTCTGCAGCTCCCTCAGCTTTTCCTGGGCTCCTGCCCACAGGCACCTTGGTTGCCACCAAAGAGGTCCAGAACTTCCCTCCTCCTGGAGCACTGTTGTTGCCTAATTGTGGTGAAAAGTTCTAAGGGGCTGGCTTATGTACTCACCTCATCCAAGGCCCAGGAATCATAGCACTGTTTATGTTGGAAAAATCGTCTAGAAGGGAAGCAGAGGGGAAGAAGTATGGGAGAAGCACAACACAAACCAGCAAGAGAGAGGAATGGCATGTGGGTCTGTAGTAATGGATTAATGGAAGAGCTACCAGCACACCTCCTGGTGGAAGGGCTGGTATGGAAGATGGCACAAAGCAAGGTCAGGGTGAAGGACACAGGCAGCACACCTGGGCTGATGCAGTGAAAGACTGAAGGGAAGGAAAATATGGCCTAGAGGCAAGAGAAGAATCCAGAGGGAGAGCGAAGAACTGTGACAGGGTAAGAGCAGGAGTGTTCAGGGGTAATCAGAAGAGAAAATCTCCCTGGGATAATATTAGGTTATTTAATAAGTCTGAACATTACATCACATCACTGCTGGCTTGCTTTCAGTGTAGCAATTACTGACAAAATCCTAAATTCATTTAACACAGAGAAATAAACAAATAAGCAGCCTACAAAGACCTGTAGGATGCAGCCCTGGGGCAGCTCTCACTTGCAGGCAGCCCTGGGTTGATGGGCTCTGGTCCTCACCCCTGGGACCAAGTGAACTGCTGGCCACGCTGTCCCAGTCCCACCATTGCAGTTGGGTGCTGCTTCCAGCCCAGGCTCACTGTTAACAGCAGTGATGACACCCTGCTTGCCAGAAGCTGGAGGACTGGCAAGGAAGTGCATCCAGGAGGTGAGCTGTGCCCTAAGGAAAGGTCTGAGTCTCATAAGACTGAGTGAGGCAAGCTACAGGCACCTCTGGGATGTTCCAGGAGGCTCAGAGGCCCATTGTGGACCCCTTGTTGCTGGGAAAAAGGAAGGAGAAAAAAAAAAAAGAGAGAAACAAAATTAATACTGATGTTTTTCCCAGACTACAACTACTACAACTTTCAGGGTCAGGACAGGAGGTCAGAAACTCTTTCGTCTTGCACAGCCCTTGCTCAACTCTCTGCCCTCCCTAAGATCATTCCACAAATCTCCTGAGGAAGACTCCACAGGTGTAAATACCTTAACTCTCTTGGCTTTGGGTGGAGATGGAGATATTGATGATTTGAACCAGCTGAGGCTCTAGTGTCTCTGAGCCCAGAATAGTTTGGGAATAAAATGCCATCCCAAACACAAGTGCACCTCAGGAACAGCCTAACAGGTGAATGATGTATTAAAAACTCAGATTTTCAGCAGTAGTTACACCATCTGCATTTATTATTCTTCATCCATTTCTAAAGTCTGGGTTCCAGAATGTCTCTGTTCCACAGCTAGCTGATGGGAAGCCTGTGTATCTCAGTGAGATGTTATCCATTCCAAGTGAATACATTGTTAGCTTTTCTAATAACCCTCCTCATGTTCTCACATAAAAATGACTCAAAAAAAATTGTATTTCCTGGAACAGTCATTGACAGCATGTTTACCATCTTTAATTGATCACCCATCACAAACTCCTTCTCTGCCATAACCACTCAGTATTTCAGGGCCAGGCCAAGAACTCGCATTAAGTAGAAAATATTTGCACGGTGTGTCTCCAAGACAAGAGGAGCCCTTTGAAAGGTTAAATGCTGGGGTCTGCAGCACTCCCAGTCTTGGCTGGAGGCTGAGATGCTGCAGGCAGGAGTGTGGGACGCTGCAGCAGCCCTCAGCAGGCACAGGGACTGCCTGCTTAGCAAGGCTTTGGAACTGGAAGCTGGAGGAAATGGGAGCAATCCTATTTAGAAGGTGATTATGACAACTTATATTTCTCTTCCCACCCAGCACTCCCCCAGGAATTTTTTGAATCTCCAATAAAACCACATTTCAACAAAAAAACCTGAATGGTTTTCTTTATTTATTTTCTTCCTCTCCAAGTTCCATTATTGCCAGATTGGAGGACTTGGGATGGAATAGTAGAGGAGGAACAGCCACACAAAATCTAAACAAGTGAAAAATACGAATGGTCTTGAAACATCAGGAAATGTGCCATTCTGCATCGAGATGGAATAAAGATTTTGTTTGCAAATTGAGAATGCTGAGCAATAAAAAAAATTAAATAAAAAAAGTAAATAAACAACTGTAGCTCTTGTGCTATTTGAAAAGTAATCTCTCATTTCAAAAGCACTGCTTACTGACAATACTTCAGGTTCTCACCATAACTTGCCATCCAGATTCCTATAACACATAATGTTTCTGGGCATGGGCTGGGTCAGGCGCAAGGAGGTGGGATATGAGATATTTGGAAACAGGAGACATTCCTTGCCCTGCATGGCTGGAGCGTTACCCGTGGCTCCAGCCCCAGTCCGGACATGACCCCTGGGTGGCAGTGGCTGAACAGCAGGATGGCCTGGTCCAGGGTCCAGGGTCCAGGGTCCAGGGTCCAGGGTCCAGGGTCCAGGGTCCCAGACACAAAGGGTGTGTGAACTGGGCCCCCATCCAGAGGCAAGGATGTGTGCCTGGTGGGGGTGATGCTGCCCTCAGCCATGCAGGGCACAGAGAGCTCGGGAACTGTGATGAATCAGTCCAGAGCCAGCGTGTGATTGTTCACAACGTGGTATTTCATTAGAGTAATTTACTGTCAGTAAAACAGGTTGGTGAGCAGCTGGAGGTCCCAATCCATCCATTTCTGGGTAGGCTTGTTAAGTCCTTTGTGTCCACTGGCATGAATTATCCATGTCTGGCTGTGCAGGGGTGTTGTAAAAGCAAACCTTTGGACATGGAGACCTCCACTGAGTTGCTTTTGAAGAGGAGATTCAGAGCATTTGTGTGCAGTGAGACGTGAGGGAGCCAGGCAGGCTGGCAGGGTGGTACAGCACGGCACATACAGCACTGAGAGAGGAGCAGGGAGCCCCAGGACAGGCACTTCCTTTGCCGGGGCTGCACAGCCCAACTTCCCAGGAAGATGCTCCCACAGGAACAGCGCTGCTACAGCCCGGCTGTACAGCTTCCAATCCTATAGCCTGCACACCCTGTGCTCATTCTGGGTCCCTGCACAGTGTCTGTCACACAGACGGGTTCACACTTTGTCACCAGCACCACACAGGTCTTGCAAAGCTGAGCTCCTCAAGTTTCAGCTCCTCTTCGGTAATATACTGGGAGCAGTAGGATAAATACTTTGCACTGGAGTTTTGAGATTAAATCCATCAAAACTCAGAGTACTGCTCAAAGGAGGCCATGTAAGCCCCATCTCCATTTTCTGAATTGTGTTTAATTAGATTCAGGTCTATCTAATCATGATACTGCATTCAGAGAGAAGTTGGTTTAATGCAAGAAATTTCCCAGCAAGAACAAGCTCCAGCTGCTGATCCTGTGTACCCTGATGCTGAGGAGTGGTGTGTTCCAGCTGTACAAGCAATATGAACATTTTCACTGTGCATTTAGCAGGTCCCACCTGAAATCCCTATTAATACATTGTAAAAGTGGAAGGGGATATCCTTTGATCCACAACTGAAGTTCCCTGCCATTTTCCTGCTTTTCAGGAAAAAAAAACTCCTGCTAGTCAGTCCTGTAAATCGCAGTCAAATGACTCCTTTTCCAGAGATCCTAGGTGAGTCCATCAACAGTTTAAATCCCCCTTACACTATGAATCAAGCACACAGGTCTCTGATCCAGCTCTTACTGGGCTTAGCCTTGGTTTTGCCCATGGTTTATCCCAGAGCAGAGTCAGGTCACTCTGAGGATCAAACTAGTCACCCCAGCACTGCCCCTTAATCATCACCCAACAAAGAGCTGAATGCCTGTCTGCCCCCCTCCCTCATCCACTCCGTGCCTCCCCACATCACCAGCTCCTGAGCAGCTGACTTTAGCATAATGCAGTGATCCAAACACAAGCAGACGCAGCGGGATTTACTGGAAGACGTCGTCTCTCACAATCCATTATTTATAGCAGTGCTTTATGATTAAACCTGAAGCCATTAGAACGGCAAAAGCTCAGGCTGGAACTGTGTCAGCTTACTCAGATGCACGCAGGCATGGCCATACCAGAAAAAGCACGTTTCCCTGTGCTGCCTGTGGGATATGTAGGGAAAGGGTGAGCAAGCAAACAAGATGACAGTCTAAGGCTGCAGGGATAGATTCTGATCCTGCGGGAAGGCACCACAGTTCGTGTGGGTAGTGCTGGGGCTGTTTGCAGGGCTGGCTTGTCTGCACAGACCTGGCTGGAAGTGCAGCACCCTCCTTCTCACTGGCCTGGATGCAGGTGCTCTCTGGGGAGGTGTAGCAAATCCCTGTGGCACATCCACACTCTGGTGTCCTGCCCCAGGGCTCAGCCCCAGCAGCGAGCTCTGCAACCCTCCCTCGCTCCCTTGGCACAGCCAGTTATGGTTGGATGTGTGCAAAATCCTAATGCTTAATCCTGCTGCTGCTCCATCTACAGAGAGCTCCTTTGAGGAAACCCCCTGTGAAGGCATCCAGCCATGGCTGGCAACTGCAGCAAACATTTCAGGCAGCGATACTGACAATATCCAGACCACCCAGGATGCGCCTAAGTCCTGACCAGTGAAGTCCTGTGGTGGTTTGGGTATAGCTGCCTCCATGAGGGAGCACGAGGGGAGCCCATTCTCCCTTGGGGAGATGCTGCCCGGGTGTGATGACAAGGAAAAACATCCCTCCTGGAGGGCCTTTGCTTGGTCATCACCCTACCACACCTCCCTGTCACTGTCCACACTACAGATGGGTCTGTGCAGTTGTTCGGGTCAAAACCCTGTAGAGCTGCTCTTCAGCTGAACATCAGCCTGTCTTCTTTGGGGCCAGTTTGTCAAAGCTTTCTCCTCCCGGAGGGCTGTTCTTCTCATACCACCCATGACACAACTGCACAGATCAGTGACTTTTCACAAGCAAAGAAAATATCTTAGCCTGATGGAAGCTTTCCCGTCCCATTTAGCACAGGGTCTCAGCTCCCAGGTGGAGCAGGGCTCTCAGCCAGCACTTGCCTTATTTAGGGGAGAGCAGTGGGAGTCCCAGAGAAAACTTAAAAATGAGCCTTTCCAAGCCTTCTCCATGCATGGCTGCTCTCAGTCCCAGTAAGTTGGAGGCATGGGATGCTTTATCCCACCCCACAGCAGGAGCTTCAGCCAGCAGTGAGACGGAGATGTTAGGACCTCCCAGAGAATCTGGAAGGAGTGTGGGGGTGCAGGGGCAGGCAAGAGGAACTGCAGGTTTTCCCTCTCTCATGTCTCAGCCCTGGCAGACAAGCCGGGTTGAGCATAAGCATACATGATACTACAGAGAAAATTAACTCTACTCCCACCAAAATGAGTTTGCATGGTGAATTAGGAGAGACAGACAAGGAGAATGGAAAGAAGGAATTAAGGGAAAGGCCGCTTTTCTTCTCTGAGAGAACAAGGGCTGGCAGCTGTAGAGCAGAGTTGTCTGACAGCTCCCTGCCATCCCCTTGGCTCCAGCAGGAGAGCTTGTCTGCCAGGGCTCCACACCAGACACAGCAGCAACAATCTTCAGAGTCCTTCAAAAATGTTTGCAGTGATGGTCTCCAGAGCCATCCTCCTGGTATCCCTTGCTTTGACCCCTTCCTTACCCAGGAGCTGACCCTGAACTGCTCCATGTGCAGACAGGAGTTAAAGGTCAGAAACTTCCAAACTCAGAAAGAAGAATTGCTTTTTCCACCAAAGAAGGTAGAAGGGGAAAAAATACCAACTAAACCCCCTGACTGCAGCAGTTTTCCAGTGCAGTGAATTAAGGGATCTCTCTGTGGCAGGCTGAACATCAATATGGCATATTTCTCCACTGATAAAGAGCTAGAGTTGTAGGTCCATCACAGATTTTTTTCATAGCCCTAGGTCAGTGTGTGACACTTCACCATTAGAGCCCACACTGTTTGGAGCACAAGACCTGTTTGGGCGTCACAGTTCCCTTCCAACCCTGTATCAAATGTTCCCCCATGGAGAATCCCCACACTGGCAGTGAACTCCTTCAGCTCAGCTCTGCGCTGGTGTAAATTAGGAGTAACAACACTGTGGTCCAGTGAGATAAACCCATGATGAGTAACAGATTCCCTCGGATTTCCTTATCTCACTGCTGTGACCTGGCTGCTGAAATGTAACCTCAGTCCATCACTTATAGAGAATAAATTCCTTTACCAAACTTCAAGCCTGGAGTCTGTCAGTCCCTGGCCATCAGGGTTAGGAGATTACACTGCCTGACCTCTGACACTATTTAAGAGGTCATCTATAGCTACCACTATTGATAACAATTTAATATTTTCGTATTTCACACATGTGCTTTAATCTGCCTGGCTGTAATATCAATCAGCGTGCAAAAACATAGTTTTGCTAAAATAGCTGCCTCATAGGGGGCGTAGTGGGCAGTCATTTTTTCTGCACATCTATCACATTCCTTTGGTACAACCTTCCTTTACATCAGTCCTGTGGGGTCAGTGCTGTGTCTCATACTCGTTTCAGATTGCGTTGTCAAACTGTTTTGAAAGAAGAGTGTCCCAGCTTATTAAGTGGTCACGAGATGCCAGTAAACATGGCAAGCATTTGCTTGTTCTAATAAAAAATCCTGGCCCTGTGTTGGACAATTAGCTAATTTTGTACAGCCCAAAACCATTTCAGGTGTTGCTTGAGGTTCATTCCTCTGTTTTAGCAAACCTTTGAGCCAAAGGATGCTCCAGTTACCACCCAAAGGCATGTCTGGTTTCAATAACATTTCCACACTTCAAACATCCAACATCTTATATTTGTGTGACTCAAAGACAAGCACAGTCATGTTGATGTGAACTGGGCATCAATTTTCTCCTTTGGATGCTGTTGAGCTGTACTTTGGACTAACATGCCCAAGGATACATTGTTGTACAAAACAAAATCAAGGTGTTTGGTTTTTTTTAGCCAGGACACACAGTTCTGTCCCCAATGTTCAAATGATTCACCCTGCTGAGCTCAGTTTTGCTGTGGTTAAACCACTGTAACAAAATGGGTTGGGTACAAGAATAGATGCATTTAAAAGTAGATGAGAGGTGTCTTCCTGCAGGTTTCACCACCCTAAAATGATACACCTGGGGATTTTTTCATCTTTTCATGGGTACTTTTGCCTTTGGGTCATGAAGCAATTGATCCACTTCATAAGGATCATTATTAGTTCAGGCAGAAAATACCGGATTGCATTTGAGGACACTGGCCTTGTGGGATTCCTGGTATTGGGGTGCTGAGTAGCAATAAATGGGAAGAACATGAGGAATGATTAAAGAGCGGGAAATAAAGAGGGTTTTACAGTCACAAAGAGAAGGTGGTTGAGGAACAACAGGGCTTTATTTGTCATACATGAGAACTGAAGGGTGTCTGGTGAAAAGAGCAAGTAGCAGATTTATTTTAAAATAAACATGGGGAAGTACTTGTTCACACAATGCATAACTGAATCGTGACTCATTGCTGCAGGATGTTGTAGAGGACAAAATCCTGCACAGGTTTTGACAAACTCAGGGAGAAGAAACCCACTGAGAGCTATTGAATGAGATAATTCAGATGTTCCCTACAATTCACAGTCCCTAAAGCACTGGTTGCAGGGATCTAGGCTGGAATGGCATAAGCAGGGAACAGGTAACTTAGTGCTGTATTTCCTACCTCTTCCCCCAGGAATTTGCTTCTTATCTCTGTCAGAAAGAAATGTCAGAGGACTTTCAGACCTAGCAGGCATTTATATTTAGCAACACAAGCTTATTTGTGAAAGAAATTGTGGTTGTATTGGTGACTTGCCTATGGGGAAGATTGCTGTGAGGGGTCTGCTGTGGGTGTGAGATGTGTGTGTGCCTCTTGCATGGAATAAATCCACTGCTCATCTGCTTTGCTTCCAGGCTGTGATAGGCTGTAGGGAGAACAATCACAATGAGGAGTGCTGGTTTTGTCACATATTCAGGGTTTTACTGTGAAGCGGAAAGGCAGAAAACTCAACCAAGGGCCTGAGTCCAGCTAGTTTTGCTGCTTTATGTTCTTCTAAGAGGTGAATGAAGGGAGGAAAGGCTGTTTTGGCACTTAAATCAGTGATTTATAATAGGCTACCTAAATACAGGCTGATGCTCAGTGCTGGAGACCACTCACAGGACCCTCACGACTGTTTTGCATACCTTGGTTTTCCTCCAGCATCTCTGCCTGCTGGCTGGGCCTCTAAAACACAGAGGGGTTCAAGTGATCAAATTAGTGAGGAGGGTCTTGTTCCCATCCACTGAGCAGCCTCTCAGGAAGATCACTGCAAATTTCATCTTTGTGTCTATTTAATCTACTTAATCAAATCTACAAGCTCTTGTAAGGCTTTTATATCTGAAGTTGTCTCTGACTGCATGGGGAATGGGGGGATTTGCAACTGGGCTTGAGAAACAGTGAGAATTACAAAACTGTTGCTTTTATCCTCCTAAAGGAACTTCACCTAAGTGTATCCGAGTTCCCACTACAAAGTATGAGTATGTAACACTAGGGAATGGTGGCCAGGTAAGTGCAGGGTTAATAATACTATGACCATCAAAGAGAGCAAGCCTCTAATATTGTACCAACCCAAACATCCCTGCAGAGCAGACAGGCCTTCAGCTGTCAAAAATGTTTTCTTTCTGAGTTGCACTTAGAGAGTGAGGTGCAGAGACTGTAATGGCAAGGAAGGTGTGAACAAGTCAAACTCAGGGGCCAAAGTTGAGAACCAAGCAAATACTCCAGTGAGGTGGCTCTTCTTCTGCAGAAGTCTCTGCCATTGCAGTGATGATCTATAGTAGAACATGTTCTCCTCTCTTTTTCTTGGCTCATTGGATGGAGATTACCTGATCCATCCAGCTCTAAAAGCATTGAAAATTCATGTTTTTTCCTGTGTTTTCATTCTTCTGGCCTTATGTGAAGAAAAAGGATATGCCCATGTTTTATTGGGCTTGTCTCTTCTGTCAGTTCTCTGAAAATATTCTAGAAATTGGATCTGGCCATGTTTCCCCCTTAAACTCTGGAAAAGATATTGGATCAGTCAGATGAAAGAAGCTGTACAAATTAGCTATCAGTTGCTAAATACTTGGCAGCCTGGACAATGCCAGTATCAATCAAGTTAAGAGTTCAGTGTTTTTCTCATTCTGCTGGATTAAAAAACTGAATTGTGCTGCTCATGTAAGGAACCACCAGAATTCATCTTCTCTGTGCTTGGGTTTCTCTTTAGCCAAGGAGTCCTCAGTAACATTTTGGTTCCAATTGCTGTGTTGTGGAATTACGGCTATCTCTCTGTGCTATCTGAGAAGGTGATTTGTTATTCACTATTTTGGTGAGATGAAACAAATTGCAGGAAATTGAGCTCGGATGGATGGATGGATGGGAACTCTGGCTGACACTGGGTGGCACTGAGTCTGTTCTGAATCCCTCAGGTTTTAATTAAGGGGCCTTTTTGCTTCTTGTTCAATTTCCCTGCTTTAAACCATATGGAATTAACTGTCCTTGGACGAGGGAGGAATGAGGTGAGAAGCTCCACCAGCTTTGTGCTTTTCTTGTCCTGTCAGAGCTGACTCCTGGAAGGCATCACAGGTCTTGCTTTCAGTGGTCCCCTTCTCTAGGCATTATGAAGTGCTGCACTGTCCTGACCCTTGTCTTTAAGTCCCTAAGATGAGAAAACCATTAAAGAAACACCTTGTGTCAACAATATATAGCACTACTGTATCTTCTTAGGTGATTACTACCTGAAAAAACAATCTCGATCTGTTGGTCCTGAACTGAAGACCATGGCAGAAAATCTGGTCCTGGCAAAGCCAGCCAGGGAGACTGAGCCTGTCCTGCCCATGCCCTGCTGCTCCCACAGTGTCTCACGTGCAGCTCCTGACAGCACAGCACCACAGCAAGGAGCTGCCACTACCAGCCAGCTCAGAGCTGGAGGCCATCAGCAGGGAGAGGATGTGGGAGGACTGATTTTTTGGAAATTATCATCCCTTTTAGCATTATGCGCTTCCCTACATAAGAAATATTCCTTAAAACAGCAGTTCTACAACCTTCCTTTTTATGCTGTTCGTACCAGCAGCTCCACAGAAAGTCCCTAACAAAACATGCACAGTCACAGCTACCAGCAGCTTGGTTTGAAGAGATCTTGGTAAAAGTGAAAGCTCTTACTTGACAAACAAGAAGAGATTTGAGTTAAAGACAAGTGACTTGAGCTGTTTGGGAAGCACATATGTGCCTTACCATCTTGTTGATCTGATGCATGAATTGCTTGAAAAGACAGGATGGGGAGGGACAAACTGCTCCTATCTGCCCTTTGCTGCCTCCAGAGCCTGCTCACTCCAACAGAGTGAGCCCAAAAACCCCACAAACAGCACCCTCAGTGACTGGAATGTTGTACCCTGGGGTGCAAAGCCTACAGAGACTCCTCTCCAGCCACCAGTTCCTTGCATCCAACTGTCCTGGGGCAGCTCTGCACTGTAAGATGTGCGTGATGCATCATCCCATGAAGTCTTTAGGTTTGTTTCCTTAAGCTACACTAAGACCCCTTTAGACTAGACCTGTGTGGCTGTCCTTTCTTGATGGGAAAAATCTCCACTACATTTTTTATATTGCCTTTTTCTCCAGGTTCAAATGCTATTTGTTTTGCCCTGTAATGCAGAATTTCACCAATTTGAACTGACTTGTTTGCTTATCCAATTGCATAATTGTTTCGACTACAGAAAACTAAATAAAGAGTTTCCAGAGATTTTTATTTTGCTCTGTTTAAGTAGGTCTGAAGTGCTAGGATTCAACTGAGCTTTGAAAAACTCAAAAAACCCTTATGCTTTGGAAGATGTTAACTTTGGCTCCTGTAACGGACTAGCCATAATACTAAACACATGCTATCATAACTCAGGAAAACAGAGACACACAGACTCTTTTTTTCAGTGATTTTGGACATTGTCTCCATGTGTAACTTTATACATAAATAAGAATTCTTTCTCTCTTGCTCCACCCGTGCATTTTTTAATATTCTCTCTGGAAATGGTTTCCTTAAACACTTTAAGGAAGCTGCTACTTCTTCAAGGACTTTTTCCTGCCTCCTCGCTTAAAACAAGAACTTGGGTGGCCTCTTTTCTGATAAAGGGCGTCAGCTCTGTGAGCTTTGGGGTTTCAGCCCTTTCCCTGAGCATCTGTCCTGGCTGATGCCTGCACACACGGTGAATGAAGCAGGTGCTCTAGAAAGACTCCAGGAGAAAATGTTATGCCAGCAATGTTCCCGTAGCAATAACTGCAATGAGCAGAAATTTGGAACTACTTTGGCAGCCACACTCATGAGCACTTTGGATCCAGAGACTGCTGCATTTTAAAAATTGCTGGTTTTGGAGGAACGTTTTGGAGCCCAGAGAGCTCTGACAATGCCCCAGTAACCTCAGTGCAGTTGTTCCTCTCTCTAGTAGGGCACAATTTGGACAGCAGGTCACTGTCCAACTGGACTTATCTATTAAAAAAGGCCTGAGAAAAGAGGGGATTCAGCAGATAGGATGAGTGGGCATCGGGAGAACATGATGTACAGGGAGGGACTCGAGGAACTGGGCTTGTTCAGCCTTAAAAAGCAAAAGCTGAGGGTGATTTTCCTGCTCTCCTCAGCCACGTTGGGGTAGGGTATTGGAAGATGCAGCCAGACTTTTCCTGGAGGTGCAGACCAAGAGGACAAAACACAATGGACAAAAGTAGGAGAGTGAGAAGCTCACCTACAAAGGAAAATTACTGGAGGACTGACAAGCACTGGGCAAGCCAGAGGATGGGAAATCTCCATCCTGGAAGACAGTAAAAACCTAGACAAGGTCCAGAGAAACCCGTATAGTTGGCCCTGCTTTGAGGAAAGACTTGGACTAGATGACAGCTAGAGGTCCCTTCCAACTTGAATTTTTCAATGTTTCTGTGATTTTTCATCTATTATTCCTTTTTATTTTCCCCTGTGTTTGTAGCTTTGTGTGCTGTGCCCAGTCATTTGCTCTGAAACATGCATGAGAAACAATTTTGTCTGGCCCAGGTATCAGGATCTACTGAATAATGATTTTGGGATCCAGAAGAAGTGGCAATTATTTCACCTTCACAAATATCTCACTTACACATCATGGCTTGCTTGTTTCATTGACATTCCAACCCCTACGAACTTCTGTTGTGACACTAGAGTGGTAAAAAAAAAATCTGTCACACAGGTTGGTAAGAGGAAAGAAGACAGTGTCACACACTAGCAGAAAACCCTGGAGCAGTTTCATTACTGCCAAATGTGAAGATAGGGATCTTGAGCCACCTCCCTTAACTTAGTGAAATCTGTGGTCTAATCCAGCAGAGTATCAAAAGCACCAAAATGTAGACCCAGGAGGAGCCTTGTCTCACAGAAGTTGGAGCAAAGAAGAGAATAAGATGGACTGCCAACACTGCATCCAGTCAAGGCAGGAATGCCAGGCCTTTTCTGAAAAGAAAGTTCACAAGATTCACTCACCTTTTCTGCTGCCATTGGTGGGAAACAGGCAAATGTTCCGATTCCTTCTTGTACATAAACATTTCCAATAGAGTTAATATGAGGGTATAGGAGCATGAATTATTCCTATGTTTGCCAAGTGCTTTGATATCTTTGGAAAAAAAGTGTGAAGGTTTTAGCCATTATTAATTAACATGATTATTGATTTTTGCAAAATACTGCCAGCTTGGAACAGTGTAATGTCACTGTAAGTGGTACAATAGTGCAACATAAACCAGAGCGTGGTGCGTGTCTTCTCAGGCCCGTGTGAGACACAGACATACACATACAGGGCAAGTGCTCTGTGATCCAGCCATCTGTCCTTCCTACCCTGGCTTCGGGGCAACAAAGGCAGTATTCAGGAACCTCAGCTGGTTCCAGTGGGCATTTAACACCTCAAAACCAACAGAGGAACTGATGGGCCAAGGAGATGAGTCAACAGTAGTGTGTTTGCTCAGTCAGTGCCTAACAACTCCACAAACAGTGCTTCATGAATAAATTGTGTAATTTCCTACTAAGTTTGCACAACACGCTTTGGTTTGGGATGTAGACCTGTGGTTTGTGTTGGCTGCATCCAGCCAGCTATTTCAGCATCCCTGCAGCACTACAAGCTCAGGAGCTGATGGAAGTGTGTCATTATCATAGCAATGTGCCCCCATAGCTCACAGAGAAACCAATCACCAGTGCTGTGCACTTGGGCTCCTCAGACAAGGAGCAGGTCCTCTATGTGTAGTCCAGGATCACCAGGTTGCTGGTGGAAGAGCAGAAAGAACTATATAAACCTCACCCACATGCAGTGATGAAACCCCTTCCTAGAGCTGTTAGCCTGTGCCTTTATCCATTTGGGATCCATATTCTGCACCCTGTCAAGAGAGGGGCCTCAGTCCTCTCAGGGGCTTTTGCTTAGGAATAAAATCCACTCTTTTCTTTCAAAATATGTGAGACAGCATCATACGGAGTAAGGTGGTGTATGCACTCTTCCATGAGGAATATTCAGAGCATTGGAGACAGGTGGCAGCCAGCATCAATCCCTGACTAAGGTTTGGGACAGTCTTAGTGACTTCCAACCTGATTCTCAAACCTCTTTCTGGGACTATTTGTGCACTATATCTGAAAATCATCTGCATGAGCAGATGAACAGGAGCAAAGTTTATACTACAGGATTCCTGACTCTGAAGGCATTACCTTAATATCAACATTCGTACTTGCTCTCTTCCTGAAAAAATGTGTCTTGAATACCTTTCAAGTAGAAGCTGGGAGAGACATTCTCTTTGAGGACATGGTGGCTTAGACGAAGGGGTCTGCAGGAGCAGTGTTGGCCCTGGTAACTTTGAACATGGGCAGGAAACTATGCCATGGTGTCCATCAGCACCTTAATGAAGAGGATGACCAGATGCAGTGCTCAGGTCCAGGCCTTGCCCTATTTACTCACAGAGAATGATCATTTAGCTCAGGCTACAAACTCATACATCTGTTTAAGGATGTGCTGTGTTTACCTCGGAGTGTACTGAGATCCCTTGGGAGATGTTCTGTTTCTGCTGCACTTCCTCCCAGATAATGATTGATGTATTTTCTTTATTTCTCTTCAGTGTTTACACCTGAGGGTGGATAACAGGTGTAGCAATGCTGGCACAGCCATGGGCACAGACTGTCACCCACACAAATGTAATCGGCATTTCAGGTTATAAAGTTTTTAATGGCAGACAGTCTTGTGGATAGAAAGGTACTTTCTAGCCAAACCAGTCTGAACCCTCACCAGCTAAGTACAATCTTTCTGATCTCTCTGTCCTTGTCCCTTAAGTTACAGGGTTGGGCATGTTTCACCTCTGAAATTCCTGGAGCAAAACCTTCAGGCCCTGGTCTACTGTGATTGCTGGGGGGAGGGTCTGCATCTCCAGAGAGCTCACCTGAGCAAGACTCTGCCCAGGTGGAGCCTAGAGGCAAGACAGTGATGGTGAAAATATCTCTGGAGCACGGATGTCAGCATGGAGAGGCCAAATCCAAAAATCACTAGAGTTGTTTCATAAACAACATGGAGGATAATTAATGACCCCATTATAAAGACACAGCTATGGAAACAATTGCAAATTGACTTTTGGCAGACATTTTTGGCAGAACTGATATGAAATACCTCACAGGATTGGGATCTGTTTGCTGCACACAGAATTTGCCCGTTGGTTCCTGGGAAGCCGAGGGACAGAATCACAGAATGAGTAAGGCTGAACTATCCCACAGAGATGGACAATATTCCTTTCATGTCTGCCAAGCACTCACTTGCTCCTCCTTGAACTCACTTGTGCTGCAATTCCTTCAGCCCCACACTCTGTGCCACATTTCCTTCCCACGTTTCACAAGTTAAGTTTCATGACTTGTTTGATAAGCTCTCTGACTGCTTTACCCTTGTGTTATCCAAGGACAACAATTTTAAGTGCCTTGATATTTCAGGTGCCTCTTGGAATTTTTAGGATTTCAGATGAAGACCCATTAAAAAACTCAGTTCCTTCAGTCTTTTCGTGCTCAGAAGCCTTGGCCTTCTGATGCAGTTTGCATTGTAGCTCCCAAGTGATTTGCTGTCTCGTCAAAAAACAAAACAAAACACAAACAAACCAACAAAACAGGGAAAAAAAGAGAAAGGAAGATGATGCTTATGTGTCTAGGCAAGGAAATGACACACATCCACCTCCTTCCTCAAGCAAAAAAACAGCTTCAGAGAGGTTGTTTGAGTCCCAGCTGCCCAAAGAGAGCTGAGTGCCGAGCTCCAGACTTGCTCACTCAGGACATCAGAGAGATGCTGTCCCTTGTTGTAACCAGCCAGCAGAGCTGAACCAGTGACAGTCTGACCGCACAAAGATACAAATCTGTCTGTCACTTCGTTCTGCACAAGTCCATAATTTAAGTAACTGTACACAAAAGCCACTGCAGCCATAGCAACACATTTTAAACAAGCTGCTCCTCAATGTAGTTTTTTATTCATTTATGTAACCCCTTCTTAGGCAAATGTAGTGGGGGGGTGTGTTTCTATAGTTAGAATTTAAACATACATATATATTGATAAATATATAGATACAGGTACATACATGTAATGCAGAATTATGGTGATGCCCTGGAAGTCAGAGTTCTGTGAAGATGCTCAGCGACTCAAAGCACTGCTCATCACCCTGTGAGGGGGAGCCCTACCTAGAGAAGGCCAGGTCACCCCACTGCCAGCTCAGCCACCAGCCTGGCAGCAGACTAACCCAGCAGAAAAACAGGGAATCTTTTTCTTCAGTGTTAGAAAGCTGGTCTGGCTGGTCTGGGTGGGAAAGCCCAGAGAATATAAGAGCAAGCTGGAGGGACTGGACAGACTGGAGGAAGAGACATTGCTCTTTCAGCATCTTTTCATGAGATCAGTTCACTGCATCCACAGCCCCAGCTGGTCTCCTGGAAATGCCTTTTTCTCTCTCCCTTGACTGTGGAAAGAGACCAGAGAAACAAGTCTTCCTTGTCTTAGCCTTACTAAATACCCCTCATATTGCTTACACCAGGATTTACAACAGCTTAACTAAACAGATCGCGAGACTGATTAAAGCAAATCCATGGAACTCAGGACACATGAATTTCCACAGTTCAACCACATCAGTTGGCTTTAATTTCTGCTCTGTTCTTGCCCTCTTTTGCAACATGTCCGAAGGAACATTGCATGGCCCTGCAGCTTGAGGGTTCTTCAAGCTGTTTCTGTTATTTGAAGACAACTTGTAATGGGAGGATTTCAGAGGAACAGCTTAGAGAGAATATTAACACACTTCAGAGTGGAATTATGTGGCTGTGACAGCGAGAACAGCTTGGACATTTCACCCCAGGCCTCTTGCAAGTCGGAAAATAAGAACACAATTCCCCCCAAGGCAAAATACCATAATATTTCTTACTTGACACCCTGTACCCATGAAAAATGCATTTCAAAATTACTCAATTAATAGCAAAATAAACATTAAGTGTTCTTCAAACTCGTGTTTTCCTTAAGATGACTATTTTGCAACTTTACATATACACTGTGAATAATTTAGTCTGATTATTTAAACTGCTGCACATACACCTACTCTTTTAGCACTATTAATCCACGTCAGAAATGTAAAAATCTGGATTAATTCATTAAAAAGATCACCTTGCAAGTCTATAAAATTACTCCATTCATTTTTATATTACAGCAGAATGAACTGAGGAAAACTGTTGGATCAACTGGAACAACCAAAGTTTGGTGTGAATTCATCATATCATAGAATTATTTCGTATGTTATATTAGAGTAAATTGCTGCCTAGGAGAAGGGAAGAATATTTCAGGATGGACTTTGAAAATCTTTTTCCTGATCTTAATTATTCCAAAATTTTGATTAAGTTGGTAGGAAATCTGAGCAAATGAAGGAAGGATTTTTATTCAAACACAAAAGGAAGAGCTCCGTAGCCACAGAACAAACATGGTATTCTCAAGTCTCTTGCTGAGCCTTGTTTCTTAGAGTGTCAGGGGCTTCAGGACTGATCTCTAGAAAGCAGAGTTGTAAAATCATGGATTTTGTGTCTTGTTGAAAAGGTTTCTTCATCTCCTGGGAAAAGCATAGAGACAGACAGGGGTACAGTGCTAGAACCAGGCTTCACTTATGTACACAGATCACTTCTGCTGGTTGTTACTGATTCAAGACTTTATGCATGCTATAGGCCAGGCATTTAAAATCAGTAATTTCGTCTGGTTCACTGAGTGTTGAAATCCTTGCAGTAAATGAAACCAAATTAGCTAAGACTCTGCAGATTTTTTTGAGGTGTTGTAAAAGAAAAGGGTAAAAATAAGAGCAAAGCCAGGACAGAAGAGAAAACTGCCTTACACAGAGTACTCAGAATGGCAGACTACTGGCATAGCTGTCTGAGGAATGAGGTGCAAAGCATCTATTTATGCCCTTGGCTGAACCACCATCTCATGGACAGTTAAGTTTGAGAAGAGGAGCAAGTGATGGGTAATCATGTTTTTACCCTCATGCCAGTGGGTGAGAAGGGAAAGAACGCCTTGCAGCCCACCCTCAGGGTGGATGGACACTGAGGGACACTGGGCATGGCTGGGCTCACGCCGTCCTTGTGCAGAGCTGGGTGAAACCTGGGCAGCAGATGACAGCACTCTGCACAAGGAGTGATCCACCAGCAGCCACCTGCTACTGCTGAGCAGATGGAGCACAGATTCTCTCCAGACCTACAGCTCATGCTCCGCTGGGTCTGCAAAATCCCCAGCGCGGGGAGCAAAACAAATACACAGGCTCCAGCTGAGCTAACCATTCTGCCCAGTAGTGATCAAGCCTTGTTCAGTGTATCAGCAGGATGGAGGGATGGAGGGATGGCTGCTGGATCCAGCTCTTTGGGTGCTTGTGACCTAAGACCAGCAGATTTTGGCATGTGGCTCACAGGATGAGAGGGTCAGACAGCTCCCACCACCATGGCTCCATGGCTAAGCCGGCATTTCCCTCGCACCACTGACATTTCCCTTGCGGCACCATGTCCGAGGGTTGTTTTCAGTCTGTGGAAAAACCTGAGATGCTTTTTCCTACATTACAGGCTCTACTTTGCTGCTTTTCTCTTCCCACAGCACTATTGGCCCTTCCAATACTCAGCAGTCCTGCAATGAGATTTTCTAACCATAATTTGCACCACTGGGAGAGCATGGAAAACAGGATGCTGTAATACACACACAAAATACACCATCAGTCTCAACTGAGGGCTGATGAAAATTGCACTGCTGTCTTCCATGAGGATCCAGCCTGGAAAACAGCAGCTTGAAGCTGGCTGTGGCTGGGAAGGGCCCCCTGCAGCAGAGCTGTTGGGATATGCTGATCCAGATGCAGTGACTGCAAGCATTTCCCATCTAGTGTCACTGACTTCCAAGCCTCTCCTTGGGACTCTCTGGAAGTTGCTTTGTGCTGCCACAGCCCTTCACGCAGATGTTGCCAAATGAATTCACAGCCTTTACTTACTTAGCAAGGAGCTCCCATTAACTGGGACTAAATTTAGCCCAGTACTTCTGTGTTGAAAGATGCTGTATAGAAATGCAAAATGAATACATTAAAAATTAAACAAGGCAAAGATCTAAAATACTAACCTTACCACAATATATTCAGTTCAGTCTTCCCTGTATTCACAATATTTTTGCGAACCAGCCCTTCCATATAAATTTATTTAAATATGGAAGCCTTGGTGTCATTATTTCAAAAGAGAGGATCCAATCTTTTTTCCAATTATAGCTAACGAACTGATCTCACTGACTATCGGGAGAACAACATCCAAGTGTTAGCAATAAACTCAGAAATCTGAAGTATTCTAGTCACCTTATTCTGCAAGGTTCCACTTCTAAACAGCACATATAAATAGCTTGTAGGAAAAGAGCAACTGGTGAATAGACTGACAGGCTACTGTATGATTAAGTATTTTATAAAATTTAATGTCTCACTAGATTTACTTTGAAAGAGGGTTTTATTTAACAAAATGCCTTTTCTTGACATGTTCCTATCCATACATAACTCGTGTTTTCCCCTGACACATTCATACCCCTGTAAATCATGTCTGTATTCAAGCTAATAATAAATTGATGTGCTTTTATACAATATTCAGAAATGGAAAATTAATATAAAGTGTATTGAATTTATCAACAAATGCTTTTCTTTTAAAAAAAATGAACTATTGGTGTGTCTGTGCGTCTTAAGTTTATATTTTGCTGTATTTTTAATTGACACGAACTGTGTGCTTTGATGTCTGAATTGAACAGCCTTTTACTGCAACTGTTTCCTTTAATGTAAAATGTGTGTGGCATAATTCTCATTGCTAATTGCAACCTTATGATAATACTCTGCAGAGTCCTGCTGACCTCATTTGCAATAACATAAGAAGCCGAGGGCAGCTGCTGATAGATGCGTGCTAAGCCTTTTCTCTTTGGTGGGGTTCTTTAGCATAAATAGAAATGAGCAACATCTAAATCTTAAAATGCAAGTCCTTGGGCACTTGGGGAGAATTTGGATCTAGACCCAAACTTTGAATTTCCAGGCCAGACCCAGGTGCTGCAACAGAGGTTCCCTGCTTTTGCCGCTGATTTGTTTTGCTCTCAGAAATGTGACCTCAGCATGGAGCAATATAAACCATTAGATAAAACACATGCTGCCCTCTTCCAGCTGGAGCTGTGATAGCGTTGTTAGTGCAGGAGGGATTGGCTGTGTTCCCTCCTCTGCCCTCTTTTGATTTTGCTGTAAATTGTCCAGCCTTATATTTGTGGTGTTACTGACACGGAGCTGGGAGCAGCCGCCTTTCCCCAGCCAGCTCCTGGCTGTCAGCTCCAGCCTCGGAGGTTTAAACAGTTTTCTCTTTGCAAAAACAACTACCTTGTGATCCATTTAGCTGTATTTAGTTTTACCACTTGCAATACAGACAAAACGAGGCTAAAGCCTGCCTTCTTATGAACTGCATGCTGCAAAGAGCATCTGGAAACACGGCTCGAGGAGGTGCTTGAATAAGGCTTTAATGCAGTCCATATGCTGCAGGCACAGTTGTAAAACAATTGTGGTGTGTCACACATTGTGTTTTCAGCTGTGAGGGGAAGGGATAGACAAGGTGAGAGCACATGAAGTGTGTTTGTAGCAAAGGTGGGAGAGAAGGACTCGTTCCCATAGACTCTTCCAGCACTCTCGGGCACATGGGGTCTCATCCCTGGAGTTTTCCAGTGCAGGACCAGGAGCTGGACTAGATGATCCTTGTGGTTCCTTTTATCTCAGGATATTGTATGATTCTATGGTTCTGTGGCAGCCTGTCTGGCTGCCATGGGCTCACCTGCATCCCAGCGTGATGGAGTCATTGCAGCTTCACCAGCTGCCATCTGTCACCTGTCCTAGCCCTGGGACACACATTCTCAGCTCACCCAGCTATGTTTGAGATAGCACATTCCCACCTCCCAGGGGCATAAGCAGGCAGAGCAGGGGTTTGGAAGTACAGGGGGCAGTTCAGAAATTGTCACCTGTTTTATTTGACAGCTAAGCCCTTGCCTGTTGTCTGTACTGCAGCCATAGTGCTTCACTGGAGAGGTGGCACTATCTGGTAAGAAAGGCAGGTGACTGTCCTACACACATATGCAAAACTCAAGCAAATTCTGTCTTTTTGCTATTTAATTCCATGGGGGTTTTTTCTTGCAAGGATCACAGAATCCCAGAAGGGATCAGGCTGGAAAGGACCACACTGGGTATTCTGGTCCAGCCTCCCCGCTCAAGCAAGGCCATCGCAGAGCACACGGCACAGGATTGCATCCAGATGGTGCTTGAACATCTCCATTGAGAGAGACTCTACACCCTCTCTGGGCATCTGTTCCAGTGCACAGTCACCTGTACAGTGAAGAAGTTCTTCCTCATGTTCGGGTGGAACTTCCAATGCAACAGTTTGTGCCTGTTGCCTCTTGTCCTGTAGCTTGGCACCACCAAGCAGAGCCTGGTCCATTCTCTCCCCACCCTCTCTTCAGGTACTGATAAACATTGATGAGGTCCCCTCTCAGCCATCTCCTCTCAAGGCTGGACAGGCCCAGCTCCCTCAGCCTTTCCTCATAAGGGAGGTGCTCCAGTCCCTGCATCATCCTGTCACCCTCTGCTGGACCCGCTCCAGGTGCTCCATGTTTCTCTTGTCCTGAGGAGCCCAGAACTGGAAACAGCACTTCAGGTGTGTCTCAAAAGGGCTGAGCAGGGGGCAGGATCACCTCCCTGACCTGCTGGCACTGCTCTTCCTAATGCACCCCAGGGCACCATCGGCCTTATTGGCCACAAGGGCTCACTGCTGGATCAAGGACAGCTCCTTGTCTGCTGGGGCACCCAGATCCCTCTCCACAGAGCTGCTTCCAGCAGGTCACCCCCAGACTGTGCTGGTGCTGGGGTTGTTCCTCCCCAGGTGCAGGACCTGCATTTGCATTTGTTGAATTTCAGCAGGTTCTTCTCTGCCCGTCTCTCCAACCTACTGAGGTCTTTCTGAAGGGCTGCACAGCCCTCTGGGGCATTGGCCACTCCTCCCAGCATGGGAGGATAGTGTGTATTTTTCATTCATACTGCAGTGCTACATTTTAAGCAATAAAATGACACCTTTACTGACACTTAAATTAATATCACAGGATTAGGGACATGGAGACATCCATCAGGGGCTTCGTGTCTTCTTTTAGGGGCAGATAACTGAAACTGTCTTTAATTGTGTTTTCCACTGTGCAAGGCAGGGCGATGATGTTTCCCCCTGTGCAAAGTGCAGTGATGACCACTAGTGATGACCACTTACAGCCCCTGCAGAGCTCACTTGGAGAACGAAGAAGCAAGATCCTTGTAATTAAGGAGCTAAGAAGATGCTAATTACCATGATTTGGGATTCTCTCATGTGCTGCATGAAGTGGGGACTTGAGTTTTTAAAATATTTTTATGCTAATGCTTTATTTGAATTTTTTTCCTAGAGATTTGCTAAGTGTCAAATGTAATGACTTCAAGTTGAAGCACAGCACTTCTAATGGAGTGTGTGACCTTTCCACAACCTCACTGAACAGCACCGACGAAATTTCCAGGCAAGCTAATTAATACAGTGGTACAGCACCAGGCGGGTGTACCTCTAGCAGCTTAACTCTCATCCAAGAGGATGAAATCCTCCTGCCCTCCCCACACCCACATCTCACTAACAATGATGGATTTGGGACCTAATCAGGCATTAAAACAGAGGATTAGTGAGCTGCAGACCACAGTGATCACAGTCGGTTTACAGGGCATGCAGGGGACTGGCAAAAATTGCTAAGCATGCTCCCAGTAAATGAATGTCTACGTACCTGAAAAACCTCTGTGGGCAGCAGAGACTGTTGGGTTTAATGTAAAAATGAGATGATTTTGAAAGATCAGCAGAAAAAGCAACACAGAACAGGAGCTTAATGGGAAATTTTAATAGAGAAGCAGGTACAGGTAGGTGAGTGTGAAGCACTGGATACAATCCAACTGTGGTAGCACACGCCACTGCCTTACATTTAAACAAACTCCTTTTTGAAGATGTCACTTATGTTCGGGGAGTGTAGGGCCCTCTTTCACCTGTGTCCAGAAAGGTACCACAACAAGAATATATGCTCCTAGTTTTTCTGCTTTGACTACACTGAAGGCAAGGAGAAGTTGAAGTAGGAAAAGAACACAGCATTAAGAGAAGCAGGAGTTGGAGGTTTCAGAGCTAGAAGAAATGCGTAATTATCTGCTTTAGGATCCTTTTCTTGGCCGAGTTGATCATAAGAAGCAAGATATTTAGATGGCCAATGCTATGCCCATGATAACAAATCATTTGGTGCAGTAAGTGCTGGGCTTGCACATCAATCATGAAAGTTCTGAACTACCTCCACCTCTGGCTCCTGCCACAGGCTTTCCTGCAGGATGTGTGTGCAACAGCTTGGTGGCTCTGAAGGAAGACACTGTTGTGGGGCCATGTCACCTCTCCAGAGCCTCTAGAAGCCAGTCTGGCACCTTGGATAGCTGCCAACCCTGCCAGTTGAGGGATGGAGCCATCCCACCATTTGTTTTGCACAAACATGGCAACATTTGCTGCATGGCTTTGAGGCAAAGCCATCCATCCTGGATCAGGGCTGGGCAGGCAGATCTGATCATTGTCGGTATTTTCATGTAGCTGCTGTGTGAATTATTTCTCCTGCAGCTCGTAGGCCCTGTGGAATTGCTTTTAGAGGTGTGCCAGCACTCCTGGGCAGTCTGGTGGTACTTATCACTTCCCTGAAGATCTGAGCCCAGAGCTGAAATTCCTTCAGAAGCTTTGCCCCCCTGCCAAGCAGCCTGCATAGAAAAGCAGCACTCACTGTGTTGCAAACAGGAGCGTGGATACAGGCTGCTGGTCTCAGCCAAGGAAGGGAGGAGGTGAAAAAGGCATCTTACAGTACAGCCTTGAAGGGATATTCTTTGGGAGCCAAAAATAGCACCCTGGAGCCACATCAAAGCACTGTCATTTCTCCAGGTCCTCCAGCATGGTGACAGAGCCCATGTGAGCAGCTGCTGCTGTGTTGGGCTCTCGTAGTAGGTGTGTGTCTGCTGTGCCCTCAGTGCAGCGTAACAGGACTTCAAGGGGATCACCTTTATTCTCTGAAATCTGTTGCTGGCCAGCGCTCTCATACCAAGAGCAGTCATAACATTAGCAATCTCCTGCTTCTACCAGCAAATTATTCTGCTACCCAGGAAACCTTTGTCCCTCTCATGTCCCGCTCACTGAATGAAAAGCGCCACCACTTCCACCAGGGGCCCAAGTCGCAGCTCTCTGAGTTTTCAGGAGGCCGAAGGCAGAAGAGAGAATAGTTGGCAAATGGATAGCAAGAAAAAGATCCGATAAAAAAATTGAGGTGTTCAGCAAGTGGGACTGACAACAGAAGAGAAAGCAGCTGAAGAGAGGAAAGGATTTCAAACTAGAAGTGTCAGTGGATGATGAGGGGGTGGCAGAGTGGAAGGCGGGCAAACGCTGGCAAATGGGAAGGTGCTTGTGGCACTTGGCCCTTTTCATATAGGCACAAAACCCACTTTGGGATCTTGTAGGAGCTCTGAATGGTTTGAAAGTTTTCTTTTAGCACATGTGCTGTGTGAATTACTGGGGGATCTTAGAGCAGTGCAGCCCACATATGGGTTTGGAAGACCATGTTTCCATGAAGTGCTAGAGTGCAATGGTGTTTCACTGCCTTTCCCCAGTTTGTGCTCCCCAAAATCACTCTGAGAACCAGACTAACCATCAAAGCAAATGTGAGCTTTGCTTTGCAGCCACACTGACGGGCAAACAAAAGCACTAAAGGCAGCCGCTGAACCCGGGGCACTGATGCCTCTTGCACATCTCGCTTTTTTCAGAGGTGGATTACAGCTCCTTTACCTTCCACACCTGAGACAAGAAGAGAGGGACCTAAAGTACATCTTACACCTCCTGGCACAGGATGTCGCTTTCTTTATGGGTAGATCCTTCTACACTGACAGCCCATCAATGGAGGGGTCCTCTGGGATGGATTTTCTGTGGTCAGCACATAAAGCAGGAGGTCCAACACCTTTATAATGTGGAGTGCAGAGGGGATTAATTACTTCCCCGGCTCAGGAGACCTGACAGATGTGTTGTGTGCACGAAGGAGAGACAAGGGAGAGCTGCCATCTGCTGTCGGAAAAATCCTGGTTCGTCTTTTAGCCCAGGCACTGCTAAGAGCTGCAGGTGGCTCATTCGTGCCAGCGGCTCCCATCACACGGGTTTAGCACACAGAGCAATATTCCACAGGGGGACCAGGAATCTGCACCGGCCGTGCACTGGGGAGGGGTAAAGTTTGCCCTGAGGATCTGCTGTTCTCATGTGTAAATCAGGAAAAAGACAACGGGTTTACCGACTTTTTGAACCATCCATACCAGCAGCAAAGCAAAGAGGGAAGAAGACATGGCAAACCCACTGTACCTCCAGGAGGGACTTCAGTGGAAAAATCAACCACATCTTCAAATGTTAGCCGCAGATAGTCAGTTAGATCAGTATTTAGACCTGGTATCCTCAGCAGGTTTTCAAAAAGCTCAGCATTCTGTATTACTATGGAAACAAAAGAATTGGTGATGTCCTACACATCTAAAATCTGGGTACTTAAGGTGAAAAAAAAATATTAATCATTGACTGAAAAGATAGTTCATTTATTAAAATGTCATTTTGAGTAATTCAAAATTATTTATTTGCTTCTGAAAACATGTTTACTTCTATTTTCTAAATGACATTTTACATCAGTTTAGCTAAATGTAACTGTATTATTTTTTACAAGAAAAGACATCCAAGTATTTACTACAAATTAAAGTAAGTATTTCAGTCCTTTAAAAAGCAAGGTAATCTTGTTTAAAACTTCAATTAAAAAACCCAGACAAACAAATTTGAAAATTCTGCATACAAAAGTATTGTTGGCTTATATTTTTTTTCCAAAAGAAAAAATGAATGAAGAAAAAAGGTATCCATATCATCCTGGTCATTTACAGGGGAACCACACAATTCAATAATCCCGGACCAGATCTTTCACAAGCAAAGACAAATTCATAATACAGCAGCAGGGTGTTGATTTGACCTGAAAGTAAACACTTTTCAGTTATTATGTTGAATTTTTCACTGCAAATTGGTATTTTTCCAAAGGATAAAATGCAAAAGATAATAATTCTAGAGTATGTGTACTAAAATCAAATGATTTTCCAGTAGGAATGCTGGGAGGAGCAGTAATAGTAGTTAAAGATGAGTGTTCCGTCAATTTAGTAGTTTGCATTGGTGAGTTTTTGAGTAATGATATTCTGCTCTAGTAGATGCATACATGTGTGTCTAAATATAAGCTTATAGTCCATGTCTGAAGCTTTTGACCTATTTACCTTTTAAATAATGGCTGAGTTATTAAAAAAAAAGCCAACCCAAAAACCCATGGTGATAGTTCAAAAAGAAAATATTGATTTAACGCAGTAATTATGCACAAGGCCTGGACTGACAAAATTGTAAAATTCTTTTTTTCCCCCGAACAGCTAAGAGGAATTTTATCCCACTATACTTCAGAGGGGAAAATTCTTAATCCACCTGAGTTGATGCTTCTAACTTAAACCAGCGTCGTTTAAAACAGGAGCTGATGATCTCAGCAGCAGCTGTCACACACTCAGCTGAGTCCGGAGGAGTGAATTCAGACAGGGGCAGGTGAAATCCACCTTGCAAGGCGGCTGTACTGCACACTGATCCCTTCTGAAGTGAAAACCTTCCAAAACCACAGGTTTTTCATATGATTCTGTGGCTTTTCAGCAGCGTTTGCCTGAGAGTAGAGGCAGCAGTGGGTACACCCAGCAGATGGTGCAGCCAACTGTTCCTCTGCAGGGACCCAAGGCTAGCAACTGGTTTTCCCAAGGTGGGTTATAAGGTGTGCTGGAGAGACACAAACAACAGTGTTATGTGGCCAGCCCTTAACAGAGTTTCTGATGTTACTCTGGGAAGAAGATGCTAGAGTTCCCTGCTGTTCCCACACTCTGGTTTCTAAGGCCTGTGGCAGCTTCTGAAGCTCCCCAGCTCTCCCACAGCTCCTTGCTCTGCTGCAGAGACACCTTGAACTTGGCAGGGTTTGCAACACCCACACACCCCTTCCCCTCTGGATGAGAAGCGTGATAGAGGAGAGGAGCATCTCAGCCTTTGTGCTGTCTGTTTGTGGCCTTTTCCTTCGAGAAGACAAAGGTGAAAATGTAAAGCCGAGCAAAACAATCTCAGTCACTGCAAAAAAAAATGTTGATCTCCCTTCAAAACTGAAGAGAGAGCTGGAACCCCTCAGGTCCCCACGGCACACACTGACTGCAGCGTGGGATGGTGACGCCACCCCAGCCGGTGTCAGACGCTTTGGGACTGAATCACAGTCTCGCCGAGCCGGTCGGATATCCTGAGAGCTGCAGGCTGCCACGGGATGGCCACGCAGGGCAGGAAACTGCTCCAAAGCAGAAAGAAAACAAATTAAAAAAACCTTTCAGACAGTTGCCAATAAAGTTTCCTTGGCTCTGCGTCTGGGCATCGCTCCCAAATCCAGCCTCTCGCCCTCGGATAAAGCACTACAGCCTGGAATGAGAGTCAGATGCGTGGGAGGAGTGCATGTGTCTGTGTCTGGGCTGGAAAACATGTGTGCCTAGAAAAAGCTTTTTACTTTGGGCCTTGCTCCAGAAAACCTCTTTCCTTGCTTTTACAACTGTCCCCTGTTCCTTGGGACTTCCCAGATGTTTAACCCAGCCTGAGGACAGGGAGCTGAAGAGTTTTCTCTGCCATTCCCTCTGACCCCAGGCCTGGGAGCAGCCAGCCTGGGGCAGGCAGCCTCCGGCCCACACCTCTCGAGAGGCGGGTGGGGTGGGGTGGTCACCCAGGCTGTGGGGTGACCTGTAAAATTTAGCACTGGACCCACAGCTTCTGGCTTTGTTGGGAGGGGATCAAGCCTCAGCAGAGAGGGGGGACAGCCAAATACCTTGAAGGGCAAAAGACAAGAGGGAAGAAGAGAGTTGTTGCTGGTCCATTCCTACTATTTTATTCTGAGGTTATATTAGTGGGTGGGCTGATTGTCACTTTTTTAAAATCCATATCCTGGAACTTTGCAACTACGTGGGAATTCTAGCTAGTCTCAAACGAAAGGCAAACAGGAACCACCACCATCAAACCGTGGGTCCTAAGCCTGCCAGGCGGCAGCAAGAAGCTGTGGGAGGAAAAAAAGTGAATACTTTTCTTTTTCACATCCCAATCCGAACCCCAGCCTCTTGCCGGCGGGCAGGGCGGCTGTAACGCGAGGGATGCGGGTGCGGCCGAGGCCCGGGGGCGAGGATGGAGAGGCGCTGGTCAGAGCAGAGCGAGGGGAGACAGCGGGGAACGAGGATGAGCTGCCCTCGATGGGGCGGAGGATGGAGGGCTCGGCTGTCCCGGGCGGTGCCG